>CM067360.1:56979572-57568267 GCA_034401795.1 Chaetoderma sp. LZ-2023a
ACTTAGCTATATAGCATGTATTTTGCGCCTGACATCAAAACTGGCGGAATAACATTTATGATTATGGCTCACGTTCTTCTCCTGTAAAAAGGCGTGAGTGATGGCATATGTTTACTCTTAAATTTTGCTCATATTTCGCCATTTCTCTAGATGGTGTTAGTCGATAATAAGCATTACATATCTGACTAGCTTTGCCAAAGAGATGTTCTCGATTCAATCTTGTATCTGGGCGAGTGAATGGAGGAATCCATTTATAGCTCCGCCGCGCTCATGTCTAGCAACGCCCTACTCATTTCTAGCAACACCCCACTCATTTCTAGCTACGCCCCACTCATTTCTAGCTACGCCCCACTCATTTAGAGCTACGCCCCAATCATTTCTAGCTACGACGCACTTATTTCTAGCTACGACGCACTCATTTCTAGCTACGCCCCGCTCATTTCTACCTACCACCCGCCAATTTCTAGCTACGTCGCGCTCATGTCTACCTATGCCCCGCTCATTTCTAGCTACCTCCCGTTCATTTCTACCTACAACCTGCCCATTTCTAGCTACGCCCCGCTCATTTCTACCTACCACCCGCCAATTTCTAGCTACGCCCGCTCATGTCTAACTACGCCCCGCTCATTTCTAGCTACCTCCCGTTCATTTCTACCTACAACCTGCCCATTTCTACCTACAACCCGCCCATTTCTACCTACGACCCGCCCATTTCTAGCTACCCCCGCTCATTTCTAGCTACAACCAGCCCATTTCTAGCTACGCCCCGCTCATTTCTAACTACGCCCCGCTCATTTCTAGCTACCTCGCGTTCATTTCTAGCTACGCCCCGCCAATTTCTAGCTACCGCTGCTCATTTCTAGCTACGCCCGGCCGATTTCTAGCTACCTCCGCTCATTTCTAGCTACACCTCGCCCATTTCCAGCTTTGCACCACCCATTTTAGCTATGCCCCGCCTATTTATAGCTACGTCCCGCCCATGTATAGCTACGCCCCGTTCATTTCTATCTACACTCCCCCCCCACCCCATCCTCATTTCTTGCTAACCTATGCCCATGTTTTCCGCGTCTTGAGATCGATTTATATACTTTGAACCCGGAATTCCCAAAATCTCAGTTTCAAAGTAACTATACAGTAAGCTGTTGTATATTTTGAAACTAATATTAATTGGGTGTTGTTGCCGCATATAGCAGCAAGAACACGCAGTCAAATTAGTCTCAAAATATTCAACATAAAATTTTAAAATAATAAATCCTTCTAAAAGAGACGTACGCTTGACGGACTTTTTAATGTTCGTGACTGAGATAGATATATTATTCATTACGCATTATGACTGTGAAGTCAGCCTACCTGTGAACTAATTGATTATGACGTTATTGACTTCAGCGACAGGTCTGATCTCTCCATTGTATGACAAATGTTTCTGAACCCATTCGATCAATCATTATCACATGATCTAATATACCACGCGTAGATGTAGCCTAATTTCCAGTCTCGGTGTTCACCATTCCCATCATCGTAACGAAGAATGGCAGTAATAACAAGAAGCGTGACATTAACCCTTTAATGACTCAATTTGTACAAAAAATTCAAATATTTACTTATTGAATGTCTATTTGAAGGCCAAGAGAAGACTATTTTTGAAAATGTATCACTGGATTGACTGGCTTGGTTATCGAGCCAGTCATTCCAGTGGTAAAATTTCAAAAATAGTGTTCTCTTTGCCTGCAAACGGACATTCCTCAATACCCCTTACAGAGGCCGGTCTTGGCCGGCTTCTTCGTGAAAGGGTTAATCCATCACTTATGCCGACATAGTTACTACATACTGTCAACATTGTTCTATAGGTATATTGAAAATTGTAACTACCACCTTCTCTGTCACCTATCTCGCATGAAGTGATGATGATGATGATGATGATGATGATGATGATGATGATGATGATGATGATGATGATGATGATGATGATACTGTTTTCTGCCACTGCAGTTGTTTGAAAATATTCTGCGCTTTCAATCAGTCCTTCTTCAATGGCCACTTATTTCCTGTCCTCAACGAAAGTCCTCTCGCTCCCTCAGGTTCTTCTTACCCGCCAGTCTACCCAGTCCTGTGTTTTAGATCGCTACGTACACACTTAGCAGTTTTTGTGCAGAGGCATCCTCTCCGAGCTTTGTAGAGTAAATCTCGGTTCTAATACGTGAATAGAAAGGAATGTATTTAGATTTCTCAACTCTTAGAACCAGAAGGAGGGAATTCGAATACGCATTTTTAATTTAATAAATATTCGATAAATATTATGTTGAGAATTTGAGACTAACTTACCTGCGAGTTATCGCTGACTATGGCAGCAGCATGTTCCTGTATAATTAGTTTCAAATTTTGCAACATCAACTGTATATGTATCTTTACATTGACATGCTGGGACTTCGTGGTTCTAAGGGTTGTGCTGGGACTTCGTAGTTCTAAAGGTT
The DNA here is from genome assembly GCA_034401795.1 of Chaetoderma sp. LZ-2023a. Classification (NCBI taxonomy): domain Eukaryota; kingdom Metazoa; phylum Mollusca; class Caudofoveata; order Chaetodermatida; family Chaetodermatidae; genus Chaetoderma; species Chaetoderma sp. LZ-2023a. The sequence continues at coordinate 56,982,044 of CM067360.1, forward strand.
AAATGTCATATGGAAATGTTTCAGAATACGAGAATTGGTGGCAACCACTTGATGAAGAAATAATTATTCCGGTTCGTCCAAAGAAGGGTGACAATAAGACACCAGCAGCAGCATCTTCTGAAACACAGCAGGTGAGGTGATGCTATTTAAACAACCTAGCATTATCTATATACGTTAGATCTTCATTTCCCTATCCTAATTAGCAAAGCGATATGACATATTAAATTGATTAATTTGTAACACGTAGCTTAATGACAGATTATCGTGAATAGATATATCCGGATGATAGCCCATCCGCCCGTCCACCCTCCCGCCGGCCAACCCATCCATCCGCCCGCCCACATGCACCCACGCACACGTACGCGCGCACGCACGCACGCACACACACACACACACACACTCACGCACGCACTGACGCGCGCGGACGCACGCACACATGCACGCACACACACACGCCACATTTGATTAATAAATACCGCTTAGGTCTAGCTGAATGACAGACTATTGTGAACTGTTTTATTCGGATGATAACGCGCGTACGCACGCACGCGCATACGCACGCGCACACGTAATAACGCGCGCACATACGTGCGTGGACATCGCGTTTTGTGAGGATAATATGAGCATGACAGTAGTTGAGAAAATCAGGAAAATCAAAGATTGACGAAATAATATAACCCCATTGTTTGTTTGTGAAAGATAAACCGGAAATGGCACATACATAGATCTTGAGTCACAAGCTAATGATAGTATAGATCAACGAGGGGAAAATTACGTCATATATTAATAATCAAATGATATATATGCGTTTTTGCATGGCAAAATATCCTTGCAATTTAGACATGACAGTGAAATTTTTATTTTGTTTTAGACTCCTGGCGTATCACCAGAGGTTTTCTTGAGCTACCAATGGGGAATGCAGCCTCAAGTAAAAGATCTGTACAAACATCTAACCAGTCACGGATATAGAGTTTGGCTCGATATTCGCCAAATGGGTGGTGGAGACTCTCTGTATGACAAGATAGAAAAGGGAATTCGGGGTTGTCGTGTCATTGTATCTTGTGTGACCGAAAACTATGCAAAATCAGTCAATTGCCGCAGAGAAGTTAGCTTGGCCGACGGCATTAAAAAGCCAATAGTTCCTTTACTTTTAGAAATCTCAGAATGGCCACCAAAAGGTCCAATGGGAATGGTGTTTTCACAGCTCCTGTACATTGACATGACCACCGAGGTATCAACAGGGTGGGGCGGTGAAAAATTTGACGAGCTTGTGGGACAATTACGCGGATATATTCCAGAGGTCGAGCCTATGCAGATTGATATTGCCATGAAAACCCCATTATCTGCCGTTACATCTGTAGAAACAGTGACGATAGAAACAAGTCAAAGCAAATCTGTCGCAATTGTTCATCCTTCCAGTAAACAACAAACCAAATCTGCCCTTCAAAGCATCGAGTCATCCTCAAATACGGCTAGTAGACGTGATCCAAACCTTCCAACAGCTTCGCAAAAACTAACCTTGCCCCTAATATCGGCTGCTGTTCAGCCTTCCAGTAGCCACGAGGGTCAAGATGTCCCACAAAGCACCGAATCATCCACCAATGTACCCAGTCCAAATAGTTCACAGTATTCAGCAACAGCTTCCATAAAATTGATCTCGACACCAATATCCGCATCGAAGCCATCTGGCCCAAAACTACATTTACTAAAACAACCGGGATCTAAATCAAATTAAATCAATCCAAAACATGTGCACTTATGTACAGTATGAATTGGGTCATACCAGTATGAATTGGGTCATACCAGTATGAATTGGGTCATACCAGTATGAATTGGGTCATGTATGTATGAATTGGCTCATGCATCTAAATTGCCATATGGTCCTAATCTTTTGCTTTTGCTTTGTTAGTCAACTGAGACACTAGTAACGATTCCTGATCCGGAATCGAGTGATCTGTTTGTCCGTCTATCCGTCTTCTTATCCGTTCATTTTGGTACATTTCTTTCTACATTTCTTGACGGATGTTGACGAAACCTTATCAATGTGTCATATATCCGTTTAATATCTACATTGCGAGAATGGTATTGATTATCTCAAAATGCTATATTTTTGGAAAGATTATTTTTAATGTTCCAATTGTCACCTTATAACGGCATTATATCATTGTATTTCGAGCTATTGGCGTAACGCGTAAACATGAACTCATTTATAGTAGGCCCTATGCTCTATTTTCCGGAAAATACAGACTAAATGTCAATTGATTACATGCTCGAGTTTTCGGACAGCATTCAGTAAACTTGTTATAGATATATTTGTTTTTATTTGCACAATAGGAAATATAGAACTAGTATTTTACTATGCTATGATTACTATGCGCTCACCGTGGAAGCCAGCGAAAGAATGACTAGCATTACGAGAATGGGTTTACTCTAACAAATGCGCAACGGCGAAGACAATAGAGTCTGAAAATAACGGCGCCCGCGAATATCTATCTAGAATGGCGGCTACAGTCCAAGCTGGCTAAGATGTCGTCTGTAAAGTAACAAATAGTCCTAAATTTAGCTAGGATATATATCTTTTATGAGTAGATGAGAACTTTAAGGTTATGAGAACATGAAGAAATTCAACGAATACTCGCGCCTTATCCCGCCTTATCCCGGAGGTAGGCCTATATCTGAAAACATTCTTATTTGTACGACAATTAGAATGATATGCTTTAACCATTTTACCCCCGAATTTGTTCAAGAAAATTTTAATTTTCTCAGAAAATATTCATTTGCAGACCAAGAGATTATTTTTGAAAATTTACCACTGGAATTTCCAAAAATTGTCTTCTCTTGGTATTTCTCAAGACCGCTCCAGAAGCCGGTTTTTTGTCTGACTTGAGTGTTAAAGGGTTAACAATGACTTGACCAAGGCTGTGATATACTGTGCACACTCAATCCAGGTGTTACTATTATTCCAATCACATTTTGAAGAGCATGATAGTTCATGCATGGATGGATGTAATTTTTGGCTTAATCTCCAGAATGTGTCTTATTATTCTGCATTTCATGTAGAACATATGGCCCACGACTTCGAGGTTTTATAGGGCGCACGAAATAAAGCTTACACCATATATAGCAACTCAAGAGTTTATGACTTGATATAAGTCTACACTTCCTTATCCGTTCACATCCATTATGCTCTGTCCTTTAACACTAAGCGATCAACTTCCTCCGGAAACCTGCTTTTCTCTTGAATTTTTGATGATTTCTACACATTTAGTTATAGCCGTAGCATGTCTGCGCAAACGTGTGTGTGTGCGCGCGTGCGTGCGTGCGTGTGTACATGCGCACAAGCACGCACGCGCGTAAAGGCGCACACACGCACGTTTTTGCAGACATGTTTGCATCGTCTACCAGTTCCGCCAGTGTTGGGATATCTTATTACAGGATGCATTTCAAAGTATTTTATTCATAAATTTATTTAGACATTTTATATTATTTAAAGAAATGTTTTATTGGACTTTATATTAGTGCAGATAGGTGCCTTAATTGATCAAATTTTACATTATATTCAATTCACTTTTCCAGAGTATTCAACTATAATCTGACGTCTTATGACGCCATAATCAGCTAAGTGGCTTGTAGGATGACGTCATAATCATTACGTCATAAAAGATTATATTTGGCCCGTCTTTAACTCTTAATAGTCCAACACGTTGTACCTATTGTATGTCACTACTACTTAATAATATACTTAACTTATATGACTGGACGCTGTTGCTGCCATAGGTCGCAATATACCTGTATAGTTTTCTGGAAATTGATAGTCAAGGAGTTCAGAGATCGATCGATCCCAACACGAGTGAGGTGTTTGCGGAGCTTAGAAAAAGATAGGCGGGGCATAGCTAAAATGGAATCATGTCCTTGCTCAGATCTCATGTAAGGCATATGAATGTACGCATTCGGTTCTCTCAAAGTCGTAGATAGGACTTTAATCCGAAAAAATCAAGGCACAATGAATACCATGCAATCCTTATGAGACCGAGGCTCTTATCAAGTGGTAGCCTATATATGCGTGATGACAGTAACGCTTCAATACTTTAGAAGATAATACCACATAATGGACCTTTCCAGTTTAGCTCTCCATTTATATGACGTCATAATCAACTACGTGACGTGTAGGATGGCGTCATAATCAATGACGTCATGATTGACGTAGATAAGTACTTTACCAACGCTTAATTGAAGACGGACTAAGCGTTGCTGTACGAATTGCATGTCTTTACTATTTAATAAACATTCTGTTGAAACTAATCTGACTGGGCGCTGTTGCTAACAGCAACCAGCTAAATTAGTTGCAAAATACTCAACAGCTTACCTGTATAGTTTTCTCGAAATTGATAGTCAGGGAGTTCAGGGATCGATCCCCATCACAGGCGAAGCGTGGGTGGAGCCTAGCGAGAGATGGGCGTGCATAGCTAAAATGGAAAGGTCCATTATGATAATCGAGTAAGGGTTATCAGGTATGATCAAGCCAATCATATGATCATGTCGATAGTCACTTACAGGACTGGCGGTATGATCAGCGAACGAAAAGAAGAAGAAGATATGATGATGGTATACGTTGTACCTGTATTCTCTTAGAATACGTGGCCAGTCTGTCATTAATGGTGGCATGGTTACTGGTATTAAAGTTCATATGGTAACTTACTTCCAATACATTGAGGTAGGCTTATTCATTGTTACTGGTCCACTTCACATACACCGAATGCCACGCTCATCGCTTCCTTCCGTCTCCATAGATCCACTGTTCCGAGAATTACCGAATTCTAACGGAAACGTCCGAGTCCCAAATATAAAACCGTATTGTTCATAACGCTATGTAAATCAATGTTTAACAACTAGAAGTTTCTTTTGAAGGATTACTTGTTCTCACCTTCAATTTCCAGGAGGCTAACACAAATCTTGTTAGCATTATCTAAGCATAGCATGTATTTATCCCCATCGTTATCATACTAATACGTGTTAGATGCATCGTGAATACATCGCATGGGTATTTTCAGCAAGACTAATGATATTAACAGTAGGGCATGTGTCTGGGTAAACAGATACCGCCATTTTGATAATAATGTAGTCCATGCCTTCGTGTCAGTGCGGACTGGTTAAACCTAATATGCAACGTAAGTTAGCTCCTGTTAGCACACCTAAATTCTGATCAATGCAATGAAGATGACGCCTGTTATAAACACTTCATCATACTTCCTCGAGTCCGTGCAAAATCGTAAGGTAACAACTTTACTGCATCTAAAACCATCAGACTTTCCAAATGTGATGTGGAGATCTCTATTCTCGTTTTTCTCGCAATACACATGAGTTGAGAATACACGGTCTCTTCAATGTGCCCCCATTGATGCACCTTATTACTGACATATCCCATGTCGATATCATATTTTTATTACAGATGTGTTTCCTAAGGATAATGAGGTTTTTTCAATAGATGTACCTGATCTATCACTCAAGTAAATAACGTCATAATCAATTACGTCATGTAGGCCGACGTCACAATCATAATTGACAGATAACACTCCGTCATGAAGCTGCAATAGTCCGTCAAGCGTACATATTTTATGTTGTTGATGGATTTACTATTTAATCAACATTCTGTTAAATATTTTGAAACGTTTCAAAATATTCAACACCTTACCTACCTGTATAATTACATTGATATTGGGATTCTGAGAATTCGATCGATCCCAAGACGGAGCTTAGCTAGAAATAGGCGGAGCATAGCTAGAACTGGACTCCTTTATTGAATGGAGCAAGAAATATAGAGGTTACTCTTCTCTCTCTAAAATTTAAAAGTAGACATGTAGTTTTAAATGCTGATGATCCATACCCATGTGATGACTGATAGCGCAGACAAGCTGCTGTGGTATTTCTCTACGAAGTTACATTTTCTCGACGTGTCCATTTATCCGGATTGAACAATGTTGTGAAAAAATCACTTTATTAATATTCCTATCTTTAGTATTATTTGAATGTAAGGCAGTCCATGAACTTAATTTGTTCATGTTGTGTATAGATCTTATCATTCAGTAGATCTTGCCAATTATTCAGATAGAGATAACTGATACGTATATGATCATTACAGATTAATTTGGCTTGACATGGATTCTTCAGAAAATGATCGAGCAACTGGGATGGAATGGCATGGTTTTAATCAGACTCCTCTTAGCGCTAGTTGTAGAATGGCATCTATTGTCGAGAAGTTAGAGAGACGCATAGATATGTTATACGCACAGCGCCGTTCCATACAGAGCAACGTAGGTAACTAGTTCGTACAGTTGGGACTCCTGCAGAGTGTATGATTCGGTAAGTAAATGCTGGACATTGATTGTTTTAGCGTATGGAATATGGGCATTTAGTGACTTAAGATCGGATAGGTGGAACTAAAGGTAGGAACAAAATAGTGTAATTTCCAGATGAAAATCAGTCAGAAAGTTACATTCATTTATCCTGATTGGTCAATGTTGAGAGCATATAACCAGAGAGGCAAACAATTTTGCGTAGGCTTTGGATTAAACTCTCTGCCGTGTTCAGCATATATCAAACAAGTCGAATATATTTTTCTGAATTTATCGTCCCCAAACTTTGTAAACCAGGGATAAGAGAAACGGAATATAATAGACACAAAGGTGTATGGACTTTAGACACAAGATTGGCACTCGAAACCATTTGGAAGAACACGCAACGTGACCGCTTCGGGAGCCAAGATATCCTGTGTTTCGCTGTGCTGAATGTGTTTCAGCAGATCACCTTGAATCTGGAACTTTAAAACTTTGAAGGATTGTTTTCACATCTGAGAAAACAAACAAACGCATCTAGAGAAGTAATACATGTGTCGATGGGATGTAAGAGGAGCCTGTACATCTTCCCACGTTATTAGTCCATTGGAGCTTATCTCCGCTCATCAAAAGGACATATTTTCGTTCAGTGAGCATATGAGATGGTAATAATATTTACCCGGCTTGCACAACATTCCGGAAGCATGTTATCAAAATGGCAGGCAGGTGAAGTGATAATGGGACCCGCAGAAAGAGAGAAATAAAATAGAATTAGTTTGTTGAAATGGTTCAATTAAGAAACATATCCTTGTTTAGTTCTAAGGATCCGATCCAGTCGTTGGGATTTCAGTCAAAAGGCTGCAATCTATGACTTGCAAGCTCCTTCAATTATGAAAAAAATCCCAAACTAGTTATATATAACTAATCTAGTCTAATCGTTCATTACCTTGGAGTACTACTTTTCCTTCTTGGTATTACACATCTTTCTATGTCCAGGATTGAATGAGTTATTGGGCAAACAATGACTTGCTGTATTCCATCATAGAAATAAGAAATACTGGATGCATAGCTTATGATCGGGATAACTTGTATTCAGAGTTCCTTCCTTAGACTCTTGCACATATGAAGGGGCATATCTAAACTCTGACCACAACCTGGTGATCACCCGGCTTCCCATGAGGACATATTCTACTTAAATGTAATATCAACCACAGTGATGAAGTCAGTTATGACCTAGAAAGACTCGTCAGTGAAACCACCGACCAAATGTCATACAAGAAGTCCATCGGAGGGCGGATACCAACCATCAGCACCGCCTTCAATGCAAGCCAGACCGTATCGAGAGTAATCACATACATTGAAACATCAGCCACCAATCTGCTTTTGCGTGTACAAAACTACCCGCTACAGGTGAAATATAGGTTAACCCCTTGAACCCGAAGGCCCAAACAACAAAATCCTTTACAATTTAATGAATATTCTGTTACATATTTTGAAACTTATTTGACCGGAAGCTATGGCAGCAACAGGCTCCTGTCAAATTAGTTTCAAAATATTCAACATCTTACCTGCACAGCGACTTTGGAATTGGGATTCTGTGACTTCATGGTTCAAAGGGTTAAGGAAAGAATTAGATATAGCCATTACATTGTCTTGTACGTTTAGCACCGATTCACAAGATGATAAAAGTAAATGGGTTTCAGGTCAATTTCATTCCAAGGATACAGAGCTTAGATGAAATGTATTTAAAAATTGCAGCTTCAAATTAAATCTAATGATCAGCTATAGAAAGAATAGAAACCCGCTTTCTAAGTGGTTGGCTAATTAGTCAAATTCGATGTGCTGACACTATTAGTTATTTTGGGAAAGTCGTGCTGTAATTCCTGGCATGATAGTATACTAGAAAAAAGTGGCAAGATAGTTATCCCAAAGACAATGCAAAAGTGAATGCTTGACATTATGCACATGTTCCGTCGTGGTACGTTGAAACATAAAGGTAGAGTTCGAGAATGTTTGTATTGGCCTAATATGAACTCTGACATTGATTGCTCAATTCCAGAATGTACCGTATGTCAAGATAATTGAAGCAATAATGCTAAATAGACACACCTCTTAAACGATATATCTGACTATCGAGGGTGCACACTTGGTGCTGATTTGTTTCAGTACAAACGTCATGATTACTTAGTCTGTGTTGACTATTAAGCTAAATACCATGAGATACAGATACTGTATGACAAATCCGGTAGACACTATGTCCTTGCCATGAAGTCAATCTCTGATAGATAGGCAATCCAGAAACTGTAGTTTCTGATACTGTAGTTTCTGATAATGGTCCGTGTTTTGGTTGTATCAAGATTACGACATTCTCAAAATCATGGTGTCTTTTGGTCTTACAGTCAAATGTTCCAACTGAAAAGTGTCAAAACAGTAAAAAGTCTAATAAAATAGACTAAACAAACTGGCTAAGATCCATTGATTTCTTTGTTATCAATATCAATATTGTGCCAAATGTATGACAATAAGCTTCTTAACTGCATGTCTTTTGTGGATTTACAATTTAATATAGATTCATAACAACAGCACCCAGTCAAATTAGTTTCAAAGTATTCAACAGCGTGTTTATTAAATAATAAAGGCATACAATTCGTACATCAATGATTAGTCCGTCGCCGATTACGCGTTCGTGACGTATTTATCTATGTAATTCATGACTTCATCTTACACATCACGTAGTTAATTGTGACGTCATATGATGGATGGATAAACTGGAAAGATCCATTATCTTTCATCATACAAGGTGGCTGATCCAGATTGCAAATTGTCTCGACCACGTTTCTTATTGCACTAACGCCTTGTGGTGTGAACCAATGTGTGGTCAGACAAGACAATAGTAATGATTCTTGTCACTGTGATTGTCAATAAGTTTGGATAGGCATACTCACATTGGATACAATGTGCATGGATGGATTTTATGCAAACATTATATGCATTGTGCAAATAGTTTCTGTGTTCATGAAATACAACACAGTGTATCCATTTGTGATGATTAACTTGACTGAATTTGTACAGACGAAGGTGTATTCAAGTTGTACGCACTCATATGCTTAGCCTGCGATTTGAACATGGAACAGACAATCCAAATATTCATAAATTACTGTTTATTATTTCAATAGTGACATAGGAATTTGAAATGTGGTAAATGTAAATTAGGAAAAAACTTAATTTTTTCAGACTAGAACTAGTAGTCGTAGTAAAACAACTTCATCAATCCACCGGATAATAATAATAATAATAATAATAATAATAATAATAATAATAATAATAAAAACTGGATTGATCGGTCGATGACGCGTCATCGCAAATCCCCACGGTCACCGCTTTGCACTTTTGACGCACCCCACAACGCACCACAGGGGCGGAGCCAAATTTAAACGGCCTGTTGCACTCGGCAATCATATGGGTAACTCAATACCAAATTTAGTTGAATTTCGTGCAACAGTGTCAGAGGAGTTGCATTACAATCAATTTCATGACCTTTTGACCACCATCCCCCACCCATGGTGGCGGGGCCGAATGTAAATGGGCTCATCCACTCCACATCGATATGGGTAACTCACATACTAAATTTGGTTGAATTCCGTCCAATGGTTTCGGAGGAGATGCCTTTAAATCAATTCAGGCCGTTTAATAGGGGGGGGGCGGAGTCAAATCTAAATGGCCCCTTGCGCTCCGCAATCATATGGGTAACTCAGATATCAAATTTGGTTGAGTTCCGTCTAACGATTTCAGAGGAGTCGCATTACAATCAATTTCATTACCTTTTGACCCCATCCCCATGATGGTTCGAACTCTAGTTTATGTCCGCTAGTCCGAGACTACCTGAATCTCATACGGACTACTTATAGTCTGTTGGTCACAAGTCAGGTGGACTAGTGCAAAATTTCTGTCAAAATTATCCCTTAGACTCGCAAAAACGAAATATTCCATGACGTTGAGAAAAGTAATGCATAAATTTCTTGCAAACACGCAAGCTTACCCGCTTAAAATTACCGCATCAGCTATATATGTTAAAATCTACAATATCGGTGCCTATTCATAGTCGGCAACCATTCCGGAGCATTTGCATTTAATTCACGCTCATCTATTTTCGGTTTCTATATGATAGGACATAAAGATCCGAAAACAACCGAATTGAGAAATCGCTTAATGCGTGCAAAAGTGCTGACATCGTAAAACGAATTACTTCGTCAATTCAGCCTAGAGGGATACAAGAATTGCTCATTGCCTCGTAGCCGAGTTCCATGGCTTATGGATTGATCGGTAATTATGTAGAATTCATAAAATTGGTTTTGACCCATACTGACAGATCTGGCATATGTATATGGCTTGGAAACAACATATGATATAGCATAACGATTAAACCAACGTGAATACATGTACACTCTACATTTGATAATTAAACAAGTATACTAGTAGTAGGGTCGGGAATAAAATGATACCACCTCTCTCAACTGGCAGCCGTTCGGCGATCCGTGGCCCCACCGCCCTCTCAATCCCTGGGGAATAGGGTTGTTGAGACATTTCGTGGTTGGTGTATGCCTCTAGATTGAGATGGGAGCTATCACCCCAGAGATGGAGGGGCGGTGGGGGCCACCACGGATCGCCGAACTACTGCCAGTTGAGGGAGTTAGTATCATTTTAATCCCGACCCTACTACCAGTCAAAATGATACCACCTCCCTCAACTGGCAGCCGTTCGGCGATCCGTGGCCCCCACCGCCCTCTCAATTCCTGGGCATAGGGTTATTGAGACATGTGGTTTTCGTGTGGAAGGCTTAGTCCGTTACCAATTAAGCGGACTTATCAACGTTGTTCATGATGCCATTAATTATGACGTCATCCTACACGTCACGTAGTCGATTATCACGTCATATGATTGATAGATAAACTGGAAAGGTCCATTCATTTTGAGAATAAGCTAAGGCGTCTTGCATAGTGGTGCACACTGTGAATCAGTTGCTGGGGCGTTGATTTTACGTATGTGTCATTGCTGTTATGGTGATGTGTTTGTTTCACATCGTGCATGTTGAACAGTACTTTAGAAATCTATGATGAGAAATAACTACCGGTCACGTCGTGAGGTGGTGTCCTGCGTTGTGTAAATATTACCAAGCCTCACAGTTGAAAGTAAACACAATACCAAGAGAAAGTCTCGACTAGCGTCAACAAGGGAGAATGCGAGCACTAAATACGCATCCAAAGAAATGTTCCAAATGAATAAGAAATGCCATGTTTGAGATTAAATTACTGCGCTTTCAGCTGGCTTATATTAATCCTTGAAATATAAGTGAATAGAAGCATGTTAATTTTCGAACGCCTGATCTTTTATTTCATTATTAAATGCAGTATACGCACATCACACCATACGTTTTACGCCATGCAGAGGCAGTTTGTTTATATTATATTCCATCTAGCAATTTATATATAGTGTTAGTAAATTAGAAAGGAGAATACACTGTGTAATCGCGTGTTGTTTATTTATCTTACTTATATGATTCTAAAATATTTTCCACAAATTCCCGTCCCATCTCACTGGCACCGCGGTCGTCCCATTGGAACTCTTCATCACGGAATAAGCGGTCCAATGTCACCAGAATGGACTTAGCAAGATCTTTGTTTTTCTGCATGAATTTGAAGGAATGAGAAAGGAAACAATTACTTTTCAACTGATCTCAATAACGCACCTGTCGGAATGCTCTCAATAGATTTAGGGTTAGTGATCGAATAGAATAAAAACGATTTCTCATTACCTGTAATTCGATAAAGTCTGTGCAATCCCTGCCGATGGAGAACATAACAGAAGAACGACTCTCCAAGCAGTGAAGTGTGAATTTCACTAAACTCTCCTGTAGATGTGGCAGAAGTTTCAGTGATCTGCAAATAGACAGCTATTAGACACATAGGGAATGTCTATCAGAAAATAGTTTTTCAAGCTTTTAATTTATTAAGCTTATCGATAAATGGAGGAATGCAGTTTTAGATATGCCCTGCCCATCTTTAGCCAAGCTCTACCCACACGTTGCCAGTGTTGAGATCAATCGATACATGCACTCTCTGAATCTCAATATCGAGAAACTATACAGGTCAGCTGTTGAATATTTTGAAACTAATTTGACTGGGTGCTGCCTATGCTTGAGTGACAGATCCGTGCACGAACGAGCGAACTAACTAACAGACAAAAATCAAACAAACAAACAAACAACTAACTAACGAACGAACGTATGTACGAACGAACGAACGAACGAACGAACGAAAGAATGGACGAGCTGATGAACGAGCGAACGAACGAACGAACGAACGGAGGAGCTAACGAACGGAAAAAACGAACGAACGAACGAAACGAACGAACGAACGAATGGACGAGCTAACGAACGAACGAGCGAACTAACTAACAGACAAAAATCAAACAAACAAACAAGCGGGCAGCGCAGTTTACATATTGCATCAAGCCAAGACGTTAATGTCTGTACTATTTCATGTAAGTAGCATATATCACAATAAAAACCAACATTCCGGAAAGAGCCATTTCACACATTTTGTTCATGTTGTCCACCGACCTCTTCACCTTAAAATCAAGAGACCGCTTCCTGAGACCCGAGTCACAAAGGCAACCAGTCACTCAAGTTTGGTCAAGATCTATTTAGTAGAACTTGAGTTGTCACGCTGGATGTATTTATGCATTTTCTATTACATTGACAAAGTTCTTAGACCTTCGGACCCCAACATTGAGAGATGCCTTCGGGATCAAGTCAAACGGCCTACCCAAGTTTGGTGAAGATCGCTTCAGGAGAACAACTGTTTGTTGGAGTGGGTTGCCCTTATGATAATAGAGGATTCCAGTGTATCCATCAATCACATGACGTCATAATCAACTAGGTGACGTTTATGATGAAATCATAATAAATTACGTCATGAATGACGTAGCGAAGTTCGTTAAGAACGCTTAATTGATGACGGACTGAGCGCTGTCGTACGACTTGTTTGTCTTTACTATTTAATAAATATTCTGTTGAATATTTTGAAACTATTAAATTGGACGCTGTTTCTGCCCTTTGCAACAACAGTACCCAGTAAAATTAGTTTCAAATTATTCAACAGCTTACCCGTATAGTTTTCTGGAAATTGATTGATCGGCCGATCCCAACACGTGCGAAGCGTTTGTGGAGCTTAGCTAGAGATGGACGGGGCATAGCTAAAACTGGATTCCTACATTGCGGTGATGTTGGCTGTGGAGGTGGTGTTAGTGGTCGGTTATGTCAGTGTTAATATTGGTGCTGTCCATAATTGATAACGATGATGACGATGATGTGAGACGCGATGTGTTCACTTTTCATCACGTCTCTAGCTGTATGTGTTCACTCACCTTCTATTTAAGCACCTTTCTGTTATCTTCTATCACACACCTGGCAGTCTTCATGAAGTGGGCATGTGGCTGTGTTACACACATCGTGATATACGACGCCCATAGCTTAAAATGGCGCGCATTACTGAACCAAGAGAAACGCAACAAATACAAGGTAAGCTGCTTAGATCGTAATATGGAAAATTAGTTAACTCTTCGAGATGTTGAATTTGTTTGAGTGTAGTGATGAAAAAGTCACCGAGATGGTCACGAAAGCTTCGCTCAAACAAATTCAACATCCCGAAGCGGTATTTAATTTTAACTTATTATTCAATTTCGCCAGCCTAAAGACGTGTACAACATGCAGATTCTGAAACACGACATTATAAGGATTCAGAAAATATATGCATATCTTAGGGTACAACCGGTGTAGGATAAACCCTTATTTTGAGCATAAAGCTCAAAGGGGTTCCCGGACTATTATGAATAATCATGGGATCACAAAACCAATATTTGTCGAAATATTTTGCTTAAATCGTGTTTATCAGCCTACATACCGGGAGACACAGACACATGAATTATTCTACATCTGGGACTATCTTATTTACTTTGCTTGCAAAATATTTTTTCTGATTAGATCTTGTTTGATCACTTTTTATTCTCAAGGAATTTCCTATCCCCCCCCCCCCTCCACCCCCATCCCCCACCCACCCACACCACCCCACCCCACCACCGCCACCCCTACCACAGCTCCTACTGTATTGCTTGGATAATTTAGAGCCAGAGTTGATCACGTTGTAGGAGCCATTGATATTTAATGTGTTATATAGTACGATTGGGATTCATGATCATCTATCCAATGGTCTGCAAAGAATCCAGATTTGCGGAATAACAAATGTTACATACGAAATGCATACACTTTTCTGTATGTATGTTTGAAGAACGGCTATGCATGCGAGTTCTTATATGGTTACCTTCAAATTTGATTAACATATGACTTGTGGGTTTTTTTTTATAAATCTGTAATCAGGCCTCCAAGTCATCTGTGTCAAAGATACATTTCTAATAGTCAAATTTGATTTGAAAAAACCAAGTAGGTCAAAAAGACACATTTTAGCTATAGCATGCAAACGAACAGTAACCCAAGCTGCTAAATGTTTATTAAATAAGAGTAGATGGAAATGAGATAAAAGACAAAAACTTTTTACCCTGCTGATGTGAGATGCAGGAAATCTGTTTTACCCTGCTGATGTGAGATGCAGGAAGTCTGTTTTTACCCTGCTGATGTGAGCTGCAGGAAGTCTGTTTTTACCCTGCTGATGTGAGATGCAGGAAGTCTGTTTTTACCCTGCTGATGTGAGATGCAGGAAATCTGTTTTTACCCTGCTGATGTGAGATGCAGGAAGTCTGTTTTTACCCTGCTGATGTGAGATGCAGGAAGTCTGTTTTTACCCTGCTGATGTGAGATGCAGGAAGTCTGTTTTTACCCTGCTGATGTGAGATGCAGGAAGTCTGTTGTGAAGACCTGTATAAATATACCCATGATAACCGGCCCTCGAATAGATGTTCCAAGCTCCGTCAGCATAGGGCAGTACTTTTCAAACAGCTTCGGCTTGTTCTTGTAGAGGAAAATAAAGTAAAATTGTATCTTAATAAAATCACAGAATAACGGCATGTTCAAAATATATTACATAAACAACAGGACAAAATAAATTATATACCAAGTAATCTCTCAATCGCATTGTCCATATGGATAAGGATCATACACCCGAGCACGCGCGCACGCGCACATATTCTCTTTAACTTGAAAATTGAATATTCTTGCTTACACGATTCGATGTAATTAATTATTTAGATACAATATTATAATGAAATCGCTGCCGGAAATTGAATATTCAATATCCAATATCCAATATCCAGCTAATTTCACTGAGCTCATATTATGCTGGTTTATGTCTACACAGATAATGCGTCCACGTCGTAATTGATATGCTCACCTTTAGATGTGCTTTAACCTGACCATCACCAAAGATGTCTTCTAGTTCTCCGATGATTCTCAGGTGACGTTTGTCGTTCCGCCCTTTAGCTACCGCGATTACTGTTTGCATCAGATCGTCCAGCAGCTGTTCTAACAAAGGGCCGTCCTCCCTAGAAAACAATTAGTGCAAAGTGTGTAGTCAAATTGAAAACTCAAACAACGTGCAGTATTCAAACTCATATTGAAGTATCTATTACCAGTTAGTGAATTGGCAGAATTACTTATATGCAAACATTACTATTCTTCATGGAGACATAAATAAGTTTCGACACCCCACCCCAGCCATTCAGACATCTCTCACCCAATCCCACCCCTCGTACTGACTTTGTATTTCACATTGCACCCGTAATAATTATGACGTCATCATACACGTCACTTAGTTAATTATGACGTTATATGACGTCAGATAATCAATGGATAAACTGGAAAGGTCAATTGTACGAACATTTGAATGCAGATTTTTATGCAAATACCGAACACTAGCGAACATCTGTCACAGGGACAGTTGATGGTCAGAGTATACTCAGACTAGATAATGACATGATAGGGAGCTCTGCATCGTCAACACCTTCCAACCAACCAAACAACCAACTACAACAACATTACCTCGATCATCCAAACAATCCCCAACACAAATGATCATGATCAGCATTTCACATTCAGACAGTCAGCTATTATGCTATATCTGTCACAGCGAGCTATGCGTTCGTTTTACCGTGAATACCCCTTCATCAGAGTTTCCTTCGATGTTATTCAGTTGTGTCTCATATACGCCTGCTATCTCTTCAGACGCACTGCAAAGTTGCTCAAGGTAATACATATACAGATCGGAGAATTCCGGTCGGCACGCTTCCCATTGCCTAGAGCTGCAAGACATTAAATATATATATATATATATATATATATATATATATATATATATATATATATATATATATATATATATATATATATATATATATATATATATATATATATATATATATATATATATATATATATATATATATATATATATATATATATATATATATATATATATATATATATATATTAACTACAGACCAGTAAGGCTCGCCTGAATTGTCAGCTAGCCCGGGAACAAATTAATCAGACAGCATATTATTGACAATATGGCGTTTATTCTCTGTAAGCCAACACGGGATTATCTCTGGCAGATCAGCAACTCTCCAGCTACGGGCATGGCCGTAATTGACAAATGTACAAAAGCACTGGACAAATGTCAAATCATAGACGTCATAAACTTTCAGAAATCATTCGACACACCAGACACAGCAGAAGGCCAGCGGCAAATAAAGAAGATCTAAAACCATCACTTCTTCTTCTTCTTTTCGATCGCTGGTATCACACTTGGAGAGCCGTTCTCAAGATGAAATATGTGGTTTTCTGCAGTTCTTCCAGAGGCCCATACAGCTTTTCAAGAAAAGAGTTTGACAAAGGCCAGATCTCTTCTCTCAGCAGCTGATACGTACTGCAACATTGAAGTATGTGCTCTGTGGTCTGTTCTGCTTCTCCACAAGGACAAGCGGGCGATGTCGTAAGGTGGAACCGCCTGTACATGTGTTGGTTTAGTCTGTTATGTCCAGCTCTGAGACGAAAAATGGTCACTTGCTCTGGCTTCGAGAGATGATGGTAGGCATCTTCTGATTGAGGTGTTCTATAGAGTGACTTGATGATAGTCTTCATCTCTGTATGAGTAACCATGTTTTCTGTGTGATTCTCTTCTGCACCCACCTTTGCCATCTTGTCTGCTTTCTCATTTCCTTGGACTCCACCGTGTGAGGAGATCCACTGCAATGCTATCCGAAAGCATTTGATGGTTTGTAGTGCTTCTTCAAGTTGTGGCAGCTTACCTTTGGTGATAGCCTCAAGGACGGAGCGGGCATCAGATAAAAAGACAATCTGTGCAATAGGGTCTGCTGTTCTGCTGATGGTATTAGCTGCATGGACCAGTGCTTCGACTTCAGCTCTGTAGTTTGTGCAGTGTTTGCCTGTCGGTATTGCAGCTGACTCATGTTGTCCGTTTGGATACTGTATGTGCAGTCCGCAACTCCGCTCCTAATTGCATCTTTGGCTGATCCATCTGTGTAGATCCTTATCCATGTCTCCTGAGGGTACATTTCTTCCAGGATGGCTACGGTCAGGGCCTTCTTGCTCACATCACTGTGTTCATCTTTGGTTGTGAGATGAGGTACTGTGGTGCGAATAGCTATGCTCTCTAGTTTGTTTTCCCAGGGTGGAGGATCAAGAGTGTGGGTTGGGTCTTCTAGATGTGCTGGCAACATTTCTTGGTGTTTCCTTTGAAGTGCTTTTGTCTCTTTCACAAAACTTGATCTTTTAAGTCTTCCTGATGACAGCTGTGCTTGCCTGATCTTCATCGGGTGGTTGTTGAACGATTTGAACATTGCAGCTTGGATCAGTGCTTTGCATTCCCTTCCTTTACTAAATGGGGGGATGCCTGCTGTCTGCTCCATTTTTTCTATTGGTGTTGATCTCATTCCACCAGTGATGATGCGCAGTGCCTTGTTTTGTACTCTGTCGAGGTTCTGTTGATGAGATTTAGCTGCTGTCATCCATGAGCTGGATCCATACTCAAGGTGTGGTCGTACGGCACCTAGGTAGATGGTCTTGAGGATCCTTTCGTTGGCACCCCACTTTGTTCCTGCCAGCTTCCTCATGATGTTAAGCTTTCTTCTGGCCTTTGCCTCTGCGTTCTGGATGTGCTCCTTCCATGTGAATCTACTGTCATAGGTGACTCCCAGGTATGTCTGCTGGTCCTCGTCCTCGGGTGGAGTACCGCCCAGTGTCAGATTGCCAACCTTGGTTTTGCAGGACAGTGAGAATAGCATGGCTGATGATTTTTCTTTGTTGATGGTAATACACCAGCGATTGGCCCAAGCTGTAATTCTGTCCAAGCGAGCTGCATTCTGTACGTGGCAGTCGTTGTGTACTCCTTGGTGCACCAGAGTACGAGGTCATCTGCATAGAGGGCTGCTTGGATCCCATTGGGCAGCTCTGCTACAATGCCATTAATGAAGCGTATGAACAGAGTTGGTGATAATACTCCGCCTTGTGGTACCCCTTGTCTCAGCAATACATTCTGTCCAGATTGTCCATCCACTAGCACCCTAGCTCTGCGATTGTGTAGGTATGACTTGGTCCATCGGAACATGTTGCCACCGATACCTGTGCGCCGGAGCTTCACGAGGAGGCCATCCTTCCTCACCTTGTCAAATGCCTTCTGCAGATCGATAAAGGCAGCTAGCATCAGCTTCTTGGATTGAAAAGTGTCCTCTATGACCTGTACACGATGTGTTGTTTGATCTTCTGTGCTCCTGTATCTCCTGAAGCCAGCCTGCTCTGAAACCATAGTGTTCTCCGACTCCAGGTACCACTGCAACCGCTGGTTGACGATGCGCTCCATGGTCTTGCATATGCAGCTTGTAAGACTGATAGGACGGTAGCTCAGCACTTTCGTCTTGTTCTTCCCTTTTTTCAGAATAGGAGTCATTCTGGCTTCCTTCCAGCACTGAGGAACCTCTCCATTGGTCCAACTGAGATTAAAGACATCTAGCAACTTGCGGAGATGCATTACCAAGGTGTTGGATCATTTCATCCGTAATGCCATCTGGCCCGGGAGATTTCTTCTTCTTCAATTGGCGGATAGACTTCTTCAGTTCTGCTAAACTAATGTCAACTTTCATTGCATCATGAGTGTTGGTGTCTGTTCTTTCCTTTTGCTCTTTTGTAACCTCTTTTTAACGCATTCGTGGTATAGAAATGTTGCTTTATTTTGCATATGCCTTCGCAAAGGCATCTGCAGCCATCTTTCCTGACAGTGTTTGTCCATCTTCTTCAAGAGTAATCTTCTCTCCCCCGACACCCTCATTATTCAGTGCTTTAGTCAGTCTCCATAGCTTTGTTGTGTCTCTCTCTCTCTAAATTAAACCCTGCCGTCTTTTCCCTCCAGCTTCTTCTTTTGGCCTCCAGCTTGGTCTTTAGATACCTGGCTTTAGTTTGTTGTAGTGTGAAGTGGTTTTCATGACAGGGATTACCCTCTGCATCTTCTCTGGCCTTGTCTAGTTTATCATGTGCTGCTTGCAGTTCTGTTGTCCAGTAGGGGCGGTAGTTTTTCCTGAACCCTCGAGGAATCGCTTCGTTGGCAGCCTTGAGGATACTTGAATTAAATTCCTTGACCGCATTGTTGATGTTTCTCCCTTCTACTGCTATATTTTGGGTAAGCTCATTGGAACGAATGCCGAACAGACTCCAATTTGCCTTTTTGTAGTTCCACCTTGGATGTTGAGGTGAACTTGTTGAAATACTTCCAGAAAGAGAGAGGAGGACTGGGCGGTGGTCGCTTCCTCCTAACTGCGATCAGACCACTCTACTGAGGTTTCTGTGAATGTCTTCTGTACAAAATGCCAAGTCCGGCGTTGTTGTGGAGTGCCACCGGCGCGAGTAGAAGGTAGGCTGATCTGTGGGATCGTTGATAAGTAAAAGGTGCTTTTCATCTTGCCATGCTTCAATGTCTTCCCCTCGTTTATCAAGTGTTCTGTATCCCCAGCTCTGAGACTGGCTATTAAAGTCTCCCGCAATGAGGAAGTGGCAGTCCGGGACCTGGATTGTGTCAAGTGAGAGATTCTTGTCATTAGGGCAGTAATAATTGACAATGTCAATCACAGAGTTGCTGGTTGTTACCTTGATCTTGATATATTCTGCCTCTTCCATAAAGGTTTTGATCTGGCTCGGACCAAGGTGATCACCCCGCCTTTCTTTCTTCCTCTTCGATCACACCGGAAAATCTGGTAACCTCTGATCTTAAATGGTTTTCCTTCTTGCAGGTGTGTCTATATGCGTACACGTGACGTACTACGTCATCTACATATCTATATCTATCTTAATATTTAGATGGATGTGTATACGTCACAGATTTCCAGCACTCTGATTGGCTAGTTCAGCTAAATTCTCATTGGTTGAAGCAGCCAGGTTCTGAAGCTGCAGAGAATATAAAAGGGGATGATTTCATCAAATCGAGAGCGTTGTCGGCCGGGGGCCGAGCAGTCAGGAGCTGCCCAAGCACGGGATCCTGACTGAATAACTGGAGCACCGAAGACGGAATTCAGCATCATCTCGGTACGTCACAACTCCCAGTGCAGCTCGGACCACAACAGTTTTCGGGCCACCGCACCGTGAATTAGATTATCATAGTGTAATCTTTTCTTGTTTAATTAATAACTGAATAGGAACTATTTAACGGTGGACCCTTAGGGTCAAGTTATGTAATTCTACATGACGTAGAACCAGCGATGTTCCTCGGTGCATAATTCACCGGATCTGCCAGCCACGCCGAAAAGTAGATTTTCAACCACCACACTGCATGTCGTGTGATAGTTTAACGTTTTGACCGCAGCCAAGTAAATATTGCTCGGTGCGCCACAAGAGCTATTTGACGCACCCCGCACCGTTAAGCTTAAATAAGTATATCTTAATTACAACTGTATCAATAACCCTCTCTGTTAATGGGTTATCTTAACTTTACAACTTACCGTTGTTATAACGGGAACTTTCATATCTACAGTATTATTACTAGTTAATCAGTAGACTTTACTTATAACTATGCTATACTGTCCTGAGACTTCACCGCTACCGTTCTGTAACAACATACGGGAACTCTGTCTTGAGGAGCATCAGCATGCGGAGACAACATCCAGCATTCAGACAACGTGTCGACTCACGTCACAAGAATAGTGACGTCTCAATTTCGGTAACATAGTAGCCCGCAACTAAGAGTGGCTACTGGGTATTCAAGTAAATATACATGATATATCTTTAATTACATCTTTAATTATTCATTAGTTACTCGTTTAATTATTCTTTAATTATCGTATTTTCCTCTGTAAAAGGTACCGATGACTAACAGGCACCTTCCCGGTCTTAGGACCGAAATTTATACGTTCTTAATTATTGCTGTCTATAGTTATCCCTATTTACTGTAAGGTACTTTAACCAACCGCACCGTATTAGGTCTATCAACCTGTATTATTACTGTTCTAATCAATTCATATACTGTCACCGTTCTGTATTTGGTTAGTTAGATATATGGCAAGTAGCCATCAGTTGATATGTTTTGTTTATTTATAGAAAACTTAGAACCACCGTGCAAGGAAATACTTTATAGCAACATTTATATATGCATCACCTTTTCCAGCCACCGTCATGTTTCACTAAAGTCGCTGTCCGTGCTATTAACTCTGTTTAGCCAGGCATGTTACCGACTAAACCTTTCTACTCAGTTCGATAGGATAGGTTTAATTTGTGTAGAGACAATTTCTTCGTTAGGAGACCTATAGTGTACGCCTCTTTCCCGGTCGTTACGATAATCCAGCCCCGTACACCGGCAAGATTGTGTTAAATTGGCCAATATACCTATAGGGCCTCATATTTATAAAGTTATTGTCTTTCTTCATGTTCCACTAAGCCTTATGTCTTCTTAATTGTTTGGATGTCCATATCCGCACCGTGGACTGATCCGACCCTGGGAAACTATTGGCGGTTTCCGAGCGGTGATGGCCAAGGTGCGGTGTTACATACACCACCCCTGTATCTTCGGATACTTGTTAGTTAGTGTCATTGCCAATGTAGGAAGCACTGCGAAAACATCATTATTATTATTATTATTATTATTATTATTATTTTTATTATTATTATATCTCTTTATGTCTTTTAGGATATATCTCCCGCACCGCAGTACGTATTTGGGCAACTTGGATAAAAACCTAATGTTAGGTCAATAACTTAGCTCCATGATGCTCGGATGTTTTGCAATGTAACATGTACGCTCACTGTATCCAAAGATAGGTAGGGTTCTGGCCATTTGCGGCCTAAAATAGTTTGTGTCTCTAAAAACTAAGTGATAGGTTAGGCATAGAATAAGGCCCGCATAAATAAAAGTGGCACCTACTAATGCAGTATCTTGGAACTACATAAGACGGTGACTTGGGAATCCTTCGGGAATCACTCGTCTCGTCTTCACGTAAAACAGCACGCAACATTTTAGCTATAGTTTCACTAGGATGGTCTATTCTTTACAGCACTTTTGGTTGAATACAGCGTGGCCCTTTGTGGCTCTCTCTGTCCCTCCACTTCTGCGGTGGCAGCATTTTCCTGTGATGGAAGCCTGCGCGAGGCACTTGCATCTCACAAGGATCCAGTGATGGCGGCCCACGCGAGGCTACTACTTCTCACCCAAAGACACAGCATCAGAAGTAATGCCCGTGTGAGGCACAATGCCTCTCGCCACTCAGGACTTTCTTTTCTTTCCTTTTCCTTTTCAGCATAGAGGTATACTAGCTTATATTAAGATAATTAGTGATATCGTATGCGCGAGTCTCCTTTACAGGGGTACCTCTGCAGACCTGCGAGTCTGTGTGGTACCTCCGGTGACTCCACGTTTAAAGGTTCATCAGTCTGTCTCTATGTTGTATATTATTTAAATATCATTGTATCACACAAACTTGTATGGTTTGTTTAGATATACTTAATTACTTTTAGTTACTTTAGGTCACCCTTCAAAATCTTGTAAGTCCATAGATCACGAAATTGCTATGGATAAGCATACTGGTGACACAAATTCATGGGCTGACACTGTATAATTTATTGTTAGCGGCGATGGTCGCACGGCCCCACTGGAACGATTGAGTTCCACCGGGCCTTAAGAGCCGGTCTTTGTTTCATGCTGGTCAGCGTTGTTCGGAGTCTGTAACCCCGAGACCGGGAGCTAACTTGCATCACCATTCGTCATGGACAAGTGGCGTAGCATATGCCTCAGAGCTACCCGACGCGACCCGGCGAGCTACAAAAGGATGGTATTGCAGACTGGCTGGAGAACCAGAAGAAGAACACAACAAGCCACAGTACACGCTCACGAATCGGTCAGAGGGTTGCGTACTAGAACCTATCATGTTCCTAGTTTTTATTAACAATCACATGACAAAGTCGACTCAGAAATGGATTTATTCGCTGACGATACTAAGATATTTAAGACCATTACAAAAGAATGCACCGGGACCGTAATAGGATGGCAGAATAGAGAGAAATATGTGGTTTCTAAAATTACAACACTGAAAATGTAAGCACGTGCAGATTGAGGGAAAACAAGACATATAAAGTAGTTACACATTACATGACATAGTTCCCCACCCATTCACCAACGAAAAAAAATTGAAGTAATCATAGACGACGGCCTTAACTTTGGAGATCACGTTAGGGAAGCAGTAAACAAAGGTTACTCTCGATTTGTTCTTAAAGGAAGACCATTCAAGTATTTAAAACGTAGCAAGAACTCGCCTAAATATTGTCAGTTCTGTTTGGCAACCAATTCAGGTCAGCGTGGATCTGGTATTCTCATGAAGGTAGTAGGTACCTGCATTTGTAGGCAATGTGTGATATGGGGACATGTACCAACATAGCACTGTACGTGGGGTGGATATTTAGGTAACTGGACATTTGGAGTTATCATCTTTGTGTTTAGTAACATATGTTTATCATCCAGCTTCCAGACCTAACATATTCTTTCATAGTTAGAACTATGTCCTGCTGGTAACGTTTTCTAGCTAAATCAACTGATTAGCATACAACCTTGTACCGTTCTAGCTACCATAGACATTTGGAATTAGCTGCTACTACCAAGGCATCGCTGAGAGATCACAGAACATGTCCTTTACATTATTATTGTTTCATTGAAAGCCATATTCCAATGCCCTTATTATGTTAAAATGTGATGGGACTTATTGATTCTTCCAGTGAAGAACTGATAGACATTGTTTCAACCTCTAGCGAGACGAGGCCCCTGATAACGTGGTATCTACGGATCCTACAATTAAGCGCAAGCCCTCCAGGGTTCTCACAGAACAGCAGACTTATTGGAGGCCTATCTTCTAAATGTTGGTAATGACCCTTGACGTGCGCTTCTGGGATATCACACAAGCTGGAGCGATATGGTTGCTTTCTGGGTTGGACCTTACAGTCACAACTAGGTATAGTAAGAAGCTTAATGCGACAGGCCCATTCCGTAGATATTGTTTAGCAGAGGGCCAACATACAATGTGAAACATTTATATCTGCCATCAGAGGGCGAATACAGGGCACATTTATCTCAGCTTAAATTAACAGAAAGCCAAATCTACCCACATTGCAATCCATTCTGAGTTCTGTGATTCTGCTCTACATGTATTCTGACATGGCGCCCGCCTGCCATCTCTTAATGTGTATAGGGCAGAGTCAGGGACCAACACTACCTTTTCACATGAGCCGATATGATGACGCAAGACTCAAACTTGTAAATGAACATAGCTCCAATACATGATAACAGAAACATTGCTACTAAATGTTTTAATCCAGACCCCATCCTAGGACCAAACAAGAATGCATATTTCCAGAATGGCAGGTGTCCATGATTACATACACAATACAAACCTGAAGATTCGTATCCATCAATGGAGCTTAGTATGGCACGCAAAATCCAATCATACACATGCTTACGTAGTAAGCACATAATAAACATGCATTAGATTCACGATATAGACAATCATTTTAATTTCTTACTTGTAACCACCATGAACATTGGATAATAGTCATGTATAGGGGCAGAGTCTTAACTACGTTGATGGCAGCATGGGAGCCGATCCCTATTGCAATTATGCGCAATCAAGATATGCTTGAATCAAAATTACATGTGTATAAAGTTGCTGACAAACACCGATAAGATTTCATAAATATATCAGTAGCTCAACCATGTACTGTTGCACGTGCGATTATCCCTGGAATGCGTTAGGTTTTGTCTCCGCTAAAATTGAAGTATACAATTATACGTTTTCGTAACCCTTTTTTCTTATTAATTGAAAAGGTGTTTTTTTCAAAATGGCATAGCACGTCCTGCTGGTACTGTTAATACATTTTGAATCTGAAAAGTGATCATATTTCCATTGCTTTCCATTTTTCTCCTAATTTCATTTCACCTGGCTTTGATAGGTTCGCCAACCGTCATATCCGTGGACTGGGCATAACAAACAGAGAACAAGAAATGGTCCGTAGTAATTTCAGTAGATCCATTTCGTTCACTGAACTGCTCTAAAGACAAAATCCTAGACCTACTACCGTACTAAAATGGCAGTGCAGTGCCAATTATGCAAGCCAATGTGTGAACGGATTTGACTAACAAGAGCTTCACAAACGGCGCATAATACCCCGCCATGATCACAAACCAGTGAATGAAAGCTACCAGTAAATAGCGATTTCTTCTTCCGACCTAGACCAGTCATCCTCATGAAGTTTCAAAGCGATGTACTAAACGGTCATGGAATTATCGTCCGGAAACCAGTTTTGAAGATGGCGGCCAGTTGCTGGCGGCCATATTGGATTTCGGATCATCTCTAATTTTGATAGGTTTCTTCCTCAGACCTTGTCCAGTAATCCTCTGAAGTTTCAAAGCGATCCATTAAACAGAATTGGAGTTCTCGCTCAGAAACCAATTTTTAACATGGCTGCCAGTGGTTGGATTTTGGATTTAGGATCATCGTCAATTGCGATAGGTTACTTCTCCAGGTCTTTT
Source organism: Chaetoderma sp. LZ-2023a (assembly GCA_034401795.1). Lineage (NCBI taxonomy): Eukaryota > Metazoa > Mollusca > Caudofoveata > Chaetodermatida > Chaetodermatidae > Chaetoderma > Chaetoderma sp. LZ-2023a. The sequence goes on from CM067360.1 coordinate 57,008,451, forward strand.
GTGTCTGCATTCAATGTTGTAGGTTTTTCTTTTTTGTGTTCTGTGAGCTCCTCTCATATCTGAAATTTTGGTGAGATGACTGAATATATGGAGACTAAGTACCCATCGTTTAACTGCACTTGGATTTAGTGTTATTCCTATAATTCCTCCCAGACCATGTCCATACCGCATGCACGTCGTTTCTATAAACATATCAGATCGCATGCCATCACATGTTCTGCGCTTATTCCCAATCACATGATCACCTTAGACTAATCGTTCCATCGATAGGAGATAATAGAGTCCATATCTGACATAATTTACATGTCCTCCGTACGATGTCATATGGTTTACTGATACACGATGCAAGGCTTTCTTATGAAGCAAATCCATTATATCGTGTAATTTTTTCGCTCATATTACTACACTATGCAGGAGCTCCTCTATCACATCCTCAGAGCCCTTATATGCTGCGGGTACTTCTTCCCAGTGAGCACACAACTGATGCCAGCAAGTGCAGCTTTCATAGACTCTTCCAGACCACTGTTTGCCATCATCACTGTTATACAGCGCACGAAGCTCAGAAGCATATGCATACCCCCAAATCTGCAGGGTTGGCAATTTCCCTAACTAGTATTTCCCAGGGCAGTGGGAAATACAGGGGAATACCGGCAAATACTGGGAAATACCGGGAAATACTGAAAAATATTGGGAAATATTGGGAAATACTCAAATATCAGGTGGCAAATTTATATATTTAACCTCATGGTTGTTTATCATGCTTAAGAAAACACTGACAAGAATCAGTAAATATCATTTAGTGGCATATGCATACGTTGCAAACCTATGGGTAAGGAACATATGCTTCTAAGTTCTACTAAAGCAACACTGCATCAGACAAAACTTAACATCCAATGAAATACAATTATAATTTTATGAGATATTACTGGACATTTGACAGTAAATCACCATCTATGCATCTATATGTAGTTCAGTAGCTCTATACAATTACCTATCAAATAATAAAAGGCTTTGACTACTGTCAGAACATGCAATGTAAACTTACTTCTGAGGTCTTTACCTATTGCTGTGTACTTGATTTAACCCTCTAGCACTTAAGTCGGCGAAAATGGCTTTTGAAGTGGTATTAATAAATATCCATTTGCAGACCAAGAGAATACTATTTTTTTAATTTACGAGTGGAATGAATGGCTTGATAACTGAGCCAATTATTCTAGTAGTAAATTTTCAAAAACAGTCTTCTCTTGTTCTGAAAATAGATATTTTCTATGAGATAATTGAATTTTGTTTGAACAAATTTGAGTGTTAAAGGGTTAAATAACTAATTCACTCTCTGGGATGTCATTATATCCAAGTTAGTGCTATGATGTCTGAATATAGTTCATTCTGAAGTTGCAGAAATGGTAACATTATAATTGCTATTTAAACCTGAAATCTATAGAATATGTTGAAAATAATAAGTCTGTTTTCAATCAATCATATTGTAGCATGTAATAGTCTAAATAGTAAACAGTACATAATATTAGTACCGGTATATAATCTCGTATATAACAGAATGAAATGCGTTACCATCTCAATCAGTTAATCCACAATTCGACACCTTGCTGGTTTTCCATTGTGAGACAATATCACACGTGTACAAAAGCCCAGAAGGCTCATTCGGAATTCAAAATTCAAAATTCAAAATTCGAGATTCAAGATTCAAACATCGAAATTCAAAACTCTACGAAATTCAAAACTCGACTTCGAAATTCAAAACTCGACTTCAAAATTCAGAACTCGACTTCGAAATTCAAAACTCGGTTTCGAAATTCAGAACCCGAGTTCGAAATTCAAATCTTAAATCAGCGAATTATGAGCCGTCTTACAAGTATGTAAATTTATGGGAGCCAATCAAATTTCTAGGTCATGCAGAGATAACCCACGATTTTTGTGGAAATGTGTATGTGGATTATATTCTTGCTCGATTTGATCGAGAGAGGTGGCGGCTACAATGACGATGGTGGTTGTGGGCTGCAGCTGCTGTTTGTGGTGGTGGGGGGGGTTGTGGTGGTCGTGGTGGAGGTTGTCGTGCTGCTGCTGCTGCTACTGGTTCTGGTAGTGACGATTATGGTGATGATGATGATGATGACGATGATGATGATGTACGGGCATGTAGGTTGGGTGGGCGTGCATGTGAGTGCCTTGTGCTGGTTTGTCTGACTAACTGGCTATAATTGTCGGACAATGGGCTGGTGATCTAGTAGGTAAGATTGTCGGACTATTGGGTTGTAGGAGTAGTGGAGCGTCCCCGAATTTTAGAGCAAGGGGCGACGGTATTAGTTAGTGCTATTATGTCTCGATTCGATCCACGGACGCATACATTCGTACGCATTAAGTTTCTTCTTAGCAAGGATGCTATTTTTAGACCCATTTCGCAATGCCTCAGAAATAGAGGTAGCCTTGATCTAAGTGTGACCTATATCCTGGCATTAACTACCTACGAAGTATAAATACAGGCATATTGGTATATAGGCCGACATATATCAGTAACAGAAACAGCCGAGTTACCGAGTTATTCAAGCGATAATGTTGCATCGACGAAGAACGCACATGTCTCTCCCTCTTTTTCCGAAACGGGAATCTTCATCGGCGCCATGATTGTTTCAAACGTTCAGACCTTTAGCAGACACGTAAACTAGTATAAACGTACCCTGGCGTGACCTAGAAATCCGACTGGCTAGCATAAATTTACATAAATGTAAAATGGCTCGTGATTGGCTGGTCTAAGAGTAGAATTTCGAAGTCGAGTTTTGAATTTTGCATTTTGAATTTTGAATTTCGAATGAGCTTTCTGGGCTTTCGTACACTTGTATGAGCTGAGTGTGGGAGACAGTCTAGCTCAGAGCATTGATTTACATAGAAATCTAAGGCTAACTAAGTAAAAAATACTTGTAGTTTGGCAATCTAAGCGTAGATCTCTATTTTAAATCAATATTCTGATAGGCTGAGAATTCAAGGCAGTATAATGGAGTTGTATTGTATGTCACAATATATACTGCATGCTAATGCATTCTGTATCAAGTTAAGTAAACCATTCATGACATGAAAATTTCTTAATATTTTGAAACTATTTTACTGGAAGTTGTTGTTGCAGCCTCAATAGAGGATGCAACAACAACTTCCAGTAAAATGATGTGTCTATATTGCTTATTTGATCCTATACGTAATCTAACTACATTTGTAATTGGGAAATGCTTTGCTGTGCTAGTACCTTCAACAATAAGACTGAAACTTTCGAGTCTGGCATCTCTTGTTTTTAGGACTGGTATAACATTTGACAGGTACAGTTTTCATTTCTGCCTTCCTCAATCTAGGGACAGTCTCCTCACAATCATTTGAAGCTGCATTACTTGACTGCATTTGTGTTACAAGTAAAGCTAGAGCGTGTGTGGACTGAAGACTAGTTTGCGATGAGATATTAACATCGAAGTTGTCGTCTACTGCTTGAATGAGAGTACCACCCAAAATGTCCACGTAGATGCTTGTGTTTTCTAGCAGCTGCTGCAGCAGATGCCTTAAAATTAGCACTTCATACTATGAACATGAAATACCAGTCACCGAACTGCTCAATGAGGGTTTCCTTCTATTAAGAAGTACACCAAGAGTTATCTGAAGGTGTGTTGCTCTGCTGGCGGTAACCGAAAGTATGCTAGCGCCTATCAAAATGGCAGGCAGTGTAGAATCTAATTCTCCAGAAATGGTGTGCATTAGTGGCATCAGCGTTAAACTTACAGATTCTAATGCAATGGATTTATTCATCTTGGTTTGATAAACGTGCTTGTCAGCTAGAGGTTCCTTGGATCTTTGAGGATTATCTTCGTAACGTTTTAAACAGATCGAAGTAGCATCTTCTTCCTCTTCCACCATTCTAACTACATCTGAGGCTCTGCTTCGGAAGAAAAGTATATTTACTAGTCCAGTGGTTGACAACACCAAAATGTCTTTGCCAAATTGCTCAGACAGGTCCTTTACACGTTTTAAACGACGCTGTTTATCACCTCCATTGTCAAGGTAGAGATGGTTAACTTCTACTGATGTTCAAATGTATGATCTGTCAGAGTCCATGGTACACGAGACATGATTAAATGCAGAACCACCTTGCTCACCTTCACTATACTATGTGTTGCTTTTTCTATTGATGTTGGAGCCATAAATCTGCATCGATAGTCATCGTGGTAACGAGCGTAAACGTCATGCAATTCAGCGATCGCACACTGTTGGACCATCTGTCTCTCCTCTAAAAACAAACATTTGGGACATCTTAAATGTTTCCGGGTATGTCCATGTGTATTGTTCTACAAAGTTTAGATTTACGCCACTACATTGGATTTTTATGGTCTGGGTCTATCTCACATGACTCTCCACAACATAAACAATGCTCCAGGAAACTGAAAGTTACTACATCAGAACTCCTTGTCCGTTTTGAAGGTACTGGTGCACCTAAGGTGCTTTCTAAGCATTTATCGCGTCGTTTCAAATGTATATGTGAAGACGAAGTGTATATTGAGACACAGGTTCGATGGCACTTAATAGTCAGATTGTAATTTTTCATCTAATGGTTCTTGAAGTTGGTAATATTTCTGAACACAACGTTGTATACTGAACTGGATGGTCGATTTCATTCTAACTGGACCGGCTGAATTAAGCAGCTTGTCAGAAATACCACACTTGAAAATGCATTCGCTATCAGTCATTGCTCCTGTATTTGGAAGTCATATGAAAATAATGGCAATGTTAAATCTTGCTTAGGTGAATTAAGTCTTAGGTCGAGCATAAATAAATGATCTAGAAATATTCCGGTTCTGAAGAACCCATAAAAATTGCATTCGCAATAATTTTCGGTGTTACCTGAACCTAAATCGTGAAACCCCGCTGATTCAGAATCTGGATGATGCCTAACTTGAATTAACTCCTCTGTCAAACTAAATTAAAATTAATGATCTAAAGACAAGGAAAACATATTTATAAAAAAAATATACCATTAATATCCCTGACTATCCTTGACAATTAAGCCAGTCATATCAGTGACAACTTTTTAAAGATGTATTTTCCTCTTATAATTCATCCTCAATAAATTGAGAATTCTCTCCCTTTGCATATTGCGGTTACGCAGATAACTTTTAATGCACATAGACTGACACAGATTCCCTTGAAAACCCGCATTTAGACACCGAAATCATTATTCTATCTCCTCTAGGAAGTGAAATATAGCTGGTCGTGTATTTTGGTAGTCATCTTGGCAATTGTTAAATTCAGATTTATCTCCCTTGTTGTGTGTAACGACACAACCTAGTTTTATTGTACATAATCCGACTCTGTGACCCTGAAGATCTACTGTTAGACACCAAAATTATTATTCTAGCTGTTCAGGAAAGCACGATAAAGCTGATCATGCATTTTGACGGCGATCTTGACAGCCATCTTGGATTTTTCGAATTCCTCATGGGTGCCAGAGGCGCATCATGTGGATTCCTAATCAGTAAGGTCTCAAGATTTAAAAAACACAAGAAACCATTGGGCGTCCAGAAATTTTGGGTCAGATGAAAAACCATGTTTGACAACCAGGCTATTCCCACTACTAAGTCCGACCACTCAATCAATTTTCAACGTTATCCGATAAATGGTAATAGAATTATCATTCGAAAACCAACTTTCAAGATCGGCGCCGGTGGCTGGCGGCTGTCTTTGATTTCGGATCATCGTCGTATTCGATAGGTTTCTATCTCAGACCTAGTCCTAAGAATTTGGTGGAGTGTAAAAATCACATATCCAAGTTGAGAGAACCGACCTAGTGTAAACGTCATTTTCGGGGCTTGTGGATTTGTGGACACAATCAAATGACACTAACCATTTAAATTGCACGACGTGGACTAGGGATGTAATTTTTACATTTCTGATACGGAAAACGAAGCTCTATTTGTGAAGAGAATTGTGCTTAATTATTATTTGTCAACAATCGCTGTTTGAACCCGTCCTATTGTACGTCGTCATCGTCCTTACTACAAAGCCGGTATGCGTTCGCTGTTCCTCCAAAAGAGTCAATCTCACATGTTTCAATAGGTTTCTCAATGGCGCGGAAGATGTAGTTATTAACTTATTACGTAGATAAAGTAGCGATGGTCGGATTGCGAGGCTGTGACGCTGGTGTGATTTAATTGTATTTTATCCACCAACAGTTTATATCACGCATGTAGCGAGAGACTACGGGAACATGTCACGTCCCCCCCCCCCCCCCATCGCATCCAGAGTTCAGTTTTGCCCCACAACGCCAACTACTAGCATTATTAGTTCGGTTGTCGTCTATCGAATCCCTGGTTGCAGGTCCTGTTCACGCATTATCTAGACTGGATTTTATTTCAGTCTATCATTGGTAACTTCCCCATCTATTCTCCTGGGTTGAGAGAGACAATGAGCAATGAGACTGTCCATGTTTCCAACGACAACGAGTTAGCCCACAGCTCAGGTGCGAATAATGTAAGTGACGGTCGAAGTTATGAATAAATATTAACCGGGATAATGAGAAATGTGAGGGCATAAACGGTAAGTACAAATTTGTGTCAGATATTCACGATTAACACAATTTTGTATATTTGTAGGTCACTGCTATAGCTACTGAAAGCTCAAATGTGCATTTGCCCAATTAACGTTGTTAGCGAGTGGTTGACTTTAACTGGACTGAAATGTTCGTTGTGATGTTCATATATGCATAACATGTTATTCTTCTGGCATTGCCCTCACAAGCCCCAAAGTTACATTTGCCATGGTAGTCTATGTAGCTAAATGCTTCCGGTTCGTACAAATTTTGATCATATATAAATAAATATCAGATATTCACGATTAACACAATTTTGTATATTTGTAGGTCGCTGCTATAGCTACTGAAAGCTCAAATGTGCATTTGCCCAATTAACGTTGTTGCGAGTGGTTGACTTTAACTGGACTGAAATGTTCGTTGTGATGTTCATATATGCATAACATGTTATTCTTCTGGCATTGCCCTCACAAGCACCAAAGTTACATTTGCCATGGTAGTCTATGTAGCTAAATGCCGTTGACGTGCTTGTATTGGCGATATGAAATAGCAGGCCATATATGCAGATGACGTCTTCCTCAATGGACCTTCCATTTTTAGCTATGCCCTAGCTAAGCTCCACCCACACCTCGGTTGTGTTGTGATCGATCAATCCCTAAACTTCCTGACTATCAATTTCCAGAAAACTATAAAGGCAATCTGTTGAATATTTTGAAAGTAATTTGATTGGGTGACGCTTCTGCCTATAGCAGCAACAGCGTCCAGTCAAATTAGTTTCAAAATATTCAGCGGCATGTTTTTTAAATAGTAGAGACATACAATTCGTACAACGTGTCAGACTATTAAGAGTTAAAGACGGGCCATATATAATCATTTATGATGTAATCATTATGACGTCATCATACACACCGTTTAGCTGATTATGACGTCATATGTCATCATTACTCTGGAAAGGTCCATTCGTTCACAGAACTACACCAATGTCGTTGTTCGGGAGATGTATTGTGCTGCATTAGGGCCGTGGTGGTTGATCAACAATAGCTTTTTAAAAAGTAGAGGGCAACATTATAAGAATCCATACTGATGGCTGCTTTCCTGGATAACAGTCACATGCTAGCGTGGGCAACGTGCCAGTTTTAGACCTCTGGATATATGTTCATTCACTCTGGGGTGTCAGAAAAAGTGTGTGGGGAGAAAGATGACACCTTCACGCCGGTCTCCCCCGTAAGTACCAACTTTGTTGGGAAACTAAGTCATCAAGGATTGCGGGCTGACATCCGCATACAGAGGCAACTCTGATCATGTCTACCCTTCTTCAAACAAGAAATTGTGCTCGACATCCTCGGACTACGCAGTCTTCCCAGGAGCTTACCATAGCTACGTGGAATGTATATGGTCTGAGTGCAACATCAAAGAGGCAAACCTTAGGTGCAGATTGTGAACACTATAACATCGATATTGCATGCATTGAAGAGATTAAAGTAGCTAAACACTCAGGGCAGTAACTATAGACAGGCCATAAGCTAGTGCTCATGGAGCAAAAACAGGCCACATACCAGGGATTAGGCTTTGTAATCGGACCAAGGGTCTTGGATCATCTCATTAATTTTGGATACGTCAGTGATCGCGTTGCATTCATCGATCTGGCTATACCTACGTGAAAACACACCACCACTAAGTATCGAATTGTCAACGCATACGGCCCAACTACCGAAAAATCCAAAGAGAATCCAGCAATATTAGATTCCTTCTACGCAGAACTGAGCTCCACCATTACAATCCCAGCAAGATGGCAACTGTTCGTGTGTGGAGATTTCAACTCCAAGTTGGGTAACCTCGGAATTGCGGGCAAAAGTTCAGGACTTAACTTATGCATGGGATCCTTTGGAGATGGCACACGCAACAGCAATGGAGATGCACTGGTAGCATTCCTTACTTCCAATGGCCTATTTGTCACAAATATGGCTTTCAAACACCCATGCCATCACCGGACAACATGGACAGGACACATTACTGATCACAAAGCCCCAAAAGGTTCCAAGGCTACAACAGCTGTCTTCAACCAAATAGACGTCATACTATGCAAGACAGAAGCAAAACCCTTACTCCGGAATGCGCGTTCGTATGGAGGTACAGACCTCAATTCTGACCATAAGCTTGTCATTACACGCCTTCAGATGAACGATCTCTACCTAATATATAAACACCATACTAGGCAGGAGGGTAGAGTCACCTACAGCCTACCCAAGCTCATCAGCGACACTGACACTCAAATGTCATACAAGAAAGCCCTCGGGGAGCAGATAGCTAACATCGATGTCAGCTCCAATCCAACCGAAGCCCTAACCGAAATACTGAAACCTATGGAATCATCCGCTACCAGCACCATAGGTGTTCCTAAAAACAACCAAACTAGGTATACTGACGACACTCTAGTAGTAAAACTGTCAGCAGAGCAGAAAGCATTATGGCTGCACATCTATCAAAGTGGCCAAAGTGAAGACTGCGCCAAACTACGCTGGGAGCGCAATATTATTCTGCGTCACATTAGCGAACGCTTAAAAGATCTTGCTATTCAACAGGCAGACTCCCTAGCAGATGAAATCACTGCCACGAATGACTGTCACAAAATGTTTCGGGCAGCCGGGGCCCTGAGAGGTACTGCCAGCACACCACCACTCACTGTACACAGCTCTGACGGACACTTTAACGTGACTGACCAGGGAAAAGCCGGGGCGATCCGAGAATGGTTCAAGGAACAGTTCACTGACAACGATGATGAGCCCTTGCACCCGTTCTCAGGAGACCCCAGGCCATTACTAACACCAATTAAAACAGCAGAAGTTGAGAAGGCACTTAAAGCCCTGAAAATGGACGTGCATTTGGACCTTATGGCATGAGCAATGAACTATTCAAATATGCAAGTGACATTATCTCAAAACCGATCACGCACTGAATCAATTCAGCTTTTATGCACCACCTTCCCATCGACGCTGTAGGCCAAGGCACCCTTATCACACTACCCAAGCCCAAGAAGCCACCTGGGCCCCCAGGCAATCTGCGGCCCATTGTCCTCCTCAACAGCATACGGAAAGTCCTATCCAATGTTACTCTATGCCGCATCCAAGACAAGATCGATTACCTCACTGGATCATGTCAAACCTGGAGGCAGCTGCGCAGGCATTGTATGGGCTCAACGCATGCTTGTGTCTGTAGTCATGTCCAAACACTGGGACAAAATGGGCATTGACATGTCACGAGCCTTCGACACAATTAAACACTCAATGATCCTAGCTGTAAAACGCCAGGCCAGTTGCAATGAAGATGAGCTACAACTAGTGAGACTACTGCTTGTAGACACCAAACTGAGAGTATGAGTCAAGTCAGTGAAATCTGTAGAGTTTGAGACATCAATTGGCTCCCGACAGGGAGATGGTCTATCTCCGGTGCTTTTCACCTGCTACCTTGCTGCCGCATTGAAATCTATGCTGGAAAGCTACACAAGACTAAACTCTCCCTCCTCCCCCCCCCCCCCAGTGGCAATACTGGGCATGTCGCTAGAGCTGGAATATGCCGACGATGTGGACTTCATAGACGAGGAAAGGAAACCATTGACGAACTTCTCCTAATAGCTGCAAGCAAACAAAAAATTGGGAATCTCTTTATGAATGAATCCAAAACAGAGATCACCCACATATACCTATCGACAAAGCATGAAACTATAGAAAATGACGACCCACTTCGCGCCGGCGAACCATGAAGGAAAAGTAAAATCCTGGGCTCACTGCTTTGCAGTACTGCTGGCATTTCTGCACGCTGCGTCATGGGGAACATAGCTTTCCTGTCCTTCTGGAAGCTATGGATTCGTAGATCAAAGATGCCCTTGATAAAGAGGCTACGTTTATACAATGCAACCTGCGTATCCTTGATGCTGTATAAGCGTAACAGCTGGGCAGCTCGAAAGGCAGCTCTAGACAAACTCGATGCCTGCCACCGCAAACACCTACGCACCATCACTGGGCATCGATGGCCAGACAGCATGATTTCCAACGATGCATTCTACAAGATGTTTAATACGTCGCCGCTGTCTGTAAATGTCGTCCAGCAAAGATGGTCCATGTTTGGCCATGTGCTAAGGATGCCAGAAGACACACCAGCACAGAGAGCCTTGGAATTCGCCCTACTAGGAGCCAGCAAATACAAAGCAAGGAGAGGCCGTCATTGCATAAATCTGTTAAGCGTGCTACGAGGTGACCTCAAGAAAGCAGGACTCGGTACTCTCAAGTCAAAAATGGACCTAAGGAAGCTAAGGATGTTGGCTGAGGACAACACACAGTGGGCAAAAGCGAAGAAGGACTGATTGCAGTTGTACGATGTTTCTACTACTACACCCGCAGACTACAGTAATCATCAAGCTGGTGTGTCTAGTAGGTTATGGGGTTTCAAGTTAGATGACTTCCGTGTCAAGGAGTGTGATAGGTCGTATTTTACTGCAACTGGTTTTATGATAGATTTATTCATATGAGATCTTTTTAATTATGAGTCGGAACTAGTATAAGTTTGCCTGTCAGTCGGTTTGTAGGTTGGTCTGTCCAGTTTGTAGCATTTCAACCAAAGCTGTATATTTAGCAGGTATAGCTTGCCACATTTGTTTCAAAATATATCATGCGGGTGCTCATCTTTTTGTGCGCCCCTACCCCTCAGATACAGTAGACATGCTCGTTGGTCACTTCAAGAAAAGGGATCACCGGTGGGCATAATTTAAATTTTCTTTTTAATTTCAGCCTTAACATACTACTATCAAGAGAAAATGTGCTTAAATTTATGTGAACTACATGCATACTTACATAAAATAAAGTGGTGATAATTGATACAAGGATATGATTGATTTTACACATATTATTTACAGATTTTACATTTAGGACCCCATAAAACCCGACATATATAAATCTATATATATATATATATATATATATATATATAATATATATATATATATATATATATATATATATATATATATATATATATATATATATATATATATATATATATATATATATATATATATATATTGGAACAAAGCTGCTGTCACATACAAAGAACATGTTCAATAGCTTTTAGTCCACACCATCACTTCCATTTTTATACGAAACGATCGTAAGAAAATTAGAAATAAAAATTTAAATTATTGGTGTAATTTTGTGAAAATTTTTCTCAAATTTTCATTATTCACCCATGGTATTTTAATCTGGCCAGTATTTAGCAAATGAGGGATTAACCAAATATTGTAATTTTTATTATTCCATCTTATAATGAGATTATTGGTCCAATATTACCTTTTGATAATGTCAATTACCCCTAAAATATTCCATCCTTTGATGTGTAGTCTGGATTTCCCAATACCTTAAAATGACATTTTCGTTGTAACAGTTTGCAAGAACTGATCACGTATTTTATTTCAATCCTTATAGCTATTACAGAGGCAATTGCCAAAATCATTCTGTTGTATTACATGTATTAGCTCACATAGCCCTAAGAGCCAGGTGAGCTTATGCCATGTCCGCTGTCCATCGTCCGTCCGTCGTCCGACGTTCGGCTGTAATCTGTCCGTCAACTTGCACCCCACCCCTCAACGGTAGAAACGATTTCAATCAAATTTAGCTGGAATGTCCCTATGGTGGTAGGCTCTAGAAGATCTATTCAGAATTTTGAATTGTCGATATTTTTTTTGCTGAAAATGTTGGATTTTATGCGACATTTACCGGAAATTGCCAAAAAATGCATCTCCTACATTGTCAAAGCGCATCTCCTACTTAATCGTTTGAAAGGTTTCAACCAAATTTGGGTGGAAGGTTTTTATTGCAGTCGGCTCCAGAGACCCTATTCAGAATTTTGATTGGTCAATTTTTTGGCTAAAAATCTTAGATTTTATGAAGAATTTACCAAAGTTTGTCAAAATGCATTTTCTCCTTAGCCACTGGGTGGGTTTCAGCTGAATTTGGCTGGAAGAATTCTTTGGTGTGAGGCTCTAGAACTTCTATTCAGAATATTATGAAAAATTTAACGGAAATTATCAACATACATCTCTTTCTTAGCCGCTTGCTGGAACAAGCGCGAAACTCCATGCAGTAGCATGCTCTAGGCGCATACAATATGAGACAATTTGACTATAGGGGCCATACGGTGATAGTTTTGTAACTACAAGTCAGAATTTCCATTGTTCGAATTTAATTTCCCAGTGGCACTCTTGGATTTTCATAACTTCCAGAAATCCTATAGGAAATGAATGGGAACAACTTTAAATGACTTCTTTGGAACCACCTGGCGAATTTCAACGAAGATCGGATGGATGAACCCTGTGGTGTTTGGCTCCGGAATATTCTTTCAAGATTTTGATTGGTACATTATTCCGGTGGCCATCTTGTTTTTTTAAATGTCATCTCAGGGACTGCTGTACGGAACAGGCTGAAACTCATTAGATTTAATTTCATCGATAAGTAAGAGTGATTAAAGTTTATTCAAGAGAATTTGATCCTTGATAAAACATGCTAGTGATGGACCAATCAAAAATTTGGGTTTGATGACCATATTTTATTATTTTATCGGCTGGATGGAACCTAAGGTTCAATCTGAGTGTGTGGTCAGCATCCAGAATTAGTTTCCCACTAAGTATCGTGTGTACTGAATTCCAGTTTAGTATGTTGTGTCTTGTTGCTGCTGAATTTAAAGTATGGTGTCTGTTCAAATGCTATTTTGCAAATACTAATGATCCAGGTGAGTGCTAATGCCCTTTGGGCCTCTTGTTAATAGTATATCATTGGATTAAGCTTGTTGGTGTCCTTGTTACATTTGTAACACCAGGCATTTGATAGAATTTTTAATTATTATCAAAAGTCTGTCTTCTTAATTACAATTTTGTATTACTTTGGCCACACATTTATAAATGACCGTTGTATAAAAATGTAACTTTCTAGAGAATGGCCATCATATCACACTTTAGTGCCCCCACACCCCACTTTTGTGAAATGACTCAGTTGTTATTGTACTCTGTTGTTCCATGCGGAGAAGCATATGGTGAAGGAGGAAGCTGTCTTGCTACAGGCGCGTTCTCGCTAGGTTCTTCATCCAAGAACGCATATGATGGTATGTAAGGCACTGACACCTTTCAAACTCAACCATAACTATCGTATTTCATCTCCCGTTGATGGGTTTGATTCCAGATAGCTCTCTCATCTCGCTAATAAGTGGAGGATTACATTGTTCAGATAATCAGGCGTGATAGGGTGAGTCTCAACTTGATGTACAGACTGTTGCTTCGCATTGGCAGTGACTGATTGAGACCCATCCTTAGTTCAAAGGTTTCATGTGGGTGCCAACAAGCACAATTCACCTTTCCAGAGCATCCATCTTTCAATCCGACTACTATTTAATAAACATGCTGTTGAATATTTAGGCATAGGCAGCAACAGTGCCCAGTCAAATTAGTTTCAAAATATTCAACAGCTTACCTGTATAATTTTCTGGAAATTGATTGTCATGAAGTTCAGAGATCCATCGATCCAACACGAGCGAGGTGTGGGTGGAGCTTAGCTAGAGATGTCTAGCGAGGTGTGGGTGGAGCTTAGCTAAAGATGTCAGGTTTCATGTACGTTAGCTAGAGCTTAGCTTGGTGGTTGGTGCGAATAGCTAGAAATGAAACGGCCCATTGTGATAGATGCGCACTAGCTGAGCATAGGCCTACCGACATCTACGAAGTGTCACTTTAATTGGTCTCACAAGCTAAAGTATGACATGGTCAATGAACACCGTATGAAGACACGCTCTGTATACGTATAGCTTTTATTTCAATGGCAAAATAATATCGAGAAATATCTTTAAAATTTAAATTTAAAATTTGTTAATTTCTGTTAATTTAAAACAGAATCTGGATAAATTGTAGTTGCGTAGAAATAGTATAAAATGCACTGTAAATTATGTTTCATGATAAATATATTTAAATAAAAGCAACTTATTTAATAATAATAATAATAATAATAATAATAATAATAATAACACGAGGCCCAAGGGGCCTGTATCGCTCACCTGCATCATAGGCATTTCAACCAGAAAGGCCATCAACAATAAGTAGAACCCTACAGAGTTGAGCAGAATTATAACAAGAAAACAGAAGCCATGTTTCTTTATGTATCAACTACTTTTGAACAAAACTTAACGGCCCTTAGTCCCTTATCATATCTCCCAAATTTCGGCCAAATCCGTTCAACGATTCTGCATACGAAGTTGTTTTTGCGAAAACTAGGTCATCCAAGATGGCCGCCAAACCAATGGACCAATCAGGTTATCTTGAACAAACTGGTTCTCCTCCTGCATTAGATGATGTTTCATGAGTTTTGAATCAACCCCCCAAGCCGTTTCGAAGATTTTTAAAGACATTTCTAAAAATTGGCTGGTTTAGCCAGTGGCCATCTTGGATTTTGGCTGATCAGCTTCGTTTGAACAAACTTAGACCTCTGTGCCCTAAGGCTGCATTCCGCCAAATATAATTGAAATCGGCCCAGTGGTTCTTGAGAAGTCGTTTAAAGAATTCCCCATTGCTTTACTATGGGCCCATTGCTTTACTGTGGAAGCCTATGGCAGGAAAACAAACCAAGATGGCAGTCAAACTGTTCATCCAACAGTCTCGAAAGTGGCATATTTGAACTCACCACACTGATAAGCATATATACAGCAATTTTCGCCATCAAAATACATCAAATACAAAAACGCCAATATGACAAGAAGCTAAATTTTGATTGTTTAATGCCGGCCATGTTTTGAACGTACGAACTTCCTTTGAACAAATTTGAATGGCCCTTGGTCTCTAAGCATATTTACCAAATTTCAGCGCTATCCCTTCAGCGGTTCGGGAGAAGTCGTTTTCGCGAAAACTACATCATCCAAGATGGCCGCCAAGCAAATAGGCCAATCAGGTTGCCTTGGATAAACTTGGGTCTACCGCTGCCATAGATGATGTGTTATGAGTTTTGAATCAATTCCTCCAGCGGTTTCGGAGATTTTCTTAAGTGGTTCTAAAAATCTGCCATTTTGCCCGGCGGCCATCTTGGATTTTGACCGATCCGCATTTTTGAACAAACTTGGATCTCTATGCTCTATGAATGCTTCCTCCCAAATATAATTGAAATCGGCCCAGTGGTTCTTGAGAAGAAGTCGTTTAAAGAATTCCCCATCGCTTTACTATGGGCCCATTGCTTTACTATGGGAGACTATGGTGGGAAAACAAACCAAGATGGCAGCCAAACCGTTTATCCAACAGTCTCGAAAGTGGCATATTTGAACTCGCCACCCTGATAAGCATATATACAGCAATTTCGCCATCAAAATACATCAAATACAAAAAAGCCAATATGACAAAAAGCTAAATTTTGATTGGCTGATGGCGGCCATGTTTTTAACGTACTAACTTCCTTTGAACAAATTTGAATGGTCCTTGGTTCCTAAGCATATTTACCAAATTTCAGCGCTATCCCTTCAGCGGTTCGGGAGAAGTCGTTTTCGCGAAAACTACATCATCCAAGATGCCCACAAGCAAATAGGCCAATCAGGTTGCCTTGAATTAACTTGGGTCTAACGTTGCCATAGATGATGTGTTATGAGTTTTGAATCAATTCCTCCAGCGGTTTCGGAGATTTCTTAATGTGGTTCTAAAAATCGGCCGTTTTGGCCGGCGGCCATCTTGGATTTTGACAGATCCGCTTCGTTTGAACAAACTTAGATCTCTATGTCCTATGAATGCTTCCTCCCAAATATAATTGAAATCGGCCCAGTGGTTCTTGAGAAGAAGTCGTTTAAAGAATTCCCCATTGCTTTACTATGGGCCCATTGCTTTACTATGGGAGACTATGGCGGGAAAACAAACCAAGATGGCAGGAAAACCGTTTATCTGACAGTCTCGAAAGTGGAATATTTGAACTGGCCACACTGATAAGCATATATAAAGCAATTTTCGCCATCAAAATACATCAAATACAAAAAAAGCCAATATAACCAAGAAACGCTAAATTTTGATTGGTTGATGGCGGACATTTTTTTTAATGAACAAACTTCCCTTGAACAAAGTTGAAAGGCCCTTGGTCCCTAAGCATATTTACAAAATTTCAGCTCTATCCCTTCAACGGTTCGGAAGAAGAAGTCGTTCTCGCGAAAACTAGGTCATCCAAGATGGCCGACAGGCAAATCGTCCAATCAGGTTGCCTTGAACAAACTTGGGTCTACCGTTGCACTAGATGATGTGTTATGAGTTTTGAATCAATTCCTCTAGCGGTTTCGGAGAAGAAGACTTTTTAAAGTGTTTCTAAAAATCGGATATTTTGGCCGGCGGCCATCTTGGATTTTGGCCGATCGGCTTCGTTTGAACAAACTTGAATCTCTATGCCCTAGGGCAAATATAATTGAAATCGGCCTAGTGGTTCCTGAGAAGAAGTTGTTTAAAGAAAAAGTTGACAGACGACGGACGACGGACAACGGATGGATGACCGGTCGCCACGGCATAAGCTCACTTGGCCTTTCAGGCCAGGTGAGCTAATAATAATAATAATAATAATAATAATAATAATAATAATAACAATAATAATTATTATTATTATTATTATTATTATTATTATTATTATTATTATTATTATTGAGGAGGCAAAGAAGGAAGAGGAGACGGAGGAGGAGTATGAGGAGGACGAGGTGTGAGTGAGGAGAAAGAGGAGGAGGAGGAGAAGGGGAGAGGGAGGGGGAGGTGGAGGAAAACAATGGGAAGGGGAAGTAGGAAAAGCAGTAGGATAAGAAGCAGCAACAAGAACAGGTAATTCATAATTTAAAATGTGGCCAAGTAACATTATATATAACACTCTAACAAAATAATGTTTTACCAACATAGTAAAAAAAAAGAATTGACATAGTTAGAAAACAAATTTATAAATATTTTTTTAGAAAAATAACAATGTATACATGATATCATGCGTATCCATAAAGAACATGGTGCGTGCGTGCGTGTCTGTGTGCGTGTGCATGTGCATGTGTGTGTGGCGGGTTGTACCTACATCACGATGCATGTGCATACATTAGCAGGTGCGTTACCGTAAGCTTTTCGTGCCTTATTCTATTAACACGTATGTACAAGAAATAGCACGATTCTTTTGATTAACCGTATATTATGTTGAATATTTTGACACTAATTTGGCTGGCAGTTATTCATGCTCGTGTTCATGGTTCCAGTGAAATTCATTTCAAATCATTTAACAGCTTTTCTGCATAATTATCCTAAAATTGAGATTTCCAGGGTTAAGCTGTTAACAGTAATGAAAATATGTGAATTGAAGTTTTAACCCTTTAATGATTAAATTTCTTCGAAAAATTCAAATATTTACTTATTGAATGTCCATTTGCAGAAGAGAAGACTATTTTTGAAAATGTACCACTGTAATGACTGGCTCGGTTACCGGCAGCAATGTCATCCAATCCAATTATGTTCAAAAGATTTAACAGCTCATTTTATTTTATTCTGGAAGCGTGTAAGTTATTTTTTAGCTTTATTTTTCTCATTCTGGGACTAATCCGTGGAGCACGCCTTCAAAGAATTCAGGAACCTGCCCTGGAAGGATGGATATACTGTCTATGCAAGACAATCCGAACCATGTTATAGTAGTGTGCACGATTTAGACTTCTTGGGCGAACCCGATTTAGGTCGTTTGCCAGTAGATGACTCAGACTTTGCAGACGTGGGTGGGGTAGCTTTCTTAGAGTCAGACGTTGGCGGAGATGCCGGTCTAGCTGCCGACGTTGGTGGAGCGGTGACTTTTGCCTTTGGTTCATTTCCACTGGTTGCCTTGGTGGTTGGTGTGACGTTTTTCGGGACAGCCCTGTTTTCTTTTTTAATGGAAGGTGGAACAGCAGCAACTGGTTTGATTGTAGTCTGTTGTATCTTCTCTGTCTTTACAGGCTTAGTTGCCGGTGGTTGTTTCACCACAGCAATGCTAGTATCTTTCTTAGCAGGCTCCTCGTTCACAGGCTCAGAGTCTGGAACATATCCTCGTAATTGTGCTTTAAGTTCATCAAACTTTTTACCACCCCACCCTTTTGATACCTCAGCACACATGTCAATATACAGCAGCTGTGAAAACACCATTCCCATTGGACCACGTGGTGGCCAATCTGAGGTTTCTAAAAGTAAAGGCACGATTGGCTTTTTAATGGCGTCGGCCAAACTGACTTCTCTACGGCAATTGGCTGATTTTGTATAGTTTTCTGTCACACAAGAGACAATAACACGACAACCACGAATTCCCTTATCTATCTTGTCATACAGAGAGTCTCCACCACCCATCTGGTGAATGTCCATCCAAACGCGGTATCCCTGGCTGGTTAGAAGCTTGTACAGAGCTTTGACTTGAGGCTGCATTCCCCATTGGTAGCTCAAGAAAACTTCTGATGGTACACCAGGTGTCTAAAATAGAGAAGCGACGATGTAAAATAACACAGATATTCCACGCACATATATTCACGTACTGAAAGTTAATATGGTGTTATATTATCAAAATATGACACTGCCACAGGCAGCAACCGCCTCCAGTCACTATTCAACAGGTTACCAGTGTATTTATTCTTGAAATGGGATTCTGGTAAGTCAGGTTTCAATGTTTATAAATCGAAGCCAACACGCACGAAAAGAAGGAGGGGCTAAGCTAGAAATGGGCCTGGGATAATTTGAATGAAGGAATCCAGTTTTATCTATGCCCCACCCATCTTTAGCTAAGCTCCACCCACACTTTCTCATCGGTCCCTGAACTCCATGACCATCAATTTCTAGAAAACTATGCAGGTAAGATGATGAATATTTTGAAACTAATTTATGTTCAAATTAGATTCAAAATATTAAACAGCATGTTTATTAAATAGTAAAAACATACAATTCTTAAAATAATGCTTAGTCCGACATCAATTAAGTGTTCGTGACGAAGTTAGCTACGTCATTCATGACGGAACTGATTATGACGTCATCCTACACGTCACGGCGTTGATTATGACGTCATATGATTAACTTAGAAACTGGAATCCTCCATTCTATAATATTCTACCGTTAGCATCAATATTGTTGATTAGCTATGACATACATATGTAATGTCATTTACAGTGATATAGGGCAGGACTTTCCTTCATGTACTACAACTGAATATCCAGGTTACAGTGACATTACTCTGTTCCCATTGTCCATGTCAACCGATGTTCATATTGCAATAGAGGTATCCATTTCTGGTTATGTCCCGCCCATTTCTAGCTATGATCCGCCCATTTCTAGCCATGACCATCAATTTCTAGCCATGACCCGCCCTTTCTAGCTATTATTTGCCCATTTCTAGCCATGGCCCGCCCATTTCTAACTGTGTCCCGCACATTTCTAGCTATGCTCGCACATTTCTATCAATGGTTCGCCCATTTCTAGCTATGCCCCGCACATTTCTAGCTATGGTTCGCCCATTTCTAGCTACGGTTCGCCCATTTCTAGCGATGCCACATCCAATTCTAGCTATGGCCCGCCCTTTTCTAGGTATGGCCCGCCAATTTCTAGCTATGACCCGCCCATCTCTAGCTATGACTCGTCCATGTCTAACTATGGTTCGTCCATTTCTAGCTATGGTTCGTCCATTTCTAGCTATGGCCCGCCCATTTCTAGTTATGCCCAATCCATTTCTAGCCATATGTCGTCCATTGCTATCTATGGCCAGCCCATTTCTAGTTATGTTCTGTCCATTTCTAGCTCTAGTTCGTCCATTTCTAGCTATAGCTCGTCCATTTCTAGCCATAGTTCGTTCAATTCTAGCTATAGTTCGTCCATTTCTAGCCATGCCCCGCCCATTTCTAGCTATAGTTCGTCCATTTCTAGCTATGCATCGTCCATTTCTAGCTATGCCCCGCCCATTTCTAGCTATAGTTCGTCCATTTCTAGCTATGCATCGTCCATTTCTAGCTATGCCCCGTCCACTTCTAGCTAAGACCCGTCCATTTCTAGCTATAGGTCGTCCATTTCTATCTATGGCCAGCCCATTTCTAGTTATGCTCTGTCCATTTCTAGCTATAGTTCGCCCATTTCTAGCTCTAGTTCGTCCATTTCTAGCTATAGGTCACCCATTTCTAGCTATAGTTCGCCTATTTCTAGCTCTAGTTCGTCCATTTCTAGCTATAGTTCGTCCACTTATAGCTATAGTTTGTCCATTTCTATCTATAGTTCGTCCATTTCTAGCTATAGTTCGTCCATTTCTAGCTATGCCCCGTCTATTTCTAGCTATAGTTCGTCCATTTCTGGTCATAGTTCGTTCATTTCTAGCTATGCCCCGCCAATTTCTAGTTATGCCAGACGTTTCAAACGATTTTGACACTTTTAACCCTTAATTTACGGAATCCCAAAATGCATGGCACCTATGCAGGCAAGCTGTTTTAATGTTTTGAAACTAATTTGACTTGAAGTTGTTGCTGCCTATGCCAGCTACAGATCCAAGCCAAATTAATTTCAAAATATTAAACGAATTGTTTATTAAATTGTAAAATCAACAAATATTGCATATATCTACACGGCGGCTTTCAGAGACCGCTGGCTGGTTGGGACACCTGAATGTCAATTGTACGTCCATAAGTGCAGGAAATGTGATTTGAAACTTGGGACGCTCCAGGCTGTCAGGCACATTTGCCAGTACCGTTTATAATTACCATGGTTAGGTTAGGTTGATTAGGTTCTGTTATCGAAATACTATTGACTCACTTGTTGTATTTCAGAAGATGCTGCTGCCGGTGTCTTATTGTCACCTTTCTTTTCACGAACCGGAATAATTATTTCTTCATCAGGTGGTTGCCACCAATTCTCGTATTCTGAAACATTTCCAGAACCATGAATACACTCACGTTTATTTGTACATATGAAAAATAATTAGAATTTAAATTTCCCTTTCGCATCATTAATGCAATCATGATCCTTTGAAGTGAGATTGATGGTAGGTGATTGGGAGGTACAGACTCTAATATTATAAACTAATTTAACTAATCAGCGAGACGTGTAGCGATGGCTTAACCTTTTGCACCCTGATTTCCCAGAATCTCAAATCCAAATTAACTAAACAGGTAAACAAACTGTTGACTATTTTGAAGCTGGTTCGACAGTAATCTCTTGCATCACCCGGTCAAATTAGCATCACGTATGCGTCGGCTAGACGCATTAATTCTCTAATATAGTCTATCTAAATTCTTAGACAATGTTATATTGATATACGATAAGCTATTTTCAATCAACACTGTAGCTGAATATTTACTTTTAATCTGTCATCGCGGACGGTCGTAGTGGATGAAGTGATACTCAATGCACGGTCTGCTGGTTTTGAGATTATATATTATAGGGAGTAGCTGAGCTGATGAGCCGATTTCTAATTAAGCGCCGTGCATACCTAGTTTAGCTTTGTACACACGATTTAAATGATTTCAACACTTTGAACTCTGAAGTTCAAGGATCTCAAATTCAAAGTAACTATGCAAGTAAGTTGTTGAATATTTTGCAACTAATTTGACTGCAAGCTGCTGTGTTATATGCTAGCAACATATTCCAGTCAAGTTAGTTTCACGATATTCAACAGAATGTTTATCAAATTATAAATTCACATAAAATTATGAGTGACCGAGGACTGTTGTCTCTATCATGATGGATTTATGCCATTTGATTGTGACGTCAGCTAAGAAGTGACATATTTTGATTATGACATCAGAATCTCCATCCAATAACGGACCCGCGCGCATGGACGCTTTAAACTAGTCATGTAGAATGTTGGAGAAAGATGATCGCAAAGATTAGCTGTTAGAATTACTTTTAGAATCAATGCCATGTAATAACATATGCTAACTGTTACCACATGTTAGCATGTTCATCTGCATACATGGATGTAATCATTTGTAGGCATTAGTATTAGACACTTATTCTGACAGCTAGTCTTCACGGTCATCTTTCTCCAATATTCTACATAACTGTGTATGAAATTGTATTGCACAAGTAAAGCCTACCTGCTGCCACCTTATCGTGTTCAGGCATAATCTTATTGTAGTTCAGTTGCATTAGCAGTTCTTGAAATGAATTCATTGGCCAGATGATACCAGGTGAATGTGATTCATTCTCGCCCAAGAAGAATCTAACATAGAGATATTCACTAAAGATTGGGCCCATGGATCCAGGTGGTGGCCAAGACAGACTTTCTACCAGAAGTGGAATTATCGGTTTGCCTAAATTAACTGCCAGCGTTACCTAAAAGAAACAGTACGATATAGGAATCCTGGAAAAATTCTGAAAAACTATCAGAATGAGGTAAGAGATAGCATTATAATGATATAATTAAAGAAAGATTCATCCATCCATCCATCCATCCATCCATCAGCCCATCAACCATCCTCCCTCCTACCCACCCGCCCATCCATTCATCCATACACCCATCCATCCATTCATGCATTCATCCAGCCAGCCAGCCAGCCAGCCAGCCAGCCAGCCAGCCAGCCCCACCCACCCACCCACCCACCAACCCACCAACCCACCCACCCACCCACCCACCAACCCAGCCCTCCAACCCCCATCCATCTATCAAAATCTTTCTATCCATCAATGTTCTTTCTTTCTTTCTATCTTTCTTTCTTGCTTTCTTTCTTTCTTTCTTTCTATTTACCTATCCAGCCAATATGATGTGGGTTAAATATTCTGTATTTCTGACCATTGATTGCCATAAAGGACTTGTTTAGAACACATATCTTGAAAAGCCGTCCATTTAGCTAGTATTGTTCGTCTGGAAGATTTTTCTATTCTTAGATTCTAGCAATTACAGTTAGCCCAAAAATGCAGTCATCCAAAGATTTTTTCTTCCGATGGTTTGAATGAACCATTAAACGTGAGTTTATGTTCTTCCCTTACCTCTCTGTTGCAGTTTGGCGACAGAGCATATTTCTCGGTGACACAACAGATCACTAATTTGGCAGCTCGGATACCCTGATCTATCTTAGCGAACAGTTTGTCACCTCCACCCATCTGTCCCACATCCATCCAGCATTCATATCCAGCCATGCCCAGATGTTTACGCAGGAGTTTCACCTCAGCCTGATGGCCCCATTGATAACTGAGGAAGACAGGGGGAGGTGTTGCGTATTCCGGCGGTTCATCATCAATTATATCCTCTGTAAAGGAAAGACAAGTATATCAAAGCATATGAATGAGGAGTAAGGCGATGGGATAGGGAGAGGAGCTTTTATAGAATCATTGAGCCATCTGCCTAAAGATTTGTGCACCGGATATTTATTAATGGCAATTGATATTTGGCCAGGTTTTACAAACGGTAATACTGAGAGAAGGTTTAATACAATAGATAAATCGAATTAACTGTCTTGCACAAATTATGTCTAATCCTGCCAATGGGAACATCCTGAGTACGCATGGTAAGAAGAGATTGTAAGAGATTGATTGGGACGGCAACGTTGGACAACAACGACGACGACGACGACAACGACATCCTCGACAACGACGTCCTAGACGAGGACAATTGAGCCATCATTCAATTCATGTTTTCCTGTTCACTGGCAATTATTTCTTTGTATTCTTAGCAGCATGTTTAGTCATTTGCATTGTCCTTTTGATGACATGAACATAGCATGTAGTATCTCACACACGCACTTGTGCCATGAGATGATGCACTTACTGACAGTCTCTAGCCATTTGTCTACGATCTCTGCTGCATCCACCCTATTGATCTCTTTGAGGGTTTTCAGCACTGCATGGGTAGCTTCACTTGTTCTGTGGGTGGAGTACCATTCACTAAGCAGTACCATACATGGGTCAGATTGGGTGGCCCAGCCTCTGATATCATCCACACTATAACCCAGGCGCTGAGCCAGAAGCCGCCAGTCATGCTCACTCTCAGGGTTTAATAGTTTGGAGATTTGTCGAGAAAATGCAGGAGCATTGCTGATTGTCTGAATGAAAAAACAACAATAGCGACTCCTTTAAGTTTGACATGTTTCATCCTGCATCCTGCCAGAGAATATATTTCTGTTTCCAGTTTTAGCTATGCCCCGCCAATTTTTATTTCACCGCCACCCAATGCTCGTGTTGGAGTCAATTGATCCCTGAACTCCCTGGCTACCAATTTCCATAAAGCTATACAGGTAAAGTGTTAAATATTTTGAAACTAACTTGACTGGGTGCTGTTGGTGCCTATGGCTGCAACAGCGCCCAGTCAAATTAGTTTCAAAATACCAACAGAATATTTATTAAATGGTAAGGACATACGATTTGTACAACATGTCGAACAATTAAGCATTAAAGACGGACTAAATCGAGTCACTCATGCCATAATTAATTATAACGTCACCCTACACGTCAGTTAGTTAATTATGACGTCATATAACGTCAGATGATGGATGGATAAATTGGAAGGGTCCATTGAACCGAAAATCATTGCTGTCAAGGGCCTGATCACTTAGGAGTCAAACACTTTTCTCAATAATCCACTGGGTTCATCTTTAGCTTTCTTTAGCCGTATATCTGACTATTCGTTTAGAAAAGGTTTATATAGTGGAACTAACACTAACCTTCATGTCAATCTCCTCGACTTTCAGCACAGTTTCATCCACAACTTCCTGCATCCTAACTAACCTCTCTCCATGTTCATCTACATCTGTGCGCAGAGAGCTGATGTCTTTCCTCTGAGCTCCAACCTGCAATATGTTAATAAATACAGTGCTACTACTACTGCTGCTGCTGCTGCTACTACTACTATTACTACTACTACTGCTACTGCTGCTGCTGCTGCTGCTGCTGATGATGATGATGATTATGATTATGATGATGATGATGGTGGTGGTGGTGGTGGTGGTGGTGGTGATGATGGTACTAATGAATCAGAACATATCTATATAGTATCCCATTCAAATGGAGAGTTCATAAATGAAAATCATTGGCAGCGTTATATTTATTAATACCGCATCTTAGCATACAAACAGCATTATTTCATGATTATGCTGACTCACCTCCTTGTCCAAAGCGGTCACGTTGTCCTCAGTTTCCGTGACTCGGTTGTCTAAGTTCTCTATCTCTGCAGCCTGTTGCTCCAGATCATCAGCAACTTTCTCCAAACTAAACAGGTAGTATTAACACATTCCATTATATACAATAGAACAGATATTGGTATGCTGAGAAGTAATGTTTCTCTTGGCAGTAACGATTTCTATTAAACGGATGCTAATCTCATCTCACATGTTGTATTGTATTGATGGATGATGGTTTATAGATTCCATATCATTCATATTCTGTCACATTCCCTTAGCTGTTTTACAATTATCTGCTTTGTAATATCGAGTAAATGTTGAACAGTGATCGCCACCATTTTGTCTCATCAAGCGACAGTGTGCGATGTCATGCAAGTGCCAGCGCATTACATTCTTTATTATGTAATACTCATCCCATTGAATATTTTGAAACTAATTTGACTGGAAGTTGTTGCTGCCTATGGCAGCAATAACTTCCAGTCAAATTAGTTTCAAAATATTCAACAGCTTACATGCATGCTTGCTTTTATACGAAATTGCCAAACTATAGCTGGCACCTCTATGACCGAGCGTATATACCATGGCGGACATGCTAGGTTTTTTCTGATTGGCTGAAAAGTAAATTATGACAGCCATCATAGGCTGTAGAAATGTATCAACATTTACCTACTAAAGCCTAAATACCTTTCGTTTTCCACATGATAAAAAGCTAAAATGTTATGGCTAGATTATGGGTGGCAAATAGTGGCGCATGAATGGTTAGTCTAAGATAATGTGAGATTTCATTTAAATTGCTTTTTGAAATAGTTTGCATTTTTTGTATTAGTGAGTCCACATGTTCAGAACTAAAAGGACCACATGTGGAAATCTAGACACTTTCCATTTGAACTGAAATACACTAAAAGACTAAACTAAAAGATTATGCGAGCTATTTTTAGTCAAGAGACATCAAACATGATTTTAGCTATTGCAAATTTATGTTGAGCTTACTGAATAGTTTAAAAGTAAATAATGTGCTATTCAAAGATGTATTCAAGAAACATGAATTATGGGATATATTCTGAGTGACCAATTATAAGCAGTTCTATAATTTTGATGCAAAACAAAGATATACGGGACACGAGAAGTGCTGGTTGTTAAGACACAAATTAATAGTATTATATAGGTTCCATATGTCGTTTTATATGTTCCACTGCCTTTACTAGTCTAAATTTGCAAATTTGCCAACATAAATTGCTTGACAATTTTGTCTAGTCTACATCGTAGATAGACTGGAGTCAGTACTAACATTGTCACTAAATCTTAACACACGTACGCCAAAACGTGGACGCACACACGCACGCATGGAAATCATGACGTACTGAAAAACTGTAATGACTCTCTTTTTACAGCTTCAATTTCATTTCTGCTCTTGACCATCCTTTGTATCTGTTTGCACAACGAAAACTGGTACCGATTTTTCTAATGGAGGATTCCAGTTTGTCTACCACGCATATGACGTTATAATCAACTATGTGACGTGTAGGATCACGTCACGATCAATTATGCCATGAGTGACATAGATAAGTTTGTCACGAACGTTTAATTGGTTACGGACTAAGCTTTGTTTTACGAATTGTATGACTATTTCATAAACATGTTGTTGAATATTTTGAAATTAATTTGACTGGGCGTTGTTGCTGCCATGGGCACCAACAGCACCCAGTAAAATTAGTTTCAAAATATTCAATAGCTTACCTGAATAGTTTTCTGGAAATTGATAGTCAGGGAGTACAAGGATTGATCGATCCAGAATCGGTGGAGCTTACCTAAAACTATATCCTTCCATTGTGTTTCTGAAAAATGTTGCTATCTTACGCTGAGTATCTTGAGGCTAATTTGATTGGGAGCTGTTGCTGTCTATGCCAGCAACAGGTTCCTATCAAATTAGTTTCGAAATATTCAAAAGCTTATCTTCATGATTACTTTGCAATTGAGATTCTGAGATTTCACAGGTCAACTGCTTATAGCCGATTATTTTTAGAATGGACACACCTGTTCCTTTTTCCCATCCTGACATTGAACTGAAACAGTAGATAGCAGTGTACAATTATTCCTAACCTTCTGCCTTCTATGACGTCATCGATAGCTTTACACATATCCTTCAATGATGGCTGCTTTTCACTAAGTTCCCGGTAGTAGGTCTGATCTGGTCGGCCAATCTCTGGCTTTATCATGAGTAGTGTACGCAATCCATAGAGTAAGCTGTTCAGAAACATAGTGTCGATTTTGCCAGATTTCAGCTCCTTAAGGATCGCTTGGTAAATCTTCTCTGTCTGATCCTGTAATGTAATGAATATAATGTACATAATAGGGGAATTTATCCATAGCTATGGCCTATTGCCTGTGGCAGCAACAGTTCCCAGACATATTAACCTCAAACTATTCAACAGAATGTCTATGAAATTGTAAATTCACCAAAGATTTGTAATTCATACACTTGATGGACGATTTTTGCGATGAAGCTATACATAATTATGATTGTGGCACGTCAGCTAACTAGTCACGTGATTGAAGATGACTTCAGATACTCGAGAAACAGATTAGATCCTTCCATATTGGTTGCTTAAAATAGGGGGAGTTTTGGCAATTTTTCTAAGTGTATCATCATTTGGTGAGATCAAAATATTCTGCAATGCTAAGTCTTTGATAGCATCTCCGTATAGCTACAGATGGTGATGTGTTGTTCATATGTGGACTTATATTACCCAGGTTTTCATTCACGATGATGTAATATCACCTTAAGTACATTTGATATTTATCTGATAAATCACTGTACAAAATTTATATTTAATTCCATTATCGCAATCATGTGTCCTACTCCATCCTTAATGGTATAAGTCAGGGGTGTATCTTCTCCTGACAAACCTATTGGCATTTTGCATAGGGTATGCATTATTGACTATGATACTAAAACGTGCATAAACTTTCACATAGATTCTCGTTCATGTATGTATTAACAACGACGACGACGACGACGACGATGACGAACACAATAGTGCTGATTGTATAACGGTATGCGCTTCACTGACCTTGCACACTGCACCAACATTGGACAAAATCATCGGACACAGACTTGCTGCAGTTTGAGATGGTGACGTCATCAGTTGTATTAGTTTGTCCACGTGAGGTTTGAAGAGAAAAGCCGCTTTCTGTGACAAGCCCCAAAGAAAGCTAAGAACTGTTGCCTCAGTGTTACTGTTATCTAATGGCCCTCCAAATAAGTATTCCATGTTCTTTGCTGTAAATACCTTTAATAAATGAATATTAGAGTAATGTATTGTCATTTACTCCATACAATGCTAGATATTGCTACAATGTAGTTAATTCACCTTTCCAGAGTACCCCCCAACATATGACGTCATAATGAACTGCGTGGTGTGTACAACGACATCATAATGAACGGCGTCATGAATGACGTCGATAAGTACGTCACGAACGCATATTTGAAGATGGTCTATGCGTTGTTGTACAAATTGTTTGCTTTTACTATTTAATAAATATCCTGTTGAATATTTTGAAACTAGTTTGACTGGGCGCTGTTGCTGCCATAGGGAGCAAAAGCATCCAGTCAAATCAGTTACAAAATATTCAACTGCTTCCCTGTATAGTTTTCAGGAAATTGATAGCTAGGGCATTTGTGGATCGATCAATCCCAACATGGCGAGGTGTGGGTAGAGCTTAGCTAGTGATGGGCGGGGCATACCTAAAAATGGAAAGGTTCATTCCCTATCATAAAATGTGTAATTATTAGCTTCAATGATTTAATTATCTGTGCTGTTTTAATAACCATGTAATTGTGAAAGCTGGATCTATTGCCTAATGTGGTGATGTTTATGACTACACAATGTTCGTAAACAAGTTTATCAAAATGGCCGTCAGTTCCTATATAATCTCCAACCATAATAAGACAGGTCGCTAAAGGTTTGTTTCTTCCGGGCAATAAAATATCCATACGAACAGAAAACATTGCATTATTTGCAACCAGTGTGCGATTTGCTAGAAATGGTTTATTTATCGTAAATAATAGGGCTTGCCCCGCTGTGAGTCACGTTTGCTGATCTGACACCCATGTATTTTCTACAACTCCTTGCAATATCTGTCTTTTATAGCATCACGTTTTGTAATATAGAAGTTGCACGACGCCTCATTGCCGTACACTATACAATATAACCACGTTTTTGCTTATAAAGTAACCACAGTAACGTAAGCCCACCTTGGATGGGAAACTTGGTTTCAGTTCTTTAAATACTAAAATGCAAAATAATAGGGTTACATACTTGCAAGCATCACCGCATAACATAGTATCGATTAATTAGTGTATTTGACCATAGTGCATGCTTTCAAAGAAATGGATTCTGGAACAAGCTATCACTGAACATGAAGATTAGCAGGTCAAAGATAAGTTTTACAGGGACAATCCTCTTCCAAACAATTAAAGGATTGAAAGAAAGTGTTCCAATGCATTATACCTAATGTTATCATCGCTGACCTGAACTACACAAATCAGTATCGATGGATTGACCAGCAAAAGAGTTAGATTGGGGACAAGGAGGTCCTCAGGGTGGGATTTCCCCTAAACAGTTCATGGGTTAGATCAATACTATATCCGTGGCAGTATGATCAGAGACTGACAGGGAGCATTGTCTTATGGGATAACTGGAAAATCCTGATCCAATCCAGCAAGATCATGAAGAGAGATTCTCTTCTCTAACTGGTGAAACATGACTACAGTTTCAGTGGATCCTAGCCCATTGCAGGGTAGAATAAACATGCATGTTTTTTAACAAAAATAGTTGAATATACCAACTAAATCAGTCCCCGATCCTAGTTCAATTGATTAAACCGTCTGGAAGATTTGGGCAAACACAATAAAGGCTATAATCCATTGATTGACTCTATCAGCCCCTTCGATAAGCAGCAGTCGACACAGAGGTGTATGCTATCCAGCTCTTGATGCACAGTGCCAATATGTGTGATCAAAAGCTGCAGGCGTGGGAACATGAAGAAATAATCACTATTTTGGACAAAAAATGTGCACGCTGCGTTAAATAACATATATGTATTTCCAGTGTATATACAATACGTTACCTTATAGTTGTTTGTAGCTATTTTGCCCATTAAGAGAAATAAGAACGTTTTTTCCGTTGATTCCATGTCGTCAGCAATGTCCATCAATTCCTGAAACCGTACATTCACTGCCTTTGGATTGGCAGGATATGCATCGCCTAAGATTTCTGCAATAATAAAAAATAGAGTGATACTTATATTCATAATTATAAAGGATAACCTGTCATATTTAACGCGATGGTGTTTCACGAAGGCACGTCATGTGAAGCCTTATACTGAGGTCATCATGGATGCCTTCACTCTAGTATGCATTAGTCATCGCCTTTTCCAAATGTAGTAACGGGTATTCACGTTCGAAACTGGGCTGCTGTAAGCAAAATTAGAAGAACGGTTAAATTCTGAAAGCGCAGAACGTTCCAACGGGTAGACTAGCATAGAATACAGTAAGTCGGTCATATATAATCTATAGTAATCAATATATACGAATATAAAGATGGCAAGTCATTACAAAGTCACTGATATGAGTATTTGGAATGCTAATTGATACATCATCACTCCACAACGACCACTTGCTGTACATAGTTCTGATGGTCACTTCACCAACTCTGACCACGGAAAGAGTCAAGAAATCGTTCAAAGATCAGTTCACTGACACAGAAAATCAACCTCTACGCACGTGTGAAGGCCGGCCAGTGCCATTAGAAACCAATAATAGAAGCAGACGCTATAAAAACCTTAACATCTCTAACGAATGATCGTGCATTCGGGCTTGCCGTCATCAATAGCAAACTCCTTAAATATGCAGATAATACCAACTCGACACAAATTGCACGTGTCATCAGCTCTACCTTTGAAAAAACCTCCCTATCGATGCTCTGGTAGAGGTACACTCATCGCACTCCCAAAGCCTAAGAAACCACCCGGACCTCTATCCACCCTGGACAATACTACCTTTGAATATCATCCGAAAAATGTTATCATATGCAACAATATCTTATGACAGAGATAAGATTGATAAACTTATTGGACACTGCCAGAGTGATTTTAAGAGAGGACGAAGCTGCGCTGACACAGAGTTGACACAACATCAGTTGCAATATATCAAAGCAAAAGTGGAGTAAGATAGCTTACGGATATGTGAACGTCGGTGATCCTAATCTGATAGAGTGCTCATGACATAAGCGACAAGCTTGTGGAAAGTATTAAAGGAACCATAACCTCCTATGAAGATTTTATTATCACCATGACATTGTGAATTGCACGAGGAAAGACTCGTTACAGATTTTGGAGCACAAAGGTACAGAAAGGTGACGACACTTATTTCTGTAATAACATTGGCCTAACGTGTTGAATAATAACATTCCGCTCATTCCAAGGCTATAAATACAAACCATATTCAAATATGAACTCAAAAGTCCAGTGTGTAGTATGATAGTTATAATCGTCATGTTCGAGGATTCTGGTATAATTTGTTATCTTTAACATCTGATGGGAAGTCATAGCTAACATTATATCGGTTTACTATGTATTTGGGTCAATGTATAGTGAACCATGGTGTTAGATGTTGGTTGAATTCAACCCATAACCAAAGCCATGAACAGATTCAGAATAGACTATAATGAACATTTCCGCTTTTAGCTATGCCCCGCCCATCTCAATCTAAGCTCCACTCACACCACGTCTGTGTTGGGATCGATCGCTGACCTCCCTGACAATCAATTTCCAGAAAACTATACATGTAAGCTGTTGAATATTTTGAAACAAATTTGACTAGGCGTTGTTGCTGCCATAGGCAGCAACAGCACCCATTAAAATTAGTTTCAAAATATTCAAAATATTCGCCACCATATTTATTAAATCGTAAAGACATACAATTCGTACAACGTTAAAGACGGGCCAAATAGAATCATCCATGACGTAATGATTATGACATCAGCATACACGTCACTTAGTTGGTTATGACGTCATATGATGTCATATGATTGATGGATAAACTTGAAAAGCTCCAGTTGTGTGCCTAGCGATGATTAAAAACATTATAAATAACACAATTTAAAAAACCTCTAAGTCTTGCATTATGCAAATCTATTGTACATGGTATATGCTCATCATGCCAATCTACGATAGAACGCCTTTAACGGAACCCTCACCTCATCTTACACTAAGAATTCATTTGATAGAATTTGCAATCCGTAATCCAGCCATCACATTTTAGTTGTGTATCATGCTGACAAGGAAAGATACTCAGGTTTTAACAGCTAAATCGTGCTACATTTCTACAGCCAATGATGGCTGTCAGGATTTACCTTTCAACCAATCAAAAAAACCTAGAGTGTCTGCCTCGGGATACGCCCTCAGTCATAGAGGTGTCAGCAATAGTTTAACAATGTAGTATAAAAGCAATCATACATGTAAGCTGTTGAACATTTTGAAACTAATTTGTCTGGAAGTTGTTGCTGTCAAATTAGTTTCAAAGTATGCAACAGGGTGAGTATTACATAATAAAGAAAATAATACATTGGCACTTACATGCCATCACGCACTATCGCTTGAAGAGACAAAATGGTGGCGCTCACTGTTAAACATTTATGCGATATTACAAAGCAGATAATTGGGATACAGATAAGGGAATGTGACAGGATATGAATGATATGGAATCTATAAACCATAATCTATCGATGCAGTACAACATTTGAGATGAGATTAGCATCCCTTTAAAGGAGAATGCAACAACGACCTCGGGTCTCGAATACCAACACTATTTTGAATAAAAGTTGTATAGTGCACACATTTACTTAACGGTTAGTAGTTACCTAGCACTGCCCCTGACAACGCGAGTTACTAGGAAGGCACTGGGACAATACCCTAAAACATAGATGTGGTCGTGGGGCAATACAAATTGTTTCAGAAAACTATGATGGATGGAGGCTTGGGAATACACAGTTATATTTGCATAGATAGATAGATATAGTCGGAACTATTTTAACACCCACCCACCACGCCCCACACACCCACCCCACCCCACCCCATTCTAACTGATTTTTTGTATATATGAAGGAACCCCTACATAAGCGTTATTGCATAAGCGTAACATATATCTCACCCTACCCATTCATATATACCATACACGAACACTTACGAACACTTACGTAAGAATGTATGATCCCTGTTCTCCAAATACTTGTCCAACAAGATGTCAATATGAAGTGCAAATAATGTGGCATCAGACCTTGCTAGGATACTAAACTGCGTCCGCATCAACTGCTGTACCGTGTCGTCATCGTGGTCTAAGTGACGTAACATGTCACCTAACAGTGGAATCAGAGTCACGGCTGTGTTACTTTGTTCATGCTGCAAGACAGATGTGAAACATAGGCATTTTCAATGCACCAGTGTATGTACATCTGTCTGTATTAATATACCCGAGCCTGCCATTCCAGTGGCAAATTTTCAAAAATAATTTTCTCTTGGTCTGCAAATTGACATTTTCTATGAGAAAATTCAAATTTTTAAAACAAATTCAAGGGTTAAAGGGTTAAACTACTAACCTGTTGCAATTTTACAATTACTGACATAGCCATATGGCTCGTCACTGTGCACTGTGGCTTGAAGGTAATGCCAATGCTAAAATATCGATTTGAATTTCAATAGGAATTAATTTAAAAGCGAATGATGGTTGGATGTTTTTTGTTGTTGGCATCTACTGATAAATTTCAGGAAACCTTGGCAACATGTCCGTGGTAGCCCATGGTGATTATTTTCCCGAAAAATATGATCTCATTATATACCCACAATGCACCTCTCCGTGTTGTGTTGGGCCGAGGCATTCTACTGACCTGTTGTATGAATGTGGGCATAGGTCCCAGTAACAGCAAACCAATCATGTTCAAATAAATATATAATAGAGGGATCCATTTCTAGCTATGCCCCGCCCATTTTTAGCTAAGCTACGCTCTCTTTTACGCATGTTTGTATCATTATATACGATGAATTTTGAATTTTTCAATGTAATTATACAGGTAAGCTGTTGAATATTTTGAAAATAATTTGGCTTTCCTGTGCCAGCAACAGATCACAAGCCAAATTAGTTTCAAAATATTTAAAAAATGGTTGGTAAATTGTACATTCATACACTTCATGACAGACTATTCAATTTTCATGAAGGAGATATAATTTTGAATGACTATGACGTCAGCCTACACGTGACGTAATTGATTATGACGTCATAAGCTTGAGTGACAGATCGGACGCCTCTATTGGCTTATCATTACGTGACTAATTCTACTGACCTTTTGTACGAATTTGGTCAACGGTCCCAGCAACAGCAAACCGAACATGTTCAAACAGCCACTGCCGTAATCAGTGTGATCTTTGTTCATTGCTGTGAGGAATAACGATATCAGTAGATCGTTGATCTGAGCCATGTCTTTGCCATCCCTGCGAAGATCAAGTTTGCCAACAGAACATGGATTAAATCACATATTCTCAAAGGTTAGTACCAGTTGCAAACTAGATCCGGGTCTGTATTATGCAATCACAATGTGCAAAAAATGTGACAGGCACGCTCTTAGTACAAGTGAATGGAGCAATCCAGTTTTAGCTATGCCCCGCCCATCTTTAGCTGATTTCCACCCATGCTTCGCCCGTGTTGAGATCGATCTATCCGTAATCTCCCAAGCTATCAATTGTCAGTAACTACACAGTTAAGATGTTGAATATTTTGAAAGTAATTTGATTTGCTACTGTTGTTACCCATGGCAGCAACAGCTCCCAGTCAAATTAGTTAATTTTAAATTGTAAAGACATACAATTCGTACAACAACGCTTAGTCCGTCATCAATTAACCGTCGCGTAAATGATTATGACGTCATATAATTGATGGATAAACTTGATTCCTCCATTGACATGTGAACTATGTTGCTGTTGGAATGGCGCTATTCTTTAATGTTCACATGGAAAAGTTAGCTGATCACAATGCGTCGACTTTACGAGCACTCCTAGAAACATCTAACTTAGAACACCACATCAAAGATCCCACACACCAGAAAGGACACCTACTTGACCTCGTCATAACACGATCAAACGATTCACTAGTTAGCAATGTCAGCGTTAACCATGGTGCCATACCTTCAGATCACGCAGCCATTACTTTTGATTTGTCACTCGTTAAACCACCTCTACAGAGAAAGGTCGTCATCTACAGAAAGCTACGTTCTCTACCAATTCAGTCAGTTTGTTCAGACATACAGTCATCTACCATGTACACGAATTCATGTGAAAACCTGGCACAGTTAGCCAAACAGTACGATAATGACATCATAAGTGTGCTAGACAAATATGCTCCCATGAAGAAAAAGGTCATTGTAGTTCGGCCATGTTCTCCATGGTATAACAGTGACATCAACCAAACAAAACGGCTCTGTCGTAAGCTTGAACGACTTGCTCGTAAAACTAATTTGCATGTTCACATGGAAGCGTATAGAGACCAACGCCAGTTGCTCAGTGACATGATCAAGTCTGCAAAGCAAGTGTATTCCTCCGAACTTGTATCTGTTAACTCAGCTGACCAAAAGAAACTGTTTTCAATTTTTAACCGTTTGCTCCACAAGGACAGGGGAATGAATAGCTTACCACAACATGATGATCCAGTGGAAGGTTTGCTGATTTCTTCCTATCTAAAATTGAATCAATCCGCAGTAATATTTTGTCTCATACAGATTACGTAGTACATAGTGAGAAAATTACACCAATATCAGACTGGTCCCTCACAGAGTTTAGACCAACATCCCCTGAAGAAGTCTTAGCAGCAGTCCATAGACTACCATCCAAATCATGTAGCCTTGATCCACTTCCAAATCATTTGCTGAAGGAATGCATCCACGCGGTATTACCCATAATGACCAAAATCATCAACATCTCGTTAGAATCCGGATCCGTGCCTGATAGTTTTAAATCTGCATACGTAATGCCATTGTTAAAGAAACCGTCCCTAGATCAGAACGTGCCTGGTAACTATCGACCCGTTTCTAACCTATCTTACATCTCGAAGCTACTAGAAAAGACCGTCGCTGACCGCCTTACTCACTACCTTGATATTAATAATCTGCTTGAACCATATCAAAGTGCATATCGGAAGGTTCGTAGTACGGAAACTGCGTTACTCCGAGTGCAAAACGACATCCTCTGCTCTATGGATAACCGCATGTGTGTTCTACTGGTGCTTCTCGACCTGTCTGCTGCGTTTGATACGATCGACCACAACATCATGTTATTACGGCTGCAAGAACTGGGTATATCCGGCACAGCTCATGCTTGGTTCAAGTCGTACCTCACGTGTCGTCATCAGACCGTCATCATCAACAATTCCAGGTCACCTGAGCGCAGTTTACACTCGGGGGTACCACAGGGATCCGTCCTGGGCCCCTTGTTGTTCACCATATACACAGCGCCGTTAGGTCAGTTGTTATGCTCGCTTGGAGTCGAGTACCACTTCTACGCAGATGATACGCAACTATACCTTGCCTTTTATCCATCTGATCAATTAAACGCGAGTGAAACTTTAGAACATGTCATTCATGAAGTTAAGTTGTGGATGCTAAACAACCTCCTACAGCTTAACGATAAGAAGACAGAGATACTGGCAATCACATCACGTCACCTGTGACCTCAGCTTAAAATAGAATCTCTTCAGATTGGCGAGGACAATATTTCATTTAGCTCAACTGCCCGT
The DNA here is from genome assembly GCA_034401795.1 of Chaetoderma sp. LZ-2023a. NCBI lineage: Eukaryota > Metazoa > Mollusca > Caudofoveata > Chaetodermatida > Chaetodermatidae > Chaetoderma > Chaetoderma sp. LZ-2023a. Next base: position 57,045,968 of record CM067360.1, read on the forward strand.
AACATCGGAATAATCTTTGATGACACCATGTCAATGAAAAATCAAGTAACCTCTATATGTAAATCTGTTTATTTTAACTTACCGAACATTAACAAGATCAGAAAGCTATTGGATGATAATGCTATGAAAACGCTTGTACACGCGACCATAACTTCGAGACTGGATTACGGGAATTCTTTGCTAGCTGGCATATCAACAGAACAGCTTACCAGTCTTCAGAGGGCTCAGAACACTGCGGCCAGATTACTATCACGGACTAAGCCATATGAACACATTACACCTGTTTTGAAAGATCTTCATTGGCTACCAGTTAAACAGCGCATAAATTACAAACTTGCACTACTGGTTTTCAAATGTCTTCATAATCTTGCCCCGCCATATCTAACATCGTTGATCGTACAGAAGACAGCGCCAAGGGCTCTCCGATCAAGTAGTCGTTTACTCTGTGTGGTGCCACCATCCAATCTACTAATCGGCCAACGCGCGTTCTCTAGAGCTGGCCCCAAGCTTTGGAACAGTCTTCCACCACATATACAAAATTGCCGTAAAATTGAACCTTTCAAATCTGCTCTCAAAACATATTTATTTTCAATTTAAGTTTTTGTACATAATTGTGTAATTTTATATAATCTTGTAAAGCGCCTTTGAGCTTCAATTGGAATTGGCGCTATATAAATGCATACATACATACATACATACATACATACATACATATTCTTGTTGGAAAACAAACTCTAAAGGTAATATTTAATTTTCATGAGCGGATATTAAGATAAATAACATACACACGATTGATACACATCTAGAACTATGGGAATTATTAATAGTGACCTAAATTCGTTTTACCTAGATCAGCTGAGGAATAGCCTAGCAACGAAGAGAAATATGTTTACCATTTTAAACATTCCGGGTGCGAGTGTAGAGTCGTATAAATTCTGGTCCGGGTTTCTTCTCTCTTTGATCAAGAAAGATTGCGAGATCTCTAAGCAAATGGATATACTTTTCTACAAATTGTTTTATCTAAAATCTGACACAGAAGTGCACTAATTCAAAATTCGGATTGTTATGAATGCTATACGTGTTCCTTTTGATCTATTGCTGACTCTGGAAGTTCACTATAAACGGTTCAACGTTTTCATTAACCATCTGATCAAAAATACAATGAACGCAGGAACAGAAGATTCTCCTATCTCAGCTGTCTTCATTTGCTAACCATTCAAGAAGGTGTTGGAAGATAAACATATGCGTAAAGTTATTCCCATACCGGCGATCGTGGGCTCAAATCCTGGCTGGATACCGGGGATATATTTAATGCACACTCATGTCACCACTACCCACCACCACCACCACCACCACCACTTCCAACCAACCAACCACACCACCCCACCCCACCACCCACTCATCATCCCATCCCATCCCATCCCACCCCACCTGAACCTCACCACTCACCCCATCACCACGCACGCACGCACGCACGCACGCACGCTCACACGCACAGGCCTGCCTGCAACGTATCCGCATCGTATCATCGCGCATCTTTGGCAACTGGAGACATGAAAGTCGATATATGATCATTCCGGGTTTGACCACATAGATAAACATTTGGTCACTTATGCTGAAGGTTGACTCAGAAATAAGGTAAATGATACTTACATCTGTACAAGGTTGAGAGCCGTCGTTTTGCACTATGTTGGTGTACCATATTACTGTTTCGGTGGATGTATGGATCGAACTGACAGATTTGTCAATGGATATTCCCATGACATGACGACATGACGACATGTTTTATAGATGATAGGTTATCTCCCTTGTATTGATAAATGGATTGATATCAGATTAGTCTTGCTGGCCTCTCGGAAAGAGGCAGGCTTACTAGACCGCGGGGGGGGACGAGGGGGGTGGGGGTGTTGTACTGGTGTTGTTGGTTTGGTTTTATTGGCCACTAACACCTAGATGTATTCAAGCCGTGCGTTCTTCGAGGTGCTTCCCCGAGGGGTTGCGTTGCTTCCCCCGAAGGGTTGCGTAAACGAGTCAAAACTGAAATAATCCAAAAATACTTCCATGTAAGCAACATGACGTAGTAGGCCTAATAGCGGTTCTTTAGGACCAAAACGTCATACACTTAACGTAGGTTTCACTTTGACGTAAGTAATTGACTACAATTATATAATATAGTATTAGTTACTGCATTCTTCTTACTTGTATGATTCAAGAATATTTTCGACAAATTCCAGACCCATTTCTCCGGCATCGTGGTCATCCCATGAAAAATCCTCATCACGGAATAGGCGGTCCAATGTCACCAATATCGGCTTTACTAGCTCTTTGTTTTTCTGTGATGAGTTTGATCAAACGAGAATGAAATAAATTGTATTTGCTAGTGACTTAGTAGCTGTTAATCATTTCATCGATGAATTTCCCAGATCTCATTTTCAAGCCAGCCATATAAACTGTTAAATATTTTTGAAATTAATTTGATTGGAAGCCGTTGCTTCCCTAGGCAGCACCGGCTTCCAGTAAAATTAATTTCAAAATATTTATCAAAATTAGCTTTATGTCCTAAAGAATTTATTTTCTTTCAGGGATTTGCAGTATTCCTTCAATACAATACGCCCATTGTATTATCCCACCATACAGCTTCGAATACAGGTAAGCTGGCTGCTAACCAATAACGGCTAAACAAAGTGAGTAAGGGCCATGCGTATTGGTCACATGCTTAGATAGCTTTCATCAATAGCATTCTAAAATCGTAACAACTAGGATAACGATGGATCCGGATGATTATTGCAAGAAATAAATCGCTGTCAAACCGACTTTTAATCTAATTTCACGGATACCATACTTCATTATCATAACTGTCACTCCCTGCCATAGTTGATATTGGTGTAGTTCCTATGACAACTGGGGTCCATGTGAACTCCCACCACCCGACCACCACCACTCCCACCCCACCACCAGCAACCATCACCCACCCGATATGGGCATAGAACACGTTGTCAACAACGTGGCTGTTGCTGAATATTCATGGCCGCGACACAAGTCGCTGACAATAATTCCGTAACCCATATAATTATGAATAATCACACGTCACTTCTCAGTAGAGGCGCAAAGAAAAATGTCTGGCCCATAAAGAGTGCTCTTTACCTGTAATGCAATAAAGTCTGTGCAATCCTTGCCAATGGAGAACATAACAGAAGATCGACTCTCCAAGCAGTGAAGTGTGAATTTAACTAGACTCTCCTGTAGGTGTGGCAGAAGCTTCAGTGATCTGCAAATGAAAACATTTTGGCATATTTTCTAGGCGGTAATATGTTTATCTATTTTATAATTTGCTATTTTAATTTACTTTAATAAACTGAATGGGGTGAAATTAACCCTGGGACAGTGGCAATACACCACAGCGGGCGTAGCCGGCTTTGGAACATACCTGCTAGGACGGCAGGGGAGGGTGGGGTGGGGGGGGAGAAATGAAAATGATATGTGCATAGTTAATGACCATGCAAAGTTAGTTTCGACGATGTAGAACTGCTCCTGTTAACCATCCACATGTGGGAGAAGTGCCTGGTTTCAAGCCCCGAAGGGACAGACTCTCCTCTCTCAGACACTGATGATGGCTCTGTAACATAGATTAACTCTAATTATTTTCTAAATAAATGTCGAATCGTTCAGAAGTATATCAGTTACATGAGTCGGTCAGTGGGTTCTAGCCAGGAACATCTTAAAGAAACAATTTACACAAATATTATTTTCTAATGTAACAACCATTGCAAGCAAAACTGAACTAGAAAACGTTCTTTGACTAAGAGGGCCCCGAAATCACTGAAAATACCTTTCTCTATGTAGTAGGTAGCAATTGTATTCAAAGCCTTCATATTATTAAAAATAAAAAACAAACAACAAAAAATTAAAATATTAAAAATAATTATACAAAATTAAAAAGAAATGAGGTAAATAACAAAAACAGTAGGCTTCTGCATTAAAAAGTCAATTTTCACTCAAAATTGTGGGCCTCAGAAGGTGAATCCTCAAAATAACCATCTAGGCAATCCATCATAAAGAAGCCACCTGCAAAGTTTCATTAAATTATCTTAAGCGATTATGTATGATATGGTGATTACGAGAAATTGAAAAAATCGTGAGTTTTTGCATTAAAAAGCCCATTTTTACCCAAGATTTTGGGCCTATACACGTGAATTCTTCAAAAGGCACATCTGCGTATCATAACTGAGGCACACACCAAGTTTCATAAAAATATCTGAAGCGATTCTGTATGATATGATGATATTGCGGACAGACAGATGAGTGGATGGACGGACAGACGTGGTGGTTAATCTAGGGCGCCCGCACGTTCCGGTGTGGGGCCCTAATAATACGAGTTGACAATAGCTTGTACACACGGCCGTATTTAGATATGTGGGGGCCCTCGGTCAAAGAATGGGGGGGTCTGGGGGTCCTCACCCAGAAAATCTTTTACATCTAGGTGCTCTGAGACGGCCAGAGAGTCTACTTTTAGGGTGAATTATGGCGCTTTCTTTCGTTGTAAAATTATTTCATTTTGCAAATTTTCGTAATTAACATTGTTGCCGAACACCAAACAAGAATTGGGGCCCCCACAAATATTAGAATAGAATTATAATGCATGATTAAGAGTTTTAAACTAATAAAGTTTGCTTTAAATGTCCTATAACTTCCAAAAAAGTGCATAATTTTCATTTTATTTTTAAATTATGGGGATGGGGACCCCTTGCTTGTGGGGGCCCCGGGGCTTTTGCCCCCGCTTGCCCCTCCTTAAATACGGCCCTGCTTGTACAATAGGTAAATGTCCGTCGTACTAACATACGCCCACTCACATAGCTACGCGGTTCGAGGCCGTACTTGCAGACCCGTGATTTCTCGCTATGTGAAGTAACATTACGCTAGTAGGCTGGAGGTAGCCAGTCAGACTTCTGCCTACTTCACGGAATAGGCGAGACTTCGTCTGGTGACCTAATTTACAATCACAAGCTCAACGGCGATCGCTTACTTCATTTGCTCGAGGAAGTGTTCCATAAAGTCGGCCTGTTCTTTTGCAACCTTCTCCGGCAGAAGATATTCTAATTCTCTTTCTTCCAGATCATTTGTGGCGCCATCTAGGGGCTGCTCGGGACAACGTAGTTCACATATCGCATTAAATATCGATGTTGCGGCTTGTATATTTTCCTATAAATAGCACATATTATAACAATAACATCATAACAACATACAGGATACATAGTAAGAATTATTACCATTTGTATTTTTATCAAACGAGTGCGGCTAGCGAAATGCTACTATACCCCTTTTCTCCTCTGAAATCCTTGCCTGGCAATGGTGACTGTGGAGCTGTATTGCAGGTGCTGGACGTGTGTATATATATAGTTGTACCGTGATTAAAGATATGACAGGGCAGGGGCGGTATCGGTGCGAGGTGTAATATGATGGCACCAAAAGCCTACTAATATGTATTCCCTCACCTTCCATTTAAGGACCTTTCTGTTATCACTTATAACAGCCCTGGCAGCCCTCATGAAGTTTTCGTGCGGTTGTGTGACGCACATCGTGACATACGGTGCCCATAGCTTGAAATGGGCAGCATTTCTGAAGAATTACAAAAGCAGCAAGATATAGGCCATTATATTTCATTGCACCTGTATTATTCTTGTACAACATCGCATTTTGGACAACCTGCGGTAGGATTTAGTGATTATAACGTTGTGTATATCACGGGGCTCCTAACTCATATATGGTTATTTTCCTTAACCACAGGTTATATATGATACCATAGCCGTATTTATACATTTGTATCATGTTCAATCTAATCTCTTCATCGATGGACATCCATCGGATGACATAGTTTAGTACCATTCAAGACAATGGAGACTAGAACTGTACACCTGCTAATCCAGGTTACTGGGCCGCTACTGGACCAATACCGGGCCGTATTGGCCCGGCATTGGTCCAGTACCGGTCCAGTAAATTACGTTATCAGAGACTAGGCCGACTCTGGACAGTGGTAGGCCTTGGCATTTTGAACTGTACAATCGATTCCCTCAATATATCGTAAATTTAAAAGTAAGTACTGCAGTTATCATTCTTAATGGTCAAATAATTATATATATATATATGAATGGTAAAATAGAAATCGAATTTCATCGTGATCAGAAGCCTACAGGCCAGCTAACTTGACTAGTATAGGTCCTTACCCTCCTGAGGCGAGATGAAGGAAATCTGTCGTAAAGTGCTGTACAAATCGACCCATGATTACCGGCCCTTGCATAGTATTTCCGAGCTCGGTCAGTAGAGGGCAGTACTTTTCGAACAGTTTCGGTTTGTTCTGGTAGATATATAAACGGAGTATGTAATAAATTTAGATTGATTGAAGTTGTAATATACATATTATACAAGAACCAGGTTAGAAATATCTGGTTGTTAATCGCATTTATTGCCTTGATCAGTAATGCATAGTATGTGGTCTAGTATTAGATTTGACACTTGTCGCCCATTGTAACATAAATAGAACCCGTTGACCCGCTGACATACCGAACTATTCAATAAGTGTCATGTAATTCGTTGAGTAGTCGGAGTCTGCTTTGACCCTCAATCGGCCGACATTTGGATGGACATGACTAGCCGGGTTCGTCGTGTCCATCCAAATAGCTGTCACGTGGCTATTCAGGAAAGGCGGTGTTGACCACGAGAAAGACATTTAACTGTCACATGCTGTGTTTTGTAAATGTCCGGGAAAATAGTTTAAACAACAATGATGTTATGAAAGCGAACCGCAGTTAGTTTGCAGAATTTGAATTTATTAGCAAAAATTATCTAGTCACGCCAATTTATTTATATAATGCGTCATAATGGCAATGGCGGCTTTACTGGCACAATGAAACTCACTTTCAAATGTGCTTTAATCTTATCTTCTCGGAAGATGCGTTCTAATTCGCTGATGATTCTCATGTGACCTTTGTCATTCCGCCCTTTTGCTACCACAATAACTGTTTGCATCAGATCGTCCAGCAGCTGTTCTAGCATGGGACCATTATTCCTAGAATACAATTAATATGTCAGTGATTAAAACGATTAATGTAAAGGTGTGCGTGTGTGATATAACTCACGTTACTGCGGTATGTTTTCACGAAGAGCTTTATAGTCCGGGAGCCAAAGGGTCTAACCTGGATTTGCCGGATAAGTTTTTTTCTTTGTAGGATTTTGGAGTACCTCTTCATAATTTAGGGGGGGGGGGGGGGGACCATTCCCAACCCTTTCAGATTTTAACCCTTTTATTCCCGTTTTGCGGAAAAAGCCTAAAAATGCACATTTTTCCATTATTCCTTGTTAAGTATTCATACCAAAGGCATTAAATTTACTTGTGGTAATATTTGCTCATAGGTTAGGTATTGTGCATTCTATTGTGTATTCTCAATGGCTGAACAATTCAAGATATTAACCCTTTTCTCCACGTTTTGCATAAAATACTAAGAAATTCTAATTTTATACTATTTCTTGCAATGTATTCATACTGAAGGAATTACATTTACTTGTGATAATGTTTGCTCATTAGATAGGTATTATGCAGTTCATTTATTTACGATTTTATAAATATCAACCCTTTCCTGGCCACGCCTTTTAACGCTTTTGTTGAATCTGTGCTGTCAAAGCCCCACTATCACACTAGGACGCTTGGAAAGCAAAAAATCTTGTTATTACTCTCGGTACATGTAAACTTATGCTACTGAACACGCGAGCACCCTACAGTGTAACAAGTACAGAACATAGTGCACGGTAGACCATTGACCCGACAACTACACTTTCTAGAATTACACGGTATTGTACTTTAGCAGCCACATCGGATCATTTCAAGGATATAATCTAGGGCGACATTGACACCGTCCGGAATGGTAGTTGGTGTTAGTGATTTGTTACCAATGTCTTCCTTCCATCCGAAGTCCTCTGGGTCTAGTAGTGGCAGCCGATTCGATTCTAGAGTTCGCCACAAGATTGCCTGGTAGTGAGCCCTCTTCACATTTTCTGTGAATGCCTCTGTTGTGGGTGGTATGGCACACAGTTTTGGCGGTGATGTATGTCCCTTGCCGTTTTTTGTACCCCACACATATAATCTTGTTTCTGACATGTCCTTGGTTTTCTTTATGCCATAACAAGCAGAAATGAAAATAGTAGCTTGTTCCATGACATCGGTGAAAGGTGCGTCCACATTGCCGATTGCAGATAAATCATATCCAGACTTCAGAGCTTTAACAACTGATCCCTTTCCTATTCCAAAGTAGCATGCCACTGTGTCACATCCTGACAGAGCATGGGCCGGGAGCTGTTCGTTCGCAATGTTAGCATGCTTTTCTACTGTCAATTTAATGTCCACAATTGCCCTCTGCTTACTGGGTGATTCCATGCTTAGAGCCAGTTTAAGGTTTTGTTTCTGATAGTAATACACAAGAAGCACAAACACATCTGTGTCACCTGATATTACTGACAGTCTGCTAGCTTCACTTGCACACTTTAAAACCCGCTGCACAATAATTATGTCAGCTTTTTCGTGGGATGTCTCTAGATCATATCCAACCCGTATGTCCTCATTAGCTATTTCAACAGGACATGGGTCTTCTCCAGTGACTACCAGCTTGTGTTTCGTAGTGCTATGGGTGTGAAACAATCGGTCTCGAACTAGTTCATCACAGATGATTCTAATCAGTTGTTTTTATTCTCTACTGAAGACAAGACAATCTTTTGTGCAGGTAGCCTTGTCTTTAAATTCAGGTGATGCGGTCGACTAACGCCAGTTTCCCTGCCGTCCCTTGTGACAGACTTTATACTGAAGTCATGGTACCTATCAAACACCAGATAGGTATCACTGTCCGCCAGGTATGTAGTTACACGTTTCTTGACATTTGCTACATAATCTGCCACTGTACCATCAGTTGGCCAATGAATTGTCCATAGAAGGGCTGAACCATCAATAACTGTTACATCTGCAAATCTAGAATTTCTGCTAGACACTTCCATTTGTAAGGACCTTTTCAGCACTGAGTTGCCTTTAACAATCCGCATCCCATCTTCTGTGAACATTCCAGTCGGTACTGGAGCAAGTTCATGAGAAATGACATCTTTTATATCAATGTCACGATCACTTGACAACAAAGCTATAACCCTCGAATATATTGCATTCAGATCACACACTTTTGATTCGCCAACTTGTACTGACTTTTTTGTCTCTGCCAGAGTTGTCACCTTTTTCGATATGGTGCTGTAAAAACCATCAGGCGAGCTTTTCTCAAAGTCTACCAGCAATGCTTCTCCAATGCATACTGCCTTATGACATTAACGTTTGGTGTACCAATTTTGCCACTTCTAATGTTCACTATTGCATCAGGGTGTTACTTTGGATCCAATGGGTGGATACAAGTGTCCAACTTCTGGCGTATTCCAGCTCTGTCCTTGGCGTCTGCTTCAATCCGTGCCTTGGTTTCCTCCTTGTGGTAGATTTGATTACCACAGGCACTCCCTTGCTCCTCCATCTTATTCAAGCATGCTTCAATCTTGCAACACAAATGGCGACTCGGTGCCCAAACCTTAAGAGCTTCTACCTTGAGTGTTATTCCTATGATTCCACCACTACTGTGTCCATATCTCATAAATGTAGATTCTATAAATTGATTACTCCAGATCCCATTCCAAATACCACGGATATGGCGTCCCACATGCTCACCGAGTGGCTCAGGGAGGGAGTTTCCCCATTGACCGGATGTAGTATAGAGCATATCGCGCATAATTTACATGGCCGGCGGCAAAGTAGGTGAAGGAGCCATTCTCCTTCACATTCCGCCCTGATGTACACCATCATTAGAAACACTGGCTTAACTAGGACATCAACCCAGAGTTTCACTGTCTTGCTTTGGTTTGCTCTTTTCTCTAAGGCTTCCATCAGATCATCAATACTCTCAAACTGATCACTATTTATAAGACTCAGAACAACCTCCTCAGCAAGCATCCGTAGTGCACGTACATTTTGTGGGAACTTTTTTCCACTTAACATCTTGGGCCAGCCTCCAAAGACCGCTGTCAGAATATCCGACAGTCCACCTTCACCCATCAGTGAACCTATAGCTCCCACAAAACTCATTAGTGCATGCATTCCTCCAAGTCGTAAATACATCTCTGTGAATTTCTGTGGATGTGCCCATGGAACTTGTACTGCAACCCGGTAGAGTTGTTGGTCACAGGTTAGAATGGTGAACTTCTGACCAGTATCAAACGTTAGTTCCTGTGCCCTAATCATGGCTGTCAGCATAGTGTCAGGGTCAGATGGTTTCATGTCAATAAGGGGTTCGTATACGGCCTTTGTCTTGAACTGTACTTTATGACCGTGCTCTCTGCTCAGTCTGGTGTTGTAGCCATTAACTCTGGAGAATCGTCCTTCACAAAATCCTGCAAAAATCTAAAGTCCATCTCCAATGCCCTCCTTTTTACAATTGCTTGATGAGCTAGAGATTTGAGAGACAAAATTGGGTTTGGAGCTCCTTCTGGCATAGCCGGTTGCTTGGACCCATGGTACCTATGAATATTTACGTCATATGGAATCTCCTGAGACATGTCGTCCTTATGGATTCGCTTTATGTTATCAATGTCACTAGTTTCTTCTTCTTCTGTCCTATGTGCCTGTGTTAGGAGGACAGCCAAAGAATGGGTAGACTGCTTCCCATTCTGAAGGCGATATCTGCATCAAAAGTGTCCACAATAACCTGGACTAAACCATTATCAGCATTTGATATGCCGGACATTTTGACATCTGCAACAGCCGCTCTTGCAGCAGACCTCTTGAAACGTCGGAATTCAGTATAAGAACATGTAACGCCATATGTATACATGTCATTTATGAGTTTTTAGATTCACCAATTTTAACTGCGAGATCAAGCTGCAAACTAGTAGCCTGACCTGTGACAATGCGTGTGACAATTGAACCTATGAGCAACGCTGGTAATGTATTGTCTAGTTTAGGAGACACTTTTGCTAACAGCCGTAGTAGAAAGTCACTGGCTGATTCTTTTGCCAGTTATTTATTGATGCTGATATCATAATGATCCTTGTCCATTCGAATGCACAAGGCGGAGTGTCCTTGATGCAATGCTGCGGAATGCAATTATATTTGCTATGCCCGGTGACGACAGCACTAGAAGATCGTCTCCGAATTTCTCCTTGAGTTTTTGCACAAGTGTATTATGGGAAAGTTTGTCTCCATCACATTCTACATAAGCTGTAAACAGTTCTACGGAATTCCACATTCTCGACCTGTCATTTGTAACTATTTGAACAAGAGTCTGAAAAGGAATGTGTTCGTCAGTGTCATCTGAATTTTTAGTATTTTCACCTTCAGCAGTTAGCGCCCTGAATGAGGAAAACCTCTGTCGACAGTCAACATGGTAACGAGCATCTGCCGCATGCAGATCACTCAAATGACCCCCGACACGATGCTGAACACTCGTCGCGGCTTCATCGTTTCTCTTGTCACAGAGTTCTAAGATAGACTGTTTTTGTGTCAATTTGCCGACATAAGTATGCAGTTCACCACCTGGATGGGTTCTTTTTGTCCCATTGAATATCACACGTATCGCCACAGAAAAAGCAGTGTTGCCGGAAATCGAATATCTCACCAGAATCTCTTGACAATGAACGTCTTGTGACCTTTGTGGAATTTTTGAATCAGTTTCTCCATCAGTTTGACGTTTGTAATGATCAGTTTGTCTAGATGATGTATATGTAGACACGCAAGTTTTGTGATATATAATAGTTAGTCCGCTGTTCTGATCTAACGATTGCTGACGCTCAAAATGTTTTTCATCACCGTATATCTTGCTACATCTTATAATGTTACTTATTCGAACAGCTGTCGCCGAGATTAAAGCTTCCCGCTTTGTTTGACAACTGAACTTCCAATTGAAGAGGCACACTTCACGATCGGATTCCATCATATATAGGGACTTAAACAAACTCAGAATGATATCAAGTATATATGCACCAACAGTGGCGTAGTGAAGATGGAGGAGTCAGGGGGAGAATTCAGTGTATTTGATTGCTGAGCGTATCTTAAAATATAGCCATAGTTTGTTCAAACATAAAATATTATATCTTGAACTTGAACTTGAACTTGAACCATGTAGAAAATAGTTTAACATCGTAAAATGCGAAAAAGCGTTTTCAATTTACTTTAATTGACACTTTCTGAAATTACCCCGGGCCATGTATTATTATAAAATTATGGCTAAAGCTTTTGCTTACTAATTATTGTGTGGTCAGGAAGGGTTATTATTTTTGTTTAGTTCTATTACAGTGAGATACATAATGTATGTCTCTATCTATAGGTATACAATTAAAACAATTCGTATTTTCAAGCAGGCCTATCCTAATGTGATAGTTGGACTTTGAGTGAGAAAATTCGACAAATGCGTTAATAAGAATGGGCAGGAAAGGGTTAATTTTTATCAAAATTATATTAAGATAAACTGTACAATAACTCCCCTATGAACATACATTACCACAAGTATATTTAATACCTTTGGTATGAGTACTTCACAAGGAATAATGGAAAAATTAGCATATTTTGTTTTTTCCCGGAAAACGGGAAGAAAAGGGTTAATATCTGAAATTGATCAAGGGCTGGGAACGGTCACCCCCCCCCTAATTTATAAAGAGGTACTCTCATACTACAAAATGCAGCAAAGAAAAAAATTATCCTACAAATCCAGGTTCACCAAAAATCAGCTTGTTGCTCCCGGACTATTAATGAGAATCAGTTCATGAACGCAAAGATATTAACCCAAATAGTGTTACGATTCATGAGCACGTGATGACGCTTCTATTACCCGTCGTCAGAAGGGGTCCCCATACTCGTGTTGTTGATGAAGCCAACATTGAGACTCATAATTTATGTCTAGCAAACAAAAAAAACACGTCAACTAATGTAGCACGGGGTTCGATCCACGGCCATCTTGGATTTCGTCACACAAGATGGTAGAAATCTGAAATTTTCATAACTTTCAAACCAGACAGCACACAAGGGCAAATAATCCCATTTTCCATAGAATTCGACCATGATGATCCGATTGGAAGTTATGTTGTTATTGTACCCATTTTAAAGCCTTAAATCGAAGGAAATTTGAAAAAAAAATCAGAAAAAAATAAACCAGCTCAGACAGTGTAGGTGCGTATGTATCCCATCGTGAGAGAGATGACTAGATTAATATATCGTGGTGACTTGTGTCTGGTCACTCACTATATGGAAACTGACCATCATATATTTGTTTCAAAAACGCATACTTTGCCGACCTGTGTCAATATCCAAACTGGCCAAGGGTTTTTCCAATAGACCTTTCTATCATGACTCCAGTTACTGCATATGCATGCATCTGAGATCATATCTGCATTCTACTTAAACACATTTTACATTACAATAATGAAAAATTAGTTACCTCTCCGGGATGTAGAAATTGTTTGAGTGTAGCTTTCGTGACCATCTCGGTCACTTCTTCAGCACTAACTGACGGTCGCTGGCAACGTCACTCTGGTCAGATCTTGAACTGGTAGACTGCTGGTATACCGTAGCCCTCGTCTCTGTTCATGGTTGGTTGATGCGTGTAGATTTCTATGGCCTCTTTAACCTACACTCAAACAATTTCTACATCCCGGAGAGGTAACTAATTTTTCCTTATTATGAATCATCCTGGGATCGGGACCAACCTTTTCGGAAATACATTTTACATTGTCTAACAATCGATCTACCCAATGTTCAGTTCATTAATTCCTCACTATGATTAGCATGTCTACCAACGTTAACGTAGATGATGGTGATGACGAGTTAATAGTGATAACAATTCAAGTACTGTAGTTATATCAAAGAACTGGTGGTGAATTATAAGACGCTCAAGTATGCTAATCTAGCAAAAAAAGAAAAAGTGACTCATCTGAGACGGAATCACAAAAGGGTCCTCCTTCAGTATATGTCCTACATTAGATGGTCATTGGGCATCGCCATTTGACATCAATGGAGCTTTCCAGTTTATCCGTCCATCATGTGACGTCATAATCATCTATGTGACATGTAGGATAACATAATCAATGAAGTCATGAATGTACGTCATGAACGCATAATTGGTGACGGACTATGTGGTGTTGTTGTATGAATTGCATGTTTTTACTATTTAATAAACATGCTGTTGAATATTTTGAAACTAATTTGACTGGGCTGTCGCAGCAACAGCACCCAGTCCAATTGATTTCAAAATATTCAATAGCTTACCTGCATAGTTTTCTGGAATTTATAGTCATGGAGTTCAGGGATGGATTGATCCCAATACGAGCGAGGTGTGGGTGGAGCTTAGCTAGAGATGGGCGTATTTTAAAACTTAAAAGATACATTAGGAACATCACTGAAACTGCTACATGAAACTGCAGATGTTGTGATAATTACATAAACACCCGTATTCACACACTTTGCATGATGTCTGGCAGGACTGTTCAATGTGGTCGGACCATATCAGCGCTAATGCTGTACAACGTCTGCCTATGCTCAATTCTTTGAGAATACACAGGAATGTGTGAAATGATGACCATAAGTGGCCAAAGACTGGAAAGTACAATGAGTTTGAAGCTGTGCAGCCCAGAAAGAGCGAGAATGCAATGCAGTTAACCATGGCTGCTACATGGAGCTTCACTAGTCCATTCACCATTGTGGACAAAGACCACATATACTGTGTCGCATCTGCATGGTTCCCCAAGCTCCATGTAATTCAAGTTTGGAATCATCCTATATTTCTCCCCAACATCAGGCGTGCCAACTATGACTAGAGTGAGGAACCTCGCCAACTCTTCATGCAGTAACTTATCCGGCTTGGCATCCACTTTATCAGCTGTTGGTCGCCAGGGAAGCGCTTTTGATTCCTCATCCGATAGCTAGATTTTGACCCTAGAGAAGAAGAGGCACTTCAGCAAACTAGCCTGTGTGCCCCAAGCCTGCATGCTAATGCCACGGCATCAACAACTGTTAAGGAAATTAGATATATTTTATGGTCACAAGTGGGGAAATCCAAGATAACCACTGAATGAACCCCGTGCGACATCAATTGATGCCGTTAACATCATACTTTTACTAGAATATTCAGGAGTCTAAAAAGTTGGTCTTATAAACATAACCCGGGTGCATAGCAACCTTTTACAACGACTAGACTCTCCCTCCCTCCCTCCCTCCCTCCCTCCCTCCCTCTCTCTCTCTCTCTCTCTCTCTCTCTCTCTCTCTCCAGTATTCGTACGTATATATATATATATATATATATATATATATATATATATATATATATATATATATATATATAATTTTATTAATAGTAATCAGTAGGCTCAAGAGACCTGAGGACGGCGCATATGTACGTGTAGCAAAATTAGTACTCACTTAACTGCATTAACTATGAGACATGTTGTACGTTCTACCTTGCTGTGGATATACGTCTTAGAACTGAATTTAGGGCTGGACACAGCATCGCGTATTATTTTCAGTCCACGGCGCAATGATTCTAGATGTGGTGGTTCGGACTGTAACCAGAAATAATTTACAAAGTTAGCTGTGATTTTCTGAAATGATAATTCGTTATAATCTTTACAAATTGTTGATCTGGGAATTCGAGATTTATATATTTCGATTTTTAGTTACATGAGTCCCCAAAGCTAAGGACATTTTCTTCCCCGAAGGACAGATACGGAATAATACATGTATGGAAAATTTTAGACGGAGCTTTTGCTTTTTAAATAATAGGAACATAATATATTTTAGCGAAATACAACTGGATCATGTATGCCCGAGCTCCCTCTCCTGCCCGCCCTCACGTCCGCCCGCCCGCTCGCTTCCTCACTCACGCACTTTCCCACTCATGCACCCACTCACTCACTCATTCATACACGAACGCACTCAAGAACGCACTCATTAACGCACGCACGGACGCACGCACGCACGCACGCGCGCACGCTTGGTCTTTCTTTTGAGGTCAATCTTGAAAACTGCTATAAACGATGAGACTGATAACTGACAAGGATTACTACAAGCAGAAATATATATTCTCCGAATGACATGATTTGGAACTTTGCTTTATTCAGTATCTTTCCATCTACAAAGTACTAGCAGCAGTAGCACCACAATCACCACCATTATCACCACACATGACAGATCCATTCACCCACAGTACTTAGATAGCTCTGCCATAGCGGCAACTATATGTCGAGCTTACGGTAAATATGATTCCATCTGATTTACTGTTGATTTCACTTAGCAACTCCTCATATAAGCCTGCCATTTCTATTGATGCGCTGCAGAATAGCTCCAGATAATACATATAAAGATCAATGAATTCAATTCGGCACGATTTCCATTGCTCAGAGCTGCAAAATATTAACACATTTTCGCTGTGGTCTCTACTATCTATCACAGCTTCGGCAGGAGTTGGGTCGGTTTCAAGCACTTCGAGGCATAAAAAAATCCAAACATCAAATCGGGCAAAGAAACAGAAAATTAGATGTTGTATTTTCGGCTATGTTACAGGATTGCAAATCGGCGTTTCCCAAGACCACTACAGAGGCCGATTTTGGTTGGCTTCGTCGTGAAAGGGTTAAGCTTTGGACTGGCTCAGTATAGCAGCATTTCCATAGTGACCAAATGTGGTAATAATTTGCAAAGACATTTTAAATGTTGTGCTCATTGAATGTTGTATTTGGAACAAGGTTGAACATGTCGGATATATTGGGGTAATATTTTTTCATGTTACACCACAACACTGTCAACACTGTATGTTTAGCCTTTCTGTATTTGTGGGTGCATAGTGCAGTATTTATCAAGGTTTGTTGCTGTGAAATGTTATTGCTATTTTGCTAAAGATTAGTAGAATAATATGCACAAACAGAATTTTGCACAGAGCACGAGATTATATTGCATCCTAGCATATAAGTGTAAGTTAGTCCCCATATGCCTGCATGCCACGCGAGGTTGGCCTAGATATTTGGTTTTCATTTCTATATGGAAGTTGGTTTGAAATCAAAGTACAATTATCATATATGTTATATTATTTTATCTCTGTGAGCTCACCAGGAGCTTTCGCCGTAGATCAACAAGGTACTGCTGACTTAGATGTGGAAATAGCTTGAAGAAGGTATTGGCGACATCTAAGATCCAACATTTTGATAATTCTACTATATAAGATGCTAATGATAATCTGTATCTGTAACATAGTTATTACGGATCATGTAAAGTGTTAATCAGCCGATTCTCCATATCGCCACTGACACAATCACAGTCTGTATTGGATTCTGGGTTTGCCGAGAATACGGCATGGGGCGTGATGGGTCAGAGATCGAACTATGCTACCAGAATGATGTACGGAGACTGTAAATCCACCTTTCCAGAGAATCCGTCCATCATCTGACCTCGTATGACGTCATAATTAGCTCAGCGCGTGTAGGATGACGTCACAATCATTACGTTACAAAGGGTTCCATATAGACCGTCATCAAATCTCAAAGAGTCCGACACGTTGTATAAATTGTATGTCTTTATAATTCCTTGCTATTTAATAAACATGCTGTTGAATATTTTGAAACTAATTTGACTGGGCGCTGTCGCTGCCTTAGGCAGCAACAGCACCCAGTCAAATTAGTTTCAAATTATTCAACAGCTTAACTGTGTAGTTTTTTGGAAATTGATAGTCAGGGTGTTCAGAGATCGGTCGATCCCAACACGAGCGAGGTGTGGGTGGAGCTTAGCTAGAGATGGGCGAGGCATAGCTAAAACCGGAAAGGTCAATTCTCGAGATCCAATGCGATATTCTCTGTAATGAATTATGTAGTTTCCGAGATGAAA
The DNA here is from genome assembly GCA_034401795.1 of Chaetoderma sp. LZ-2023a. Lineage (NCBI taxonomy): Eukaryota > Metazoa > Mollusca > Caudofoveata > Chaetodermatida > Chaetodermatidae > Chaetoderma > Chaetoderma sp. LZ-2023a. The sequence goes on from CM067360.1 coordinate 57,063,891, forward strand.
CCGTAACACAGTTATCAAAAAGAATAGGAATTAAAATATGCTCTTTAAGATTAATAGCTATAATAAGATGAGTTTAGTTTTCAGTTAAAGTTAAGTTCTTGATAATATTTATCTTGAATTCAATCCCTTCAGCAACATTCATATGCTAAACACGCACCGTAGTGAATACATTCAGGTTCACATGCATGGATGTTTTAATTGGGCCTCTGCGATTTCGGATTTTGATATGGTTACTAGTCAAATAAGCCTAAACAGTTCTGACAATAGCAAACTTGGAAGGAAGTGTGTACCTTGCTATAAAATAGCACAAAATGCGCATTATGTTTTGTTTGCGCAATGATGGCATGGGCATCAGTCACAACGATAAATGCTAATGCATACTGATAACTGGGAAATCAGCTAAACGTGTTAAAATACGTACCTGATATTGCTGAAATAATGGTATTTCAGAATATCCTTCATTTTAACCACGTGCTCTTCCAATGTAAGTCCACCATGAGGCTGGTTGAAGGGCTGTTTCAAGGTTGCAATTACTGGCTTCAGTTTGTCAGTGGAAAGAGTCTACCAAATCAAATAACCACATTGAGAACACATTATTGAAGTATAAATAGCATGTATACAGGTTTTAACGATATTAGCTCTTGCCAAAACTGTTTAAAGAGAGCTGTCTTAAGATGACACTATTTTATGCGCAAACCCTCTTCTACGACAACTAATGTGCCTAATGAGACGACTCGTATATGGGTCAATTTAAGGAAAACGTACCAAATGGTGGTAGAGGTCTAAATATTTATGGTGTGCCTACGATTTTGTTTATTGTTAAGCTATTTTCAGTGGTGGCAACTGTAATTGGGATTGGATACATATATAAAAGCAATGTGGGTGCTTAAGTAGAATGTGAGAATCACTTGTGAATCATGTCACTGCCTCACAAATTTCGTATCAGAAACAAAAACATAGCAATTTGTAGATAATATAACTTATATAATCAGCATCTCAAAGCAAACAATAATGCCACAATAATCAGTGTTATTTGGGAATGACCAAACAGCGGCTGTAAGATTTTCTTCCTTAGTAAAATTTGCTGTAGACAGAAACATTTTCAAAAACTCACGAAGGAAACTTTTTGTCCAGACAGCCACAACCCATGAATATAGGCATTCTTTAATATATGTGGCCATCAATCGAATAGAGGTATCGCCCCTGTCATAGCTCTCCTGTAATACTATCTTGCAACAGCGGACAAAACACAACAGTGTATATAGAAGCGAAATTTGATATCTGAATCATGTTACTATGATACGGAGGACGGGAGAGGTTCAGCACACACAGAAAGAACACGGAACTGAGCACACGATTCATAAACAGACATATACCACATGCGCACCAGGACACAGCATATGCACAGCACACTCCAGGACAGAAATGGATATACACGCCCATAAAGGAGAATACAGAGGATCCCAGGCACGCGCGCACAGGACAGACATGAATAAATGAACAAGCCACGCCCACAGATAAACGCACAAGTGAACTAACATACATCGACAGTGACACACACCGCCATTGAATTACACACACTACTACGGATTATATACACCATAGGCTTATACGAAAGAGGATTACCGATTATATTGTGTCCATGCTTTAATGTTATACTTAATCTATACATATGTACAGTGCCTACAAAATGTGTTGGCATGGACCAGATGAAACTGTTTGTCACCAAGGTTCGTGACTATGGAGTGACGTCACATGGTTCGAAAGAACATGGGACGGCAGTCAGTTGGAGTTTGGCGTTGGGCACGGTCACTTGTGGTTTGGGATAGTTGGTCCCACTCCACGACTTGAATATCAAACTGTGGATTGTGGCCAACTGTGCAAACGAGCCAGTGACAGCGTCCCAGCGTCCCAGCGTAAGTTGTACATTAATAAAGTATTACCGTAACTATAAAGACGCGTTATCTCACCAGCCAGATGAAAGATCCTGAGGTAGAGGCAAACGAACGGTATTAGATTACATTGAAGAGTATTTTAATTAGATGTCATGACCGAACGCGTGCCCGAGTTTTCTCGAATGTATTTAACCATTCCTATAATAAATTTTAATATTTAGAATAACAGCCTATTTTGATAAGCATAGTATCCTTGCATCCACTGAGAAAAACAAAAAAAATAATGCATAACGTGTCGACAAATTTGTCTACGTACATCATTACCAGGGAATCCTGGGTGCGCCTAATGAAAAGACGGGATTTCCTGAACAGAGCAGAATGGCAGCATCGATAAACACGTCTTACTGTCAAGACCACCACAGTTAAGACCATGCGGTCCTTATTCTTAAGTCATGGACACTTGCACATTTCAGAGATGCCTTATGATTTTATGTGTCCTGCTAAAGTATTCTGTGTTATCAATAGACCTTCCTTTGAACAATATCAGCGAAATTTGCAGTTTTAAGCAATTTCAGGTCAAGACCATAACTTTATGTCAAGACCGTCACATACGCCAAGACCATCAAATTGAATATTTCATTTGGAGTCAAACAATTTACCATCACAGCTAACGAGTGAATATATTATTCATTAGTTGCCCTTATATATATTCTTGATAACGTTGCATCACATACAGCGAATCTGTATGCTAGTTTTGATAAAATCACCTCTGATACCTTGTGATGGTCTTGACTAAATCAATGGGAATGTGGGTAGTGAGGACATAATTTTCAGGAAATGGATTAAGAATAAGGATGTTAAGGATGGGTCTGTTGAGTAAGATGCATCAGATAGACCTCCCAGGCAATCTGTGGAACCTCCTGGAAGAAATGTATGACAACACCAAGTCAAGAGTAAAGTGGGACGGAAACCTCTCCAGTCAGGTGGAGCTGCTACAAGGTGTGAAACAGGGGGTGGGGGTGGGGGTATTATCTCTCTTCGCTGTTACCTCCAAGTCATAAACCCATGGTTATGGGAGGTAGAGGATATGAAGTTTGGCACGAAGATCGGCTGCGTCGACACCTCAGCCCCCCACTTGCGCCGACTACGTTATTTGTATAGATTCGCCTCTACATATGCAGGTGTTGCTCAATATTGCAAACCAATATACAACCAAGAAGCGCTTCCTACATAATACAAATAAATGCACTAGCATAATATTCAACAAGAAAGGAAACACTATTCCTACCTTCTGGCTTGGGCAAAAGGAAATTCCGCCAAACGATATGCTGGTCCATCTAGGAGTAACCAGGGCGGCAGACGGCAAGGTTGTTATTGAGCCGCTGATAGTCAGTGCATGTCGAGCAATGTATGCCCTACTTGGCGCCGGTCTGCATGGTAAACATGGTCTTAACCCTGCACTGATTCACAAGATATGGCAGCTGTACATAAGCCCCAGATTGACATATAGATTAGAGGCATGCTATTTAAGTCACACAGATATCCTACAACTGGAAAAGGTACAATGGCAGAACTAAAACAAATTCAGTCCTTATCTGACAGGTGTCCGGATGTCGCAGTGTACTCGCTTTTAGTTGCTGATCCTGTGGAAGCGATGATTGATCAGAAGGTCCTTTCTCTGTATGGCAACATCTGCAGGAGCCCAAGTCGAAAGAGCATCAAATGGCTAGATACCAAATTGCGGTAAAAAAAATTGGAGTAACAAGCTGGTATTCAATGGTGAAAAGGGTAATGTTCAAATAGAATCTCCCTTCAGCTTGGGTATTACTGGAGAACCCATTGCCCAAGGCAGCCTGGAAGAACATGGTGAAGAAGGCCCTGAAGCAGAACTGGACTGCGAAGAGGCGGTCGGAAATTAAGGAAATGATTTCCCTAAAATTCCTGAACTCTACTGCTATACATATGGGGAAGGCGCATCGTGCCTGGTCCTCAGTATGTGATGATCAGAGAGAAGTTGCGAAAGCTGCAATCAAGGCAAAATTCCCGACAGGCACCATACACAACAAGGTAACCGATCGAAGTTCAGTAAATATCGGATTGACCCTACCTGTCCTCTTTGTGGTGAAGAAGCTGAAGATCGTTCGCACCTGATTGCCAGATGCCGGATCTGCTCTGACTTACGCCAGAAGTATGTATCAGGATTATCTAATATTCTCCAGACAGTCTATACGTCTTATCAAGCAAGAATCTGATAAAAGGAGATCTCCATGTTGGTACAGATAACTCTAGACAGCTCTCGAGCCTTGTCGGAACAGTTTGATGCTGTGATACACTCGATAGGCATTACAGATCCCATAATACAGAAGATAGAGAAGTGCCCTCGTGATTTCCTTCACAAGATCCACACAAAATGATGCCACATCTTGGATCTGAGGCCATAAGACCACTCGGGTTGCCACTCACTTGTCGTGCAGTTATAAATCAATACCTACAAATCAGAACTAGCTAATTGTCACTGTGTGGTATATCTGATTAACACTAATTATCTTGCTACGGCCAAGGAACTTTCTAACTTATTTGATTTATGCTAATATGATTTTCATGGAACTGTTTATTCTAGATAACGTCTGTGGGCCTGTACCCGCTATAATGGATTGTTTAGCTGCGCTAAAATATGTGTAGTAACCGTGGTATTTCTTGCATACCAAGTATATATTCACTACGGAACCTGGGAGGATAATAATGCATAACGTGTCGACAAATTTGTCTACGTACACCATTACCAGGGAAGCCTGGGTGCGCCCAATGAAAAGCCGGGATTTCCTGAACAGAACAGAACCGATGGCAAGTTATGAAATCATCCTCTCCAACCAAGTCAAGTGAATAAAAATTCATATAATTATATATCAAAACGGTTTGAAAATGGACATTTCTGAACAACGCTTTTGGTACATTTTCATGAAATTGACCCATATTTAAAGACCTTTGGTTTTCAGCAAAATGGATGATTTAACAACATCTCAATAATATGGATAACTTTGAAAACGGGACAGCTATGGCGCAATATGGCGGTCTACTGTAAAAAAAACCTGTTCATCGGTCCCTGGAAGTAGGTTACGTGGCTAGTTAAGATTTAGCATAGACCGAAATGATGAGATGATTATGAGATGCTGACTGTAGTATTTGACATCGTGTTTTCTTCTTAAGTTTGCTGGATGCAAAAGACATGTTGGCCAAATGTATTTGATTCGGCCTTTTTCTCACCACATACAACGTATACAGTAAATAAGGGCACTACACCAACCACCATCTCTATGTTTCCATATCGTTGGTACCAAGTCCGTGATTATTCATTATAAAATTAAAAAGTTAGCTCTCTGTGTACAGAAGAATTTCCTCAGAAGGCCACAAAAGTTGAGCTAAAGTTATCTCATTCACCTCGGGGAAGTAACTTTCCAATCTTGGAATGCAAGCTCTGTGCTATGGTGTCGCTTTAAATATGAGATATCTAGGCTAGATATGATGTTGAGTCAACTCGAAATGAACACGCCATCAGGGGTATTGGTTATGGTCATATGCAAACGATATAATCATCTTAATAAAGAAATATTACTTACCTCTCCGGGATATAGAACTTGTTTGAGTGTAGCTTTCGTGACCATCAATAACTTCTTGAGCACTAACCGATGGTCACTTAAGCTACACTATAACAATTTCTACACCCCGAAGAGGTAACTAATATTTCTTTATTATGAATCATCCTGAGATCGAGGCCAACATTTATGGAAATATAATCATCTTAATTTAACTATGCAACGTGGCTGATAACTAACTATTCCTGAACTAAATCTCCATTTGTACCTCCCTCCACAACAACCAGCAATGCCAATGATTCAAATCGGATTCCTCTCATTGATGATTATCACTGACACATTTCCATCAATCCTTAGTTCCATACCCACACTTGCAACGTCTCCATATGTTTAATAATTTAATAGCATAGTGAAAACGTTTATGATGTAGCCTATATCATAAGCATTCACATTATGTTATTAAATTGTTCTTCGATCAAACATTGCACGATTTCATTCTTATAGCCAGAAGAAACATATTACAAATCACTTTGCTAACTATGTAAGCATTTAATCTTTCTAATTAAATATGACTCACACGTCCTGATTCAAAAAATTCTTTCATGGGAAAAGATTTATATATTTTTCCCTTGTTTAGTGAAATGAGCTATGGAAATCTTCCTCAAAAGACAGATACGGAAGATATATATATATATATATATATATATATATATATATATATATATATATATATATATATATATATATATATATATATATATATATATATATATATATTCCCACCTACCCACCCACTCAGCCACCCCTACGTTTTGGAATCTGCGTTACTGAATGACATCATTGGGATCTTTGCTTCATACAGCGTCTTCCATCGACCAAGCCGTAGCAGCAATACCACCAGAATCAGCACCATCACCACCAGTATCACCACACACGGCAGATCCATCCAACACAGTATAGTACGGATAGCTCCGTCATAACGTCAACTATCTGTCGAGCTTACCGCAAACATGACTCCATCTGAATTTCTGTCGATGACACGTAGCAAGTCCTTATATAGATCTGCCATTTCTATTGATGCACTGGAGAGTAGCAGCTCCAGATAATACATATACAGATCACTGAATTCAACTTTGCACGATTCCCATTGCTCAGAGCTGCAGAATATTAGCACATTGGCAGTGATTTAAATATGTTTGTACAGGGCCCTGTTGCCACGACGCAGTTGTTCAAAAGGTCAAAAGGTCATCAACATATGTCCCAGTAGTGGGATCGGATCTGCCACTCAAGTATATAACGTCAGAATCAATTATGACACTGACGTCACAATCATAATGGCATATAGCTACGTCAAGAAAATCGAAGGCTGTCACGAGTGTACGAGTGTGTATGTTTTTGAGGAATTTATAATTTAATAAACATTCTGTTGAATATTTTAAAACCAATTTGACTGGAGATTTCAGTCAAATTAGTTTTAAAATGTTCAACAGCTTATCTGTATAATTACCTTGAGAATGGGATTCTGGGAAGTCAGTTATCAAAGTATATAAATCGATTCTAACACGCGAAACAAAAGTGGATGGAGGACAGCTAGAACTGGGAGGCGCATAACTAGAAATTTATGGTTCCGTCATTCGAAAATGCATAACCACGTTACCAAAAATGTATTTCTTATGGTGAGAAGCCTTATTAAGAGGTTATGTGGATCGTTTGTGGTCATTTTCCTGTGCTCTCCAGCGCTACTTCGTCGCAAGTTGGGTCAGTTTCGAGCAATTTAAGGTATAAGAAATAAATTCAACATCAGATAGGCTACATTACAGTATCTGACTCAAAGGGACCAATCTGATATTTCCTGCGTTGTTAGTTGCTGTTTCGCGCTATTTAATAAATTCAATATGATTCAGCAAATCAAATTATTCAGCACTCTCCCTTAAGTTATTCAGCATTATTCAGTGAGTTTTGTTGTTCTGACTTGCTGTTACTATTATGTTGCTAAATCGTAGTAGAATAATATGCACAAATAGACTTTTGAGATTAATTCCACGACTATCTCATAAGAATATAATTGGTTAGAAATCAAAATACAATTATTATGCCAGTTATATTGTTTTGTGAGTTAGGAAAACAAGTTCAGTGTGATTTCGCTGTAGAACAACACGATATTGACAACTTAGATGTGAGAATACCTTGAAGAAGGTATTGGCGACATCTTAAGGGATGCTAATCTCATCTCAAATGTTGTACTGCGCCGACAGATTATGGTTTATAGATTCCATAGCATTCATATCCTGTCACATTCCCTTATCTGTTTCACAATTATCGACTTTGTAATATTGCGTAAATGTTGAACAGTGAGCGCCACCATTTTGTCTCCTCAAGCGACAGCACCATCTCCCACCAAATTTGTTGAAAAATGAACACCAGTTCACCTTTTAATTTAATTTGAAAATTTAAATTTTTGACAACAGTGTGTAAGAGTTAACGATCATGTAAATGCTTAATCAGCCGGTTCTCTATATCGTCAATCGCACCATAATGCAACGACTCGAACGGGCTATATTAGATTCTTGGTTTACCGAGAATCCCGCATGTGATGTGACGCGTCAGAGATAGGGCTAGGCTACCAGAATGATGTACAGTATGGAGACAGTCGATTCCGGAGATCCGAAGTGATATTCTCTGTTCTAATGAATTGTGTAGTTTCAGAGACGAAACTATAACACGGTTATCAAAAAAGAATAAGAATTAAAATATGCCGAGTATTTCAGATTGATAAGCCTTGTCATAACGTATTTGTTGATAGAAACCTGTCAAGAGCCCATTAATTGGTAACAGATACAACAGGATTGAACATGCTTAATCCAGCACTTACTGTTGCACAATATTGAGAGATTCCCCCTACGTCACTATGTCACATCCGAATAATCCTAATATATTCATAAGAATAAGTCTGATTAGTCAAATGAAATTATATTACGTTTTATGGTTTGTCAAAGTGACATTACGAAATTAGCTGTGTTAGTTGGCAGTTAATCAACGTCACCTGTGTGTTTGTATGTAGGCTGTTGTCTGGCTTAGAAAACCACCAACCCAGTACCTGGTTATCACGCATTAACTTGCTAGCTTGATTGTTAATCTTAAATCAATTTCAATATAAATTTGTTAGTACTGTACACGACTTTGGCGTATTATTAAAAACTGCCTTTAAATTCATGTAAGTTATCTTCGATTATTAAAAGTTGTTAGTTTACTTTAATAAGTTATATCTATTCAAGTGCATGCAGTTCAAGTATTTCTTGACGGTTAGTTCTAGAGTCATCGTAAGAAAAAAGGTAACCTTTGTCCCAAATCGCCAATCTTCTGATTTAACCAGGACCATTTGGGTCAGAGGTCCGAGTAATTGACTTTTCCAATTTATCCATCCATCATATGACGCCATAATCGACTACGTGGTATGTGGGATAACGTCATAATCAATTACAGCATGAATGGCTCGATTTAGTCCATCTTAAACGCTTAATAGTCCCACACGAATTGTGTGTCTTTAATATCTAATAAATATAGGCATAGGCAGCAACAGCGCCCAGTCAAATTAGTTTCAAAATATTCAACAGCTTAACTGTATAATTTTCTGGAAATGGATAGTCATGGAGTACAAAGATTGATCGACCCCAACACGAGCGAGGTGGTGGTGGAGCTTAGCTATAAATGGGTGGGGGTAACTAAAACTGGAACGGTCCATTATCAGTTGGTATCAGCGGCCGACTCCCGTCTTTCACTGTAAGAATATGGTCAGATGTTCTTCAACCTGATTAACTATGAAGCGTTTAGCTTTCCTTTGCTTACCGGTATTTTATTGAGCTTAATAATTATCCTGAATTCTGTGTCTTCAACCACAGTGATATGCTAAACATGTACTGAAAACTTCAGCCCCACTTGTGTGCGATCGTGCGTGCATGCGTGCGTGCGTGTTTAGATTTGATCTAGTGTAGTGGAATTAGAGTTTAACCGGGAAAATATTGGGTACCGCGGGTTTTTTCATACCATTGGACGCAGAATTATCCCCTTATTAACATAATCAAAATCTGCAAAAATCCGCTTTGGGCGGAATTTTTTATAAGCAAATTAAGTTATCGACCTATTCACAATTGGTTTTCTATGGGGATTTAAAAAGTGAACATTTTAATGGTAGAGAATGAGATGTACTGGTCTATATCTCAGCTATTATTCGTCCAAATGTGACCAAAGTTGCTGTGTACATGTAATCATCATTGGTGAAAGGAGATACTCAATAATATACAATGGCAAACATATATGTAATGACCTGCGGACCACGGACACTAGTCTAGCGAGATATCAACATTTGTGGGGAGTTTCGGGAACACTAGTCCAATCGATGTGGCGCCGGAGCTGGATAAAATCGACAAGTTAAGTTTTTCTTGTACCATTCGACGCAGAATTATCTACATCATAACATACATAAAATCCGCAAAAATCCGCCTTGGGCGGAATTTTCTATATGTATTAATATGCCTTTCATTCAAAACTATATCAGTCTATTGCAGATATCCTAGCGACCATGTGAGTATTCACCGAAGACATGTGATCGTTTAATGCAGGTTATTTCCATAGCGGCTAGTTTACAATGGCTAGCTTGTGGTGGGTGGGTGGTGATGTACAGTATATGCAAACTAAGCATCTTTGTCTGAATATATAATTTCTCCTGCGTTGCTACATTCAGTACCGTGGCATTCCCCCACAAGCTGTGACACATTGCAAGCCTTTCTTGCGACACGAGCACTGATTCCCAGAACATGGGTTTCTACTTGTTGACTTACAGTTGCAACGGATGCCATTTAGAATATCTGGCGGGCAAGCATCCTTAGTGGTCATAACCGGTGCCCAGCCCGATTTTATTGGATCCAGATTGTCAGTCATACGTGTTTTCCATATCATAATTTGTAAGTCCACTCTGAATGAATGCTGGGATGCAGAGGCTAGTGTCGGTGGACACTTTTTCGGTTTGAATTTGGACCGATCAGCCGACTGCTTCATGAAATGGGTGTATCTCATGTAATCCAGTGTGTCAGATGGTTTTCCATCATACATGATCACAAATAGCCGGTGCCCAGCATTACTTACTTCCTCGTGTGTAGAATCACAAGTGCTCATTGTTACACTTAGATTTTGTACTTCTTCGGACTTTCGTAAGTGTTTCACAATGGATGTCTTTCCATGACCATAGGAACACGAAGTGGTATCACACCCACCTCACGCATGAATGAATAAAATATTTTCAGCGACAGTATTTCCTATTTCATTCCTGCAGTCATGCATTCTACAAAGCTTGGTTCCTTTGGTCCTACCGGATCTGGTTTCAGATCTCAAGTAAATGTCAAACATTTCAGGCTTAAAATGGTGAATTAGCGACACGAGTATATCCGTGTCGTCGGCTACAACGGTCACTGTTTCATTAGCTGAACGTAGAAATGCTACTTTAACGATCAATGTATCAGCATCTCCTTTTGTTGTGCTCACATCATGCCCGTCTGATTTCAGTTCTTGGGTCAATAACCTTATGAATTGGGTTTTGTTTCAACCATTAGAAAGAAAAAATTGTTGATTACTATGCGCAGACATATTTAATTCAATTTTAATATTGGCTGCTGCCTTAACAATTCTTCTTTGGTGCTCGTGATATTTCGTTAATGGCCCATCTGTGTATCCATCAAAAACGATTGAGCAGTTCTCACCATACTTTGTTCTTACATATGTTACATACTGTTACAGTACTGTTCCATATGTAGAGTTTGGTTGCCATCTAACTCTCTGGAGCATATCACCTCCATCAAGAACATATGCAGTTGCATGTGGTGAGATGGGCTGTACAAAGTTGCAAGTCATTTGTTCAGCCAGCACTGATTTGTTTGTCTTTCGCATCTTTGCCTCTTTGAAGAGTGCTGCTGGGATTGTTGTGAGTCCATATTCGAAATACATTGCCATGTCCTCGCATCGCTCTATTAAAACGATCAATCAGTCACCAGAACAAAACCGTTGAATCCAGATGGTCAAGCTTCTCGCCGACTTTCACATATTTTTACAAGTTAATTAACGCTTGCGCAATAGTGCGTATAAATAATTCTGCCCAAGTTAGATTTTTTTAGGATTTTGGATGTGTCATAAAGGACATATTTTCGCATTGAATGACGTAAAAATCGTGGTACCCAATTATTTAACGGTTCGGCTAATTTTCTGTTTAATTCTACTACACTATAACTGATACTGATAATAACAAACTTAGAGGGAAATGTATACTTTGGCATAAGATAGCAGAAGGTTGTTCATAATGATGTGTTTGCGCAGTACTGGCATGGGCATCATTCACAACAATAGAATTCAGCACTAAACCTTTTAAAATACATACCTGAAGTTGCTGAAAAAAGCGTCTTTCAGAATATTCTTGACTTTATCCACATGTTGTTCCAATGTAAGTCTATTATCACGTTGAGTGAAGGGTCTTGTCAAGGTTGCAATTACTGGCCTCAGTTTTTCGGTGGAAAGAGTCTAACAAAGCAAAGAACTACTTTGAGTTATTAAAATATAAACACATGTATATTGGCTCTTTGCAAAACAGTTTGAAGAGAACTGTCTTAAAAAGCCACCATCTTGTGACCCAAGATATCTACGACAGATAACCTGTATCATGAGACCACTTGTAAAGATGGTTGGTGTTCAGCAAGATGGGTGATTTACCAACCTCTCAATCAGAGGAATAAATACAGTGAAAAACTGCTAATTAGTCGAGGATAGTAGCTTTTTTGGTTAGTTGGGGGTGAGTACAGACAAAATGGACCTTTCCATTTTTAGATATGCCTCCTCCTCCCCACAAAAACATCACCCCTCCCGCCCCCCACGCCCCCATCACCCCATCCCACACCCACCCACCTACCCACCCACCCACCAACACCCACGTCTGTAGCTAAGTTCCACCCACAGAGGTTCGTGTTGGGATCGATCGATCTCTGAACTCAGTGCCTATCAATTTCCAGAAAACTATACAGGTCAGCTATTGAATATTTTGGAACTAATTTGACTGGACTGTTGGCAACAACAGCGTCTAGTTAAATTAGTTTCAAAATATTCAACAGCATCTTTATTAAATAGTAGAGCCATACAATTCGTACACCGTGTCGGACTATTAAGAGTTAAAGACGGGCCAATAGAATCATTTATGACATAATGATTATGGCGTCGTCATGCACGCCACTTAGCTGATTATGACGTCAAATGACGTCAGTTTGATAGATGAATACTCTGGAAAGGTGAAATGATAACATTAGTATTCGACATCATGTTTTGTTATTAAGTTTGCTGGACGTAAAGGACACGTTGACCAAACGCATCGGGTTCTGTCTTTTTTCACCACCTATCACCTACAAATTAAATAAGGACACTACGCCAACCAATAGCTCTATGTTTCCATATCGTTGGTACCAAGTCCATGGTTATTCGTTATAAAATTGAACGGTTAGCTCTCTGTGTACATAAGAATCTCCCAGACGGCCACTAAAGGTGTTCTAGCGTTATCTCATTCACCTCATGGGTATGTTTTCAGTCTTGGGATGCAAGCTCAACGTTATATCGTCGCCTTAAACATGGGGTTTCTGGGCCAGATACGATGTAGAGGCAACTCAAAATTAACACGGGGTATTGATTGAGTCATATGCAAATCCTGTAATTATTTTATTTGAGCTAGCTATAATTAACTATTCATTATCTATGTATCCCCATTCTCGCCACCCTCCACCACCACCATCAGCAACACCAATGATTCAAATCACTTTCCGCCCTATTGCTGATTAGCAGACTGTCAGCTCAGTCACACACTGATACATTTCAGCCAAACATTATAGTAGCATGCCCACATTTATATGTAATAGGTTCTATTACCTCTAGATAAGAATCAAACATAGACGTATCCCGCCGCAACTGACTCAGTAGCTTAATGTGTGTTATAGACGGACCCGTCTCTACAAACGCCAATGCCATGCCTAAGTACAAGTCATTAAATGAGTCTTCAAGGTCACTGGTGAAATAATAATAATAATAATAATAATAATAATAATAATAATAATAATAATAATAATAATAATAGCGATGATGATGATGATGATGATGATGATGATGATGATGATGATCAAATGATGATGATGATGATGATGATGATGATGATGATGATGATGATGATTTTTTTAGACTAGGGAATTGAAGAATGCATTAAATCGGTCTGACGAATATCAATGCAGCTGATGTATGTAAGGATACATGGAATTATTGTGATGATTCAATGGGCTGGTAAGATATCAAGAACTTGGATTAGGGGTCTTTCGTTAAATGCACCTCTGTTTTCCTTTTTTAAATGAACGTCAGTGTCGTCCTTCTACAACGCACGTCAGTTTCTCCCGTCTGCAATGAACGTCAATCTCTTCCTTTTGCAATGAACGTCAATCTCTTCCTTCTGCACTGAACGTCAGTTTCTTCCTTCTATAGTGAACGTCAATCTCTTCCCTCTGCAATGTATGTCAACCTCTTCCCTCTGCAATGAACGTCAATCTCTTCCTTATACAATGAACGTCAATCTCTTCCTTCTACAAAGAACGTCAATCTCTTCCTTCTACTATGAACGCCAATCTCTTCCTTCTACAATGAACGTCAATCTCTTCCTTCTACAATGAACGTCAATCTCTTCCTTCTATAATGAACGTCAATCTCCTCCTTCTACAATGTACGCTAGTTTCTTCCTTCTATAATGAGCGTCAATCTCTTCCCTCTGCAATGAAGGTCAATCTCTTCCCTCTGCAATGAACGTCAATCTTTTCCCTCTGCAATGAACGTCAATCTCTTCCTTCTACAATGAACGTCAATCTCTTCCTTCTACAATGAACGTCAATCTCTTTCTTCTATAATGAATGTCAATCACTTCCTTCTACAATGTACGCCAGTTTCTTCCTTTTATAATGAGCGGCAATCGCTTCCCTCTGCAATGAACGGCAATCTCTTCCTTCTACAATGAATGTGTGTGTCTTCCCCCTATAATGAACGTCGTTCACTCTTTCTACAATGAACGTCAATCTCTTCCTTCTACAATGAACGTCCGTGTCTTCCTCCTATAATGAACGTCATTCACTCTTTCTACAATGAACGTCAATCTCTTCCTTCTACAATGAACGTCTGTATCTTCCTCCTATAATGAACATCATTCACTCTTTCTACATTGGATGTCACTGGCTCCTCATACTATGAACGTCAATCTATTCCGTCTACAATAGAAACAGCAAAGATGGTCCATGTTTGGCCATGTGCTAAGGATGCCAGAAGACACACCAGCACAGAGAGCCTCGGAATTCGCCCTACTTGGAGCCAGCAAATACAGAGCCAGGAGAAGACGTCATTGCATAAATCTGCTAAGCGTGCTACGAGGTGACCTTAAGAAAGCAGGATTAGGTACACTCAAGTCAAAATGGACCTGAGGAAGCTAAGGAATTTGGCTGAGGACAAGACAACAGTGGGCAAAAGCGAAGAAGGACTGATTGCAGCTGTATGATGTTTCTACTATTACAGCCGCAGAATACAGTAATCACATATACAATGGACGTCTGTGAAGTACCAGTTACTCTCTCTGCAATGGTCGTTAATCTCTTCCTTCCACAATGATCGTTAGTCTCTTCCTTCTAAAATAACCACTAGTCTTTTCGGTCTACAAGAATCATTAGTCCCTTCCTCCTACAATGACCGTTAGTCTATTCCTTCTGCACTGAACGTCAATCTATTCCGTCTACAATCAACGTCTATGAAGTGGTAGTCACTCCCCCTACAATGAGCGGTAATCACTTACTCCTGCAATGACCGTTAGTCCATTCCTTCTCACATGAACGACATTATCCTCCTTCTATTAGCGATTTGTATGTAGATGCAGCCATCCCATTGATAGTTGAAACTGACGCGATCGGGGATTGTCAACCCTTAGGCTTTCCGCTTTTGCTAAATCTTTCGGAACAAAGCCAGAGATGTGAAATCATAGTTTACCGGAACAACTGTTGTTGCGCTACAGTCAAATGTCTTCAGTCGTTTCTGCTAGTCAGCCAGCCAGCAGGGCAAGCAGGCAAGCAGGCAGGCAGGTAGGCAAACAGGCAGGTAGGCATACAGACAGACAGACAGACAGACAGACAGACAGACAGACAGACAGACAGACAGAGTCAATGTGATACACGTGTGATAAATACGTGTGCATGTAGTCAACATCTGGGAGGCGAGATCTACCGTAGCAATAGAAGCATACAGATTGTAGATTTCCTGAGCATATTCGACTGAAAACTCGGAAAAGGTCGGATTGTTAACTGGTAGAGGGGCATTGACGAAGCAACAAAAGAACATATGACGTCATATGTGCTAGACTTGTATTCCTATTATTCATAAGCGGCATTAAGCAGCAGTTAACATGCCGACTCAAGAGGCGGGTTCCCAATCGAATATGCACCTTGTGCGTTTGTCTGAAAGGTTTCCTACTTCATCTTGATGATATATTTTCCCTGGCCAAGACGGCGTCACTGTTGCTCATCTCATAATTTAAAATGGCATTTATATATCCTATCTGAGCATATCTTACTAGCCTATTGAGAAGCCTCTGAGAAAATGTGTGCTTTCTGAGGTCATTAGATGCTTTTTATCAGGAATAAAAGCCAAGCCACACGATTAAAATTAATTCAATTACATACAACGTTTATTGAGGAGCTATTCATAAAATTTAAAATTAAAATGAAAACTTGTTTTTGATAAAAGAAATTATGTGTCCTGTTTCAAGAGGTTAATCAATATAGATACAGACTAGATGTATATACATGTGTACTACAATACATACATGGTGCTATAAATATGATTACATCTAGAGAAATTGTATTTAGATAAGAATATGCAATATCTTAATATACGATCTTGAGAAATTATGACGATAATGCAACTGTCTTATATATTACCATATACGATATGGTGATTTTGTGCTTATCTTCTGGTATTGTGCCACTTAAGACACACATATTATCGTGTGTAAGGACCAAGATGTAAATGCTCTAATTCCTTCTAAGCCTTGTAGGCATAATGATCAAAATATACATAAAATATTGACATATTTGCATAGTGACTGTGGATCCGCGGGCCAAGAGAAGACGATTTAATCCAGGCATAAATTTAAAAAAAATGTTTTTCACGTGACCGTCTTCACGTGTCCTCCAAATCGGCATTGCTCACGAGCATTATAGTGGTCAGTTTGGCCCGCTTGACCATTAAAATATTACAAGATGCATTAAGAATGTGCAAGACTATGCTACATTGAGAATACTCATTGCAGCGGCTACAAACCCGAACTAAATCTACAATATGTCACAAGTAAAACACAACAGGTAATGAAGGAACCCAGTTTTAGATATGTCCCGCCCATCTCTAGCTAAGCTCCAACCATGCTGTGCCCGTGTTGGGAGAGATCGATGAGCAATCGATCCCTGCACGCTCCCTCCATTCTCTGAATCTCAAGTTCCAGAAAACTATACAGGTAAGCTGTTGAATATTCTGTAACTAATTTAACTGGATGCTTTTGCTACCTCTGGCAGCAACAGCACCTAGTCAAATTAGTTTCAAAATATTCAACAGCATGTTTATTAAATAGTGAAGAGATACACTTCGTACAACACACTTAGTCCGTCGTCAATTAAGCATTCTTAGCTCCGTCATTCATGAAATAATTGATTATGACGCAATCCTACAGGTCACGTAGTTGATTATGACGTCATATGATTGATGGATAAACTGGAATCCTTCATTAGATCAGGAATATAGACTATGGTTACCTTTCGACTTGTTGGAGGATCCACCAGAGACCTTTGGCCGCGAACTTAGCCGCTTCCTTGTTACTGACAGGGAACTTAGGATTGCAAACCTGGCTTTGTAGTACTTTTAATGCATCTCTCAAATCTGACTCTTTAAATTCATCTATATCCAAGTCGTCAATAGCGTTATCGAATTTTTCTAAGTCGTTTCCTTTGGAAAAGTCCCAGCGTTTGATGAATTTAGTCGTTGCCATTATTGATATGCTACTAAATGTTGCGTTGATGTGTTAGAGCGTCGCTAGTCAAACACACGACTGCTATCGCGTAATGATCTGAAGCAAAGAGGAATTCATTTAAGTCATTGTTGTGCTCTCCTAAACCGTCCCGCCCTCCTTCCATCACTCCCTCCCACCTTCCCTCCCGCCATCCTTCCATCACGACCACTCCCTCCCCCCCCCTTCCCTCCCTCCCTCGCTCCCTCCCTCCCTCTCTCTCTCTCTCTCTCTCTCTCTCGCTCTCTCTAATTCACTCACTCACTCACTCACTCACTCACTCACTCACTCACTCACTCACTCACTCACTCACTCACTCACTCACTCACTCACTCACTCACTCACTCACTCGCTCACTCACCGAGCCACTGACTCGCTCGCTTACTCACTCACTCACTCACTCGCTCACTCACCGACCCACCCGGCCAGCCAGCCACTGACTCCCTCCGTCCCTCCCTCCCTCCCCCTTCACTCACTCACTCGCTCACTCACTCACTCACTCACTCACTCACTCACTCACTCACTCACTCACTCACTCACTCACCGAGCCACTGACTCGCTCGCTTGCTCGCTCACTAACTCACTCACTCACTCACTCACTCACTTACTGACTCATCCAACCACTAGATTTTTGTCGAACATAGAATGGCTCGGCACACAGCGATACAAATGGCGTCCGGCCTGCGACGTGCAGTCGGAATTAGACAAATGTTAGAGTTCTGCAATATACATTTAATACATTACGGGCTAATCCGATCTCAATAAAACTTCGCAGATTTGTTCGTCATCCAATCTACATCATAATTAAAATAATTTAAGAAATTTTTCCATACCTTTACCCGGTTTGGACTATAATTTACAAAGAATTAGAAGACTGTTAAAATGTTTGAGTGTATATCTAATTGATCAAGCGCTTATCCGATCTCGATAAAACTTATTTATAGATTTGTTCTGGGGTATCATTGTATCCGGGCTGCATGATAATGGAAGTAATTTCCAAGGTGTTTGTCCAGCCCATGGCAAAGCGGATGATCGCGACATAGCGATCCAAATGGCGTCCTGTGTACGACGTCTGGCATCCACTAAGAATTCTGTAGGCCAAAATGTTAGCTTCTCAGTGGGCATTTATACACCAAGGAGTTTTCCGATCTTAATTAAACTTTACAAATTTTATCTATAGCTTATTAATTTATGTACTTGAGTAGCTGATCATATCCCTCCATTTAGCACCTCAAGAATAATGCAAAACCAAAGAATAGAGAAATATGCAATTGCAAATGGTGGCTTTTTGACATATTGTTAAATATGATATCCTGGTCATATCATGAGAAAAATAGCTTCAGTGTAAATTTGTTGCAGCTTATGCCGAAATTTTCGCTAATCTTCCTGGACTAATAGTTAATGAATAACATCTATAGTGCTTAGTAAACGAGCATAGATCTAAATCCTGTGTGGATTTAAAAGAATTATTGGCACTGTGCACGAAGACATATGCAAATTGGGGATTCCAGTTTATCCATCAATCACATGACGTCATAATCAACTACGTGACATGTAGGATGACGTCACAATCAATTACGTCGTGAATGCCGTAGCTAAGTTCGTCACGAACGCTTAATTGATGACGGACTAAGCGTTGTTGTACGAATTCTATGTCTTTATTATTTAATAAACAATCTGTTGAGTATTTTGAAACTAATTTGACTGGGTGCTGTTGCTGTATATCAGTCAAATTTTGTTTCATATTATTCAACAGCTTATCTGTATAGTTTTCTGGAAATTGAGAGTTCAGGGATTGATCGACCCCAACAGGGCCGATGTGTCGATGGAGCATAGCTAAAGATGGGCGGGGCTTAGCTAGAGATGGGCGGATCATTGCTAAAACTGGATTCCTCCATTGTGTGAACAGGTTACACACTAAACATCGTTAAGATCAGGTATAGTCAAAGTTCCTTTATACATGCCTTGTCATGGTAGATGAATACAAATAGTGGATATCTAGCTTCTTCTATAATTAACCCAATCCTATGTTAGTCGTACCACGTTTGAGCGTATCACTCATACAGCATCTGGACCACGACCAACATAGATTGTGTTCAGCATTTACCATAGGCGTAAAGAGTGTTCCTTTTGTGTACGTTATTCCCTGAAGAATCCCTCCTGATAATTATCACATAGTCGCGAAAGCATTTCCTGAGTGGTCGAAGTTGTTAAACGCGTGTGTAGTTCACAGGTATCTGCCCCAGTCATCGTCCAAGATATCTCCCCCCCCCCCCTCTCCCCCCCCCACCCTCTTTCCCTCTTCCCCCCCCCCCTCTCTCGCTCTCTCTCTCCGATCCCTCAATCTTTCTCTTTATTTCTCCCTCCCTGCCTCCCTCCCTCCTCTCTCTCTCTCTCTCTCTCTCTCTCTCTCTCTCTCTCTCCCCCCCCCCTCTCCCCCCCCCTCTCTCTCTCTCAGATCCCTCTATCTTTCTCTTTATTTCTCCCTCCCTCCCTCCCCTCCCTGCCTGCCTGCCTGCTTGCCTGCCTGCCTGCGTCCCTCCCTCCCTCCCTCCCTCCCTCCCTCCCCTCCCCTCCATCCCTCTCTCTCTCTCTAGAACCGATCCCTCTATCTTTCTCTTTATTCACTCACTCACTCACTCACTCACTCACTCACTCACTCACTCACTCACTCACTCACTCACTCACTCACCCACCCAGCCACTGACTCACTCACTTACCCACCCACCATCCACCCATCCACCCATCCACCCACTCACTCACTCACTCACTCACTCACTCACTCACCCATTCATTCATTCACTCACTCACTCACTCACTCACTCACTCACTCACTCACTCACTCACTCACTCACTCGCTCGCTCACTCACCCACCCACCCACCCACCCAGCTACTGACTCGCTCGCTCGCTCGCTCGCCCGCTCGCTCACTAACCTACTCACTCACTCACTCACTCACTCACTCACTCACTCACTCACTCACTCACTCACTCACTCACTCACTCACTCACTCACTCACTCACTCACTCACACACTCACTTACTCACTCAATCACTCACTCACCGACCCACCCACCCACCCAGCCACTGACTCCCTCCCTCCCTCCCTCCCTCCCTCCCTCCCTCACTCACTCACTCACTCGCTCGCTCACTCACCGAGCCACTGACTCGCTCGCTTACTCACTCACTCACTCACTCACTCACTCACTCACTCACTCACTCACTCACTCACTCACCGACCCACCCACCCACCCACCCACCCACTGACTCCCTCCGTCCCTCCCTCCCTCCCCCTCACTCACTCACTCGCTCACCCACTCACTCACTCACTCACTCACCGAGCCACTGACTCGCTCGCTCGCTCACTAACTCACTCAGTCACTCACTCACTGACTCATCCAACCACTCACTCACTCACTCACTCACTGACTGACTGACTGACTGACTGACTCACTCACTCACTCACTCACTCACTCACTCACTCACTCACCCACCCACCCAGCCACTGACTCACTCACTCACCCACCCACCACCCACCCACCCACCCACTCACTCACTCACTCACTCACTCACTCACTCATTCACCCACTCACTCACTTACTCACTCACTCACTCACTCACTCACTCACCCACCCACCCAGATACGGACTCGCTCGCTCGCTCGCCAGCTCACAAATTTGTTGCAGCTTATGCCGAAATTTCCGCTAATCTTCCTGGACTAATAGTTAATGAATAACATCTATAGTGCTTAGTAAACGAGCATAGATTTAAATCCGGTGTGGATTTAAAAGAATTATTGGCACTGTGCATGAAGACATATGCAAATTGGGGATTCCAGTTTATCCATCAATCACATGACGTCATAATCAACTACGTGACATGTAGGATGACGTCATAATCAATTACGTCGTGAATGCCGTAGCTAAGTTCGTCACGAACGCTTAATTGATGACGGACTAAGCGTTGTTGTACGAATTCTATGTCTTTATTATTTAATAAACAATCTGTTGAGTATTTTGAAACTAATTTGACTGGGTGCTGTTGCTGTATATCAGTCAAATTTTGTTTCATAATATTCAACAGCTTATCTGTATAGTTTTCTGGAAATTGAGAGTTCAGGGATTGATCGACCCCAACAGGGCCGATGTGTCGATGGAGCTTAGCTAAAGATGGGCGGGGCTTAGCTAGAGATGTGCGGATCATTGCTAAAACTGGATTCCTCCATTGTGTGAACATGTTACACACTAAACATCGTTAAGATCAGGTATAGTCAAAGTTCCTTTATACATGCCTTGTCATGGTAGATGAATACAAATAGTGGATATCTAGCTTCTTGTATAATTAACCCAATCCTATGTTAGTCGCACCACGTTTGCGCGTATCACTCATACAGCATCTGGACCGCGACCAACATAGATTGTGTTCAGCATTTACCATAGGCGTAAAGAGTGTTCCTTTTGTGTACGTTATTCCCTGAAGAATCCCTCCTGATAATTATCACATAGTCGCGAAAGCATTTCCTGAGTGGTCGAAGTTGTTAAACGCGTGTGTAGTTCACAGGTATCTGCCCCAGTCATCGTCTAAGATATCTCTCTCCCCCCCCCCTCTCCCCCCCCCCTCTTTCTCTCCCACCCCCCCCCCCTCTCTCTCGCTCTCTCTCTCTCCGATCCCTCTATCTTTCTCTTTATTTCTCCCTCCCTGCCTCCCTCCCACCCTCCCTCCCTCCCTCTCTCTCTCTCTCTCTCTCTCTCCCCCCCTCTCCCCCCTCCTCTCTCTCTCGCTCTCAGATCCCTCTATCTTTCTCTTTATTTCTCCCTCCCTCCCTGCCTGCCTGCCTGCCTGCCTGCTTGCCTGCCTGCCTGCCTCCCTCCCTCCCTCCCTCCCTCCCTCTCTCCCTCCCTCCCTCCCCTCCCCTCCCTCCCTCCCTCTCTCTCTCTCTAGAACCGATCCCTCTATCTTTCTCTTTATTCACTCACTCACTCACTCACTCACTCTCTCCCTCCCTCCCTCCCTCCCTCCCTCCCTCCCCCCCTCTCTCTCTCTCTCTCTCTCTCTCTCTCTCTAGAACCGATCCCTCTATCTTTCTCTTTATTTCTCCCTCCATCCCTCCCTCCCTCCCTCCCTCCCTACCATATGAAAATTCTGCCAGTTATATCAGAATTGTCATAGTGAGGAGTCAGAGGACACCGACTAGACCAACCCAGTCCGCATATCATCAATGCCTTATGTTACATATTCAAATGCGATACCTGGAGTCGTACCTTTGTTGATTTTGACACGCTTTCGCGCATAGATATACTTCATGAAGCTTTTGTATGCGCCATAACGTACGTGTAGAAAATCAATTATGTTAGTGGTGTCTACGGTTATTATCTTTGAATAATGTTATGCTTATTGTTATTTCCAAACAAACACGACTACGACAACTTGTAGTACTCTAAACAACAGATTGGAATTTGGAAACCCTCGCCCTCCCGCTTTTTTCTCACATCTTCCCGATTTGTCTGATTTTCTTTGCGGAGCAAAAGGTAAGTTGTTGAATCCTAGTGTACAGTCACAGGCCTGCCTTTATACTAGTTGCGTGTCGCGACTAAAACTGTGTAAGTGGCAATGACATTAACCCTCTAACTTTCTACCCTGAAATCGTTACATTTTTCTTCTGCGCCGATAATGTGTGTATGCATTTAAGCTTTTACATAAATATCTATATCTAAGCTAAGAAGGTCTGATTCCACGTGACCTGTGTATATCCAATCCTTAGTGATGGAAGATTTCAAAGCTTTACATCAAATAAAATACAGGAAAATAATTAGAAACAAATGAACATCATGTTGATTCTTCTTCACCCCCAGAAGCCCCAACACCCACCCATCCCGCCCCACTCACATATCAAGGATGTTTACTTCACAGACACGCCTACATTCACGCCCACACACGCTATTCCACCAACATTGGCTGTCGGTCCATATTGATGTGGAAGATTTTCAAATGCTATTTCGCTTACCTGGCGCAGGTAATAACGAATCTGTATTACACTTTGTCGGCTCTCCGCTGCTGTTTATCAATACACTATATAGCTAGACTTACTGACCATCTCCTAGCTATAATCCGAGCGTATAGACACTGGCCGCACGCTATCTACAATTATTATCCCGTTATTTTCACAATTAATCGACGGCGCGTGGGCTATCGTTCTTTAGTAATGTATGAACAGATGATACTAAGGGCGCGGGCGATATTTCTTGGGTCCAGTGTATGTCTACAAAAAATGCTGACGTTGGTTATAGTTACCATATAGAGACCGAAGTCAAGGTGACAGTCCGTACTATTAACCATGAAAGGATATGGCATCGATTATTTGATCACCTTAACAACAGCCAAACAAATAAATGGCTGGATATTTTTGCTAGCGTTAGCATATGATTGTTGAACTAACCTACTTTCGGTACAGTTGAACCTGTCATAAGCGACCATCTATTACAAATACGTAGTGATTATTGAGAGGTGGTCTCAGTGTACAGGTAACAAGATAGAGGATCTGTCTCTCTGGAAATAATGGATAACGCTTTGTAAACGTTTTAACCCTGCAAATTCAAGTGTTTCATTTTCAAAACAGGTATACAGGAAAACTGTTGAATCAACAGCCCCCAGTCAAATTAGTTTCGAAATGTTCATCAGAGTATTTCTTAAATCATAAAGAATTTGCTGTTTCTGATTTGTGATGGTAACGTTACGCCCAATTGTCCTGCTGCAAGCCACCTGACCAGAATATCGATGATAAATAACTCTGGATCTGCTTAATTTTTTTTAAAACAATTTGACTGAAAGTTATTGGTGGCTCGGCCACCAAGAACTTTCAGCCAAATTGTTTTAAAAATATTAAGCATATCCAGACTTAAACTCCAGAAAATATAGTCTGCAGAAATTCAGCAGTACATGGAAAGCGTTAAGGAGCCGTTATCTTTTGGCTCGATAATGCAGGCGGTCTCTTGAGCAGGTTTGACTGTATATACCATTTAAGAAATCACTGGAGAATGTGAATACAGGTATGGACACGCGTATGTTTATGAAGGTGTGGTGGTGGTGATACCTGACGCTATGCTGTCACACTGACTGAATATAATCTCATGCATGATTCAAACGCGTTCAATACTTGTCTATACTATAAACATACGCAATTAAAAACCGGTTTTATCGATTATAGGTTCAATATGTAAAAAAAAGAACAAAGAAAAGATTCAATATGTAGTGTCCGACTTGAAGGAGCAGCGTTAATACGTACACGTGATTTTTTTTTCCCCGACAAGCAATTTTCCACCCGCCACTCACTTTCGTGTTTTGAAATATTTATGTAGTTATGATTTCATACCGTAATCATGCCCATTAAGCTAGGCTAGTAAAATACTTAGTATCCCTCTAAATTGAAGCAGGAGTGGTAGGCGAAGCTGGCTAGAACCATACACACATGACAGCAGAGACACGCAGCCTATATATCGGGTGGCCCAAAATAATGCGCCCACCGTTGACGTGCGAGTTCTAAAAGAATACGTAATGGACATTTAGCTATTCTTTAGATATCTTTGCGTTCTGTGGGCACTGAAAATTTCAAGATTCTATGTCGGTTAGTTTTTGCACAAAACGTGGCATGCCGGAGTCAGACATGTCTGGGATGGAAGTGCGTGTTTGATATGTGGCGCTGTAATGTCCGAGACTCACTGTCTGCCACATGTCAATCAAATCCTTGAATTGGATATGTTCAGTACCTTAGGGGTACAAGGGCAAAAATGTAACACTCGTTGCAAAAAGTTAAATGACGTGGATGCTTCGTGATACAATCGTGACCTGGCAACGTCCTTTTCCGATGTCCATAAAACCTATCACTTTGCCGATTTTTGCGAACGCGATCTTTTTCACATCCTCAGACGAAAAACGGCCATTTAACTTTTTGCAGCGACTCTAACGTTTTTGCCTGACATTTCCGTCAAACCTTAATTTTCGCATTCTTTTTTCAAGCTTTCAAGTTACTGTGACTGCTTCAAGTGACTGCTTTACAAGCGTTTTCAGTGAAGCTCGACCGCTGCTAATATCACGGGCTCTGAGATGTGTGTGTCCCTGTGCGATCGTCTTGCGATACGATATCATCTGCCACACAATCCTGCTGTACTTGTCGTAGGCCTACGTTTACAGATTTTCGTTAGTTTAGATCCTGTAGATTATCCTTTTGTAGTAGTCTCAACGATGATCTAGACCACCTTTTCCGGGAAATTCCCTCAAAATCTTTGCACCAAAATGTGTAAACCCCTGAGGTACTGGACATATCCAATTCAAGGATGTGATTGACATGTGGTACTGAGAATCGGACATTGCAGCGCCACATCTCAGACACGCACTTTCATCACAGACGTGTCTGACTCCAGCATGCCACCTTTTGTTAGAGACTTCTGGGTTTTTTGCCATCATGTAAAAACTATATAACTGACATAGAAAGTTGAGATTTTTAGTGTCCTCAGAACTGGAAGATATTTTAAGAATGGCCGATAATTTTTTTTAGAAATCGCGCGTGTAGAGTGGGCGCATTTTTTGTTCTTTTTTTGTCACCCGATATCAGCGTACTACAAACACGGCGTCTGTGGTAATTAACAAACCACTGCGAAATTCGCTGATGCATGCCATTTAGATGTTCTGATAGTTCAGCCATTTACATTGCACATTAGTTAGCATCATATATACCGATTCATAGGCCTCGCTAACAACAAACAGACGCTCGCGAATGTTTCCTCCTTCTAGATTTATGATTTATCGAAACGTTGAAAACTTGAAAATTGGATTTGGTGGACGGAAGGTGCAACGGTCAGTAGTGTTCTAGGACTAGTCACTTGTGTCACTATGAACAACTATATGCCTAATAGTGTTGTGTTTCCGATTAATCCCGCTAGATTGGGCTATAGTCACGGGGGCAATGCCCCATATTTTCCGGAAACTATTACCTCTAACATAATATATTTTAGTTAGGTTCTGTAGATGAGCATATATAGGATTTGGAAACCAATGTTGGACAACATTGTAGTAACGATTCTAAGGAAGGTACCCACAAGCTTAAAATGTGCATTGTTGAGCACCAATGAGAATCACTTGATGAAAAACAGCTAGACATTTATTAACATTGTTTTCAACACACAAACTAGATATTTTCTTATGCTGCCTATTTGAAAGAAATGTTACACGTCTGTCATATAAAGAATATGAGAATAATAAACAAGAAACAATATATTTTCTAAATACAATGACGGATCGCCAACAGATTATGTTTCTGAATGACACAATTTGTCCTAAAATGAATTAATCAATCACAATCTGTATCATGTTGCAGGGGTGTCGCGAGGAGTATGGCAGATTGGGCACATGCCATACCAATAATTTGCCCAAAGATGACCATCTGACCCAAAACTGCAAGTAATTCTTTACGATATAAAAATTAATATGTTGAATATTTTGAAAGGGATTTGACTGGAAGCATTTGCTGCCTGAGGCAGCAACGGCTTCCAGTCAACTTTCTTTCAAAATATTCAACAGATTATTTTTATGTGTTAGAACAGATTTCAGGTATAAGTAGGCCTATGTATGATTACTGTATTCTGCGGTTGTAGTAGTAGAAACGGCCTACAGCTGCAATCAGTCCTTCTTCGCTATTACCCAGTGTGTCTTGTCCTCAGCCAAAATCCTTAGCTTCATCAGGTCCATTATTTACTTGAGCGTACTTAATCCTGCCTTCTTGAGGTCACCTCGTAGCAAGCTTAGCAGCTTTATGCAATGGCGTCCTCTCCTGGATCTGGATTTGCTGGGTCCGAGTCGTGGCAAACATAATTTGCAGAAACCCAACAGTCAAGCAGTTAAGCTAAAACGATGTAAACTATATATATATATATATTGATTATGACGTCATATATGCGATTAATACATTGGATTGGATTCATTAATGGCATAACAATTATTTAGCGGTTTCAAAATGGCTCAGTGATACATCATATAAGAAATAGACATAATTCTATTTTGAAAATTTCAACAATTAATTATAAACTAAAGAGAGAGCGAGAGAGAGAGAGAGAGAGAGAGAGAGAGAGAGAGAGAGAGAGCGAGAGAGAGAGAGAGAGTGTACATAATAAAACATATCCCAGTAATTAGCTATAATATACTACAACTTATATATAAGTTGTAGTATATTATAGCTAATTACTGGGATATGTTTTATTATGTACTCTCTCTCTCTCTCTCTCTCTCTCTCTCTCCCCCTCCCTCCCTCCCTCCCTCCCTCCCTCTCTCTCTCTCTCTCTCTCTCTCTCTCGCTCTCTCTCTTTAGTTTATAATTAATTGTTGGAATTTTCAAAATAGAATTATGTATATTTCTTATATGATGTATCACTGAGCCATTTTGAAACCGCTAAATAATTGTTATGCCATTAATGAATCCAATCCAATGTATTAATCACATATATGACGTCATAATCAATTTCGATCCAATGTGTTAATCAAATACATGACGTCATAATCAATTTCGTCCAATTAATGAATCTAATGTAGTAATCACATATATGACATCATAATCAATTACGATCCAATGTATTAACCGAATATATGACGTCATAATCAATTTCGTCACCTCCAGGTTGACGTCACAACAAATTAAACAATGACTGCCATCTTAGTCAGTCGAGAACGCTAAATAGTCAGTCAGACTATAAGAAGTGTATGTATTTACTGTTAATAAACTTTGTTGGATAATTCTGTGCCAATTTGACTAGGCGCAACTACTACCATGGGCAGAAAATGCATCCTGTCAAATTGGTTTCAAATCATTCAGTCAACATACCTACACCACAATAAAGGTATATATTTATGTAAATAAAGAAATATATTTACGGAGTTAAGGGCCCTACCTATTCGATCGATCCCAACGCCGGCTAATGCCGGATAGAGCCTAGCTAACACTAGTATTTAATTGTACATAAATGGGTACCCACATGTGTGCATAAGGACATGCAGGTGTGCGTAAGTCACTTGTAGTCTGGCGTCACATTCAAATAAATTCATAAAATGACGTATCTAGCGCCTTCATGAACAATGAACAAGTCCCCGCCAAATGTAGGAATATATCCTTATATCTGAAGGTCGTGTTCACCCTGGAGCCAATCCGGAAAAACACCATACATCAGTATGATGTTATGTCTGATTTGTTATCCGCTAAGAACACGGCCTAAGCTACCATACGCAAGAACAGCAGTCCGGACAAATTAGTTTCAAAATATTGAACAGCCTAACCGTAAAATTGCCTTGAAGAAAGAATGCGTTTGAGGTAGATTGTTTGTCTACATGTCTGTCCGTTGTGTATGTGTGCGTACGTCCATGCTCACGTAATTGTGTGCGTGAGTGTCTGCATGTATGTCCGTAGATGTGTGCGTTAATGTGTGTCTATATGAGTGTAGGTGCACAAGTTATAAGTAGGCAATCATAATATAAAATTTAATAATGCTATTCTTCTTATTATTATTAATAATCTTGCAGCAATTTTTGTATTTTGTATTTTTCGACATTTGTACAAACATTCAGTGTATATTATATATTATTGTACATAGTGTATATATGTTTGAGGGCCTCGTTAGCATCAGGCAACTGACGATTTACCCTCGCAAAATAAAGAATATTATTATTATTATTATTATTATTATTATTATTATTATTATTATTATACACGACATACATCACCCACACCCACCGGCCAATAAACAAACTGAACGAACGAACGATATATAGTATTACCATGAAATATCTTGCAAACCAACACTTTGGTTCGACATGGTACCTGGCAAACAGGTTTGGAACATTTCTTTAAACGTGTCTTTCACTTTGCCAATGTGCTGAATATATTGCACATATAAAAATAGGTTTTAATAAGATTTATTAAATATTTCTTAAATTTTATGTTTAGCCAACCTAGACAGTCAGTGTTAGCCCAGTGTTATGTGACGTATGTTGGGCCAACGTTGGGTGGATGCACTGGCCCAACATGGCCAACGTTAGACAAATGAGCAGAATGACGTTGGGCCAACATAGGCAGCCAAAGTTACAACATACATTGGGACAACGTTGGGCCAACGTAGTATTGTTATCTGGGGTAAACCAAAGATCTGAAGTCTGCTGTCTGAAGTAAAAAATCTGATGTCGTAGCGCAAAAGCCCTGTGCGTTTAAACGACCAGAGAAAAGCTGATGCAAAATTCGAATTCGACAAAACTGAAGAATCATCAGATTCGCCTTCAGATTTTCGAGTTCAGACATTAGACTTCAGATTTTATGTTTACACAGTCAGATTTTATCGAATTCGAGAAATCTAATCAGATTAAACAAATCGTGAAAACAAGGCTTAAGAGTGTAATTCACCACATAACCCATTCTGGTATACCAAAATCATTTTCACACCTATGCTTCTCCGGAACAGAGCTTCTGATTGAACTCTCTAAAGGTACACATGCACAGCAGTGCAGGAGTGCGATATTCATAGAAATACTGAACTCACGCAGAATTCTAAATATCCAAGCTCTAAGATAAATCATTAACAGGTTGAGTTTCAGAACTATCTTCATAATGATGTTTGACTGCCATATATCAGCGCATACCAAACTCTGAGGAGCATAAACCCCTTGACAATGCAAGATCAACTGGTACGGCAAACGTGTAAAATGAAGAAATCAGCGCAATAGGACTTGTCAACATACCAGATGACATGTCACGCGGAAGTACAGATTCAGTTACACAACAGCGAGAATTTAATTCCCTGCAACAACTGCAGTTGCATCGTTCAGATTAACGATGTCTGCAAAAAATCATCAATTAGTTCTGACATGGGCAGCTTACAATTATTTGCTTCCTAGTGATGATTGGCCACTGCCAGAACTACAGATGTTTACAACTGACTCATAGCAACACAATCAAATCAATGATCTACATTAGTCCCCATTCTTAAACATGCACAACACGTTAATGCAGAGATTGAAGATTGAAACAAGTAAATTGCCATCATATTTCACTGAGAGCTGAATCCAAGATAAAATGGACCTTCAGCGTTTGAGAATTCCATACTGTAACACGTGCCTTGAGAGCCATTGGTAGTTCAAGTGTGACATCGATGATGCACGTATTCAAGCTAGCATTTATGGATCGGCAACAGTGTGGCAATGGAGAAAGCCAGTTTATCTATCACTCATATGACGTCATAATCAACTACTTGACATGTAGGATGACGTCATAATAAACTACGTCATGAATGACTCAATTTAGTCTGTTTTAAATGCTTATCAGTCCATCAGGTTGTATGAATTGTATGTCTTTACTATTTAATAAGCATGCTGTTAAATATGTTGAAACTAATTTGACTGAGCGCTGTTGCTGCCATATATAGGCAGCAACAGCACCCATTAAATGGACCTCATAATCAACTACGTCATGAATGACTCGATTTAGTCCGTCTTAAACTCTTGAAAGTCCGTCAGACTGTACGAATTGTATGTCTATACTATTTAACAAGCATGCTGTTAAATATCTTGGAACTAATTTGACTGAGTGCTGTTGCTGCCATAGGCAGCAACAGCATCCAGTAAAATTAGTTTCAAAATATTCAACAGCTTACCTGTACAGTTTTCTGGAAATTGAGAGAGTGTAGGGATCGTTCAATTCCAACACGGGTAAAGCATGTGTGGAGTTTAGCTAGAGATCAGCTGAGGAATAGCTAACGCTGGATTCCTCCATTATTAGATGGCAAGAATGTGAAACATGCTCTTCCCAACCACGTCATCACACTACAAGCTTTGATTGACCCGTTTCTTTTAAAAATTGTGAATTTAAATCATCTGAAGCAGCGTTACCAAATTCACTTAGCCAAGCAGTTAGACTCTTGGTAACAACTGCAGACTATATGATGTCCAGAAAAAAAAAATATATATTTTATAAAAAATATATTTTAAAGATCATCATAGATATAGAATATTTGGTCAATGAAGCAGTAGAATATGTCAATGTAAATCAGAAAGAGAATATTACAACATTGGTATGAGATGAAGATGTCTCTGAGGATTGTCCTTTTCTATAGTTTATAAACGTAATCCATCAGAGAAATTGACTTCTCTATCTAATATCCATTGAAAAGATGCGTGGTTACTTCGTTCGTCAAAGTATGCTCAGTATATGGCTGCATATCTGAGAAACTGTCGAGTCTCCGAACAGAGGACCCAACAATGTATGGGAAATGTTGAGCCAATTAAAGAGACGTCAGTGTAAAGAATGCCTGATCGTATGTTTGTAGCTTCGGAGTTGACCATGTACTGGAGCAAGTAAAACGAAAATTAAAATTGCAATATGTTTAATGCTACATCATATAAACCAAAAGGCTGCAGTGATAGTCCCTATGTTCTAATTGCTCCTGAACAAGAACGTCTCTCACTCGAGGCAGGGAACATAGTGAGGAGGCTTAGCGCCAGAAAATGGCCGGAGGTGGACACAGATTAAAGGGTGTCAAATTTGCTGGAGAGGTAGACATTACCATGGGGATACTCCAAAAAACATAATGTTCAGAAATTTGTCTGTTTGTTATTTTGCAAAATGTCAGTTAAGGTATAGAAAAAAGTTAAATTTGTCGTCCAAAAAGGGCAGATTGCTTATTATGTTCATATTAGTAAACGATAGGATATTGACATTGCCTCATAATGAATTATACAGGGAAGCTGTTGAGTATTTTGTAACTAATTTGACTGGCTGCTGTTGCTGCCTATGGCAGCAACAGCGTCCAGTCAAATTAGTTTCAAAATACTCAAGAGAATATATGTTAAATAGTAAAAGCAAACAATTTGTACAACAACGCATAGACCGTCTTCAAATATGCGTTCGTGACGTACTTATCGACGTCATTCATTATGATGTCATTATACACATCACGCAGTTCATTATGACATCATATGATGGGTGGGTACTCTGGAAAGGTGAATTTCCGCCAGATGCCTTTGCTGCCATGCAGTTATGTTTTGGAGCATGAACTGTTATGAATCCCCCATGGCAATGCCTACCTCTCCATGCCAATGCCTACATCTCCATGGCAATGTCTACCTCTCCATGGCAATGCCTACCTCTCCATGGCAATGCCTACATCTCCATGGCAATGCCTACCTCTCCATCAAATTTGAAATTTTTGTCAGCCGTGCTTTTATACTACGCCTAATATTCTAATGTGGTAATCTATCTTTGACTGTCAAACCCGGATTTCAATCACAGTTTGTGATTCTTCCTGGTATTAACGCTGACAAAGATCTGTGCATGGCAAACTTGATGTAACACAGCTACAGCGTGTGCATCAATGCACAAATTTGCACGAACACTTGGTAAGCTCTATGGACAGTTTATATGATTCTGGTAGAGTCATCCACACTGGTTGTCACATTGAGTCCGAGAAATCCACCCCCGATTATCAGGTGTTGGAATATCAGATTACCCATGAGCACTGTTCTTTCCTTTCCTATAAAAATCAAAGCATTGTGTCACATCCAAAAGAAGCATCGAATCCAGGCAAGCTGCATAAAACATCCTCTCCAAGTTTAAAGCATATGGTTTTGACGTGGTAGTAACACATAGTTTTCCAGATCAAAGACTTACCCACCGTTCTATATTTGGGTGTGTATCCCTAAGCCTGAAAAATTGACCAATGAGAATAACAATGTATCTGTATCTACTGTACGAATTAATACTCTAGTCGCTCCATTGTCAAGGGCTTAAATCAAATGAAGCAACTCGTATGGCTGCTTCTTCTTGGGAACATGCAATCATTGTCTGAGCTATTCCTATTTGATATCACAGTCGTACCACCAGCTATCAATATTACTTTGCCACAAGGTAAGTCACTCTAAAACATCTTCATAGTGAAAAAAAGACATGTGCTGCTCAATCCAGGAATCCCTTAGAACATGGATCCATTTCTTCGGAATCTTGGTTTGGTCCTAACACGAACACCACTGTTGCATTCTTCTCTTGTGCATCCCTTCATCCTGGGAGATGAATACACATTCCGAACGATGCCATCTCTTAAGGATCTCTGCAATTCTCGTTTGTCACTGGTATGAATACATTTTCTGCATAATCGCTGCACGTCATGTGCGATGCTGAATAAATGGCATGCAGCAAGGCTGCGCCATCAAAGATTTGTTAATCGAAATTATTTAGAACATCCACATCAACACTGGTACCAAGACACTTCAGTAGGTCTGACTTGGTCCCTTGATAACTGTTCCCTTGCTGTGACATGGCAGGTGGGTAAAGCTGATTTTCGTTTGAGTATAGACAGCAGGATCATCACCACGTTGTTGATTAGCTATGTAGAAACGTCCAAATAGACGCCCATTGTTTCACAAGGCTACAAGCCACACGACCTTCGCATTTGCTTTTCGTGTGTGCGTCTTGAACATGGAAAACGAGTTTTCCTAGATAACACTGTCAATAGGTTTCGTTATGCCAACTACAGATACTGTAAAGTTCTTGTACGATTGGTTAAATTCGATGGACAGACCGGACAGTCGCTAGGACGGATTTATCCACACAATTACTGGAATGAAGGGCTAAAAATTCACGACAGTTCTCACTGAATGTATTTTCGTATTTCACGATAGTTGTTTTTTTTATCAAAGTAATTGCCTGTCGTGGAAGGATTTTCATGTCGATAATCTTTCTTCGTCCTGGTAGTAATTGATATCAAAGTCCAGCTCTGGTAAGTATTCATTTTCAAATTCCTTAATTACCTTTGTTTTCGACCAGACACTAACAGTCATTGAAGGGCAGCATAGTTTTCAGTCATTCCATTTATGCCGCACTTTCTCCTTACCTTACAGTTTTCTTGCTCGTGGACCATTTTGATCATACTTGGAACTTGGAAGCGACTTCATATCTCGGATATGTACACTTACCCGCCTATAATTAAAATTGTGTAGTGTGAGGAATGAGAACATGTCCGTTCCATACCAGGCACGCACGCACGCACACAGGGAGGGATGGGATGGAGAGAAGGAGAGAGGGGGAGAGGGGGGAGCGTTTCTCTCGATGTGACCGGATGAACAGCAGACTGTGTATTGCAGTCCTTAGCACATTATCCATAAACAATCTTTAATCATAAATTTTGCCTTCGTGACTCAAAACCCTCAGAAGCTTGTGTGAGCTATATGTGATGTCAGAAGTCCATAATACTATTATGGACTTCTGGTGATGTTTAGAGACATGAGTTAGCCATACCAGCTGTCGTCACATCTTATTCCGTCAATACTTCTTTCCAGCCGGACCATTCAAGAGGATCACATAATGCATTCATAGACATCTTTTTCTAAGTACAGACTACCAAACACGATTACAAATCTACCTCCACATATAGATGTTGAGATGTCCATTGTAAGTATTTACGAATCTCAAACATTTGACAATCACAGGCTAGAACCCTATCTATCCTTGATTAAAACAATCAGTCAACGTCTTCTAATTATTTATCTCGTGCTTAACCATCCACTTAAAACAACTATTATAAGTCGCAATACATCAATATATTATTAACAAAGACGGCCGCCAGTCGTCCGTCATGGATTGAAATTACCTAATATATTAATAAGCGACAATTTTATGGTTAGTCGTATCTTCATACCAAATTTTGGAGAAATCGATCGATGGAAAACTACGTTTTCGGGTAATTTTTATGTTTTAGGCGTATGTTCGACCCGTTATGTTGGAAAATGGCCGCCAAATAGCTTTCCTGCCATTATTTTTTTTATGGAGAATGATATTTTATTTAGCCACCTCTCCAGAAAATTTGGCACTTTTATTAGCCGGGTAGCATACACATAAAATCATTAATCCCCCTGACTAACGTGTGCATGCACGCAGCACCCTACACAAAAAGATGTCTGGCAGCGTGGTCCAGCTAAAAAAACCCTTTCAAACAGCCAGCTACTTTAATGTTTCACATGATCACGTTAATATAAAAGTGAAATCTTATTCCTGCGTTGTATGTAATAACATGTCAAAGTAATTATTTTGTCACACCGTGGCTCAAACAGATGACATACCTTAATCACGCTCTGTGTAATAAGACTTTTTACAGTCAGAAACTTATATAAGTTATTTCAGGAAGTGTACTGGTGTGAACCAATACTCTGCTACACTGATAACGCAGCTTACTGGGCCGATGCTAGGCCGATACCGGGCCGATACCGACAGAAATGGCGTCAATATCGGCACGGTATCGGCCCAGTAAGCTGCGTTGTCTCGGTATGTATATGTAAGACATTCATTTGCCAACATAGTTCAGCATATCATATCACACTCTATTTTATTGATAGGGAGCTCAACCCTCCGCAAATTTAGCGGACGGTACATGTCAAATGTAGAGAGAAATGTTGAAGTAAGATCCTACAGTGGAGCACATATTAAGGAGGTTCAATATCAGTTGGATAAATGTCTATCGGTCAAGAAGTATGACGCCCTTGTACTACATGTAGGTAGTAATGAGATTGGAAGACGAACGGTGGATGGAATGATAAGCGATTATGATTCCATGGTTAAGGATGTGCAATCAATTGCACCTAATACAGCCATATTTGTGTCCGCATTACTACCAAACCAAATGACAATTATGATAACAGGCTGGTCCAAGAATTTAATTATAGGCCTACGCTTTACTCATTAGCAGATTGTGAAGGCGCGGTATTTATTGACCATTCTCAACTATTCAACAGTCCAGATGGCTATGTTTATCAGGAACTTTTCTTTGATTACACCCATCCAAACACGCAAAAACTAAATGTAATGTCCCAAAATATCTTAAATTACTTGTGCATATCGTTAGGCATGTCACAAAACCATAATAATCCTGAAAAGGAAAAACATGATTTTATCTATGGGAGGAGATTAGGGAGGAGTCCAAGCAGTCAACCATACAATCAAAGCAAACATTACTACCAGAACAAACAATACTAAATAAAAGATTCTCTCATTTAAGGGATGAATCTTATATGAAAACTGTGCTTGTAAATAACACAAAGATAACATAAATAAATTACATATTATCAACACAAAAAATATGTAAATGCAAATTGTAATGGCTTTAAAGTTTTATTTTCAAATGTTGATACATTCAGTGCAGAAAAAATAATTGAACTTAAACAAAGATTAGACATCATGGAGGATAAACCTTGGGTATTAGCATTTTCATAAATTAAACTAAAATATTTTAGATATGAAAGACAGATTTCAGAATACAATTTAGATGGATATGATATACTGCCCTTAAACATTGCCAAGGACAGTATACACAGGAGACTGATGGTTTACATACTTTCATCCTTAAGATATATACCAATAGACATTAATATATATTTTACTGAATGTATGTGTATGGATATTAAATTAAATAATACAGACAGATTATTAATCACATTTATTTATCGTAGCCCCAGCTCAACTATAGAAAATAACAGAAATCTGCAATTACTTCTGGAACAAGTAACTAACATGCGCATATGTAATTGTCATGAGGGACTTTAATTTCCTAGGCATAGATTGGACAGAATATTCAACTAATGGTGGACAATGGGATCTTGAATTTGATTTTATAGAGACCATAATGGATTCTCTTTTATATCAGCATGTAAATGACCAAACTAGAGGCAGAGGTACTAACAAGCCAACATGTTTAGACATAATATTTACAAATGAAGAAGGTACGATAGGGAAACATGATATAGATGCGGCTCTAGGTAAAAGTGACCACTCAGCCATAACAGTAGATTTCTATGCACATTTGTTAAACTCGATTGATCCCAAAGCAAGATATATTTATAATACGCCAAATTATGAGCAAATGAAATGTATTTTAGACAATGATTGGGACAACATCTTGAAAGATCTGGATATAGAGATACAATGGGATATTTTTTTACAAACACATTATGAACAGCAGTAAAAGAATGTATACCTAAGGCCATTATTAAGTAGGGATTTAAAAAGAATAATAAAAAAACCTTTTAAGCGAAGGCTCTGGACAAAATACAGAATGGCAGGTGATGTTGTAACGAAAATGGAATATAACAGGGTAAGAAATTAGATCCGCAGAGAAAGCAGAAAGACTGTAAAATTACATGAGCAAAAAATAGCCAAAAATATTAAGGATAATCCCAAAAAGTTTTGGACTTATGCAAGATCCAAGACAAATACCAAGCAGACAATTCCAGACTTATACATTGACAATAACCATAAGTACTTTACTTCTACGGATGTAGATAAAGCTGAGGCTTTATTAAATTTGTTCTCAACTGTAGTTATCATAGAACTTGATGGCGTATTACCAGCAATTGAGAAAGTGTCGTGCCCAGAAATAAATCCAGTAACTATCAATACAGAGATCATCAAGAAATACCTGGAGAACATGAAAACTTCAAAATCCCCTGGGCCAGAAACGTATTGTAAAAGAACTTAAAGGCGCATAGGGATTCACAAACAAATTTCTGAAAATAAAATTGTTTAAATTATACACTTTTAGAGGCTTAAACTGTGAGCCTATATGCAATGAAACGAAATAAATCTTAACATATGATAATTCCATTCCATATAAATGAATATAATTTTTTAAGTTGCGAAATTGAAATCGAGCCACGCGCCTCTATTTCGATTTCGCAACTTAAAAAATTGTATTCATTTATATGGAATGTAATCATTATATGTTACGATGTATTTCGTTTCATTACACATAGGCACATAATTTAAGCTTATAAAAGCATGCAATTTAAAATTTTTTATTTTCAATCATTCTGGTGTGAATATGCACCTTTAAAGATAGTAAAACCTTTACTGATACTTTTCGGAACTCGTTGAGTAGTGGTACGTTACCTACACAGTGGAAACAAGCCAATATAAGTCCCATATTTAAGAAAGGAGACAAAGTATGTGGGAAACTATAGACCTATAAGTGTAACTAGCATAGTATGTAAACTGTTAGAAAGTGTTATAAGAGATTGTTTAATGATACATATGAACGAGAACAGATTATTAAGTAAAAAATCAATTTGGTTTCATCCCTGGTAGATCAACCTTATTACAGCTATTACGTGGTATAGACAAATGGACACAAATTCTCGATGGGGGGAGTGACTGTTGATGTCGCTTATTTTGACATTTTAAAGGCCTTTGATAAGGTGCCTCATAGGAGACTTGTTCACAAATCAGCCCAATACAATATAGGGCCTAAGATTGTGAATCGGATTAGATCATTTATATCAGACCGCAAACAGAGAGTCATAATCAACGAAGAACACCCAGAATGGAAACCTGTATACAGTGGAATCCCATAGGGCTCTGTATTGGGACCTATTCTCGTGATCTTGTATATAAACCTACCGAATTGCATAAAAATGGCAGTGATGTATATTTATATGCAGACGAAACAAAGTTGTTTCAGGAAATAAATTCGACACCAGATAGATTAAAATGCTATCAGATATATATTTGCTTGGGGATTGGTCAGATTGTTGGCTCTTACAATTCAACACAGGGAAGTGTAAATGCATGCAAATTGGTAAATCATCCTTAGAAGAGTACAGTTACAGATTAGTGAAGGACGGTACACCTATAGAATTCACTAACACTGAAACAGATATTGGTGTTATCATTGATGATAAGTTGACCTTTGAAAAACACATTGTTGATCAGGTTAACAAGCCCAATGTAATCATGGGAATTATCCGGCGCACGTTTGTGCATTTAGACATAAAATTGTTCAAAACGCTCTACACATCATTGGTAAGACCTAATGTCGAATATGCAAACCAGGTATGTGTAGTCCTCATTATAGAAAACATATAGACCTTCTGGAAAATGTACAGCGACGGGCAACTAAAGTAGTACCAGGCCTATCTTACCTAACCTATGAAGCCAGACTTAAAATACTCAATTTACCACTTTTGGCATATCGAAGAAAAAGGGGTTAGGGTTAGAGATATGATAGAGACACACAAAATCCTAACTAAAAATATGACCCAGAAATCTGTGAATTTTTCAGTTAAGAGAAAATCTTATAACTAAGGGAGATAGTTTAGAGTTATACAAACCAAGAGCAAGACTCGACTTGCTAAAATACTCTTTCAAACATCGAGTTATAGACGTATGGAATAGCCTACCACAACACGTAGTTGAAGCCCCAACAATATTATCTTTTCAATATAGGCTGGATAAGTTATGGAAGACTCAACCGTTAAACTATGATTACCTCGCATCCAATATGAAGCCCGACTATTAAAAACGGTACACTAACTAATACCCTCAGATAAAAATTTTAAAAAACCCAAACAAACTGTCATAACAGGCTGATAGGCCTTCTTTCAGGATATAGATTATGCAGAGAACAAAGTGACCATAAGAAAAAATATCTGAAATTTATCAAGCGAAGACATATGCTGCGTGATCCGGACTCAAGTGCTATATGGTCAGGCTGAAGTGGACTAAAATGATACTTTAACCCTTTAATGATCAAGATCACAAAGCAGGCTCCTTTTGCCATGCTTGCAGGGCTTGCCCATCAAAGCAGGCTCCTTTTGCCATGCTTGCAGGGCTTGACCATCAAAGCAGGCTCCTTTTGCCATGCTTGCAGGGCTTGACCATTAAAGCAGGCTCCTTTTGCCATGCTTGCAGGGCTTGCCCATCAAGGAATTGAGCTACAATTCAGGAACCTTTGAGGATATATGAATGAAGCAAATAGCTGACTGAAGAAACAAAATATCTGAAATCAGTTAAATATCTGAAAACTGAGATCACTGATTATGATTGATCGATGACTCTATCACAAGAGACACTTTAATCTTGCCTGTACAGTCCGATGCATTAATGTTTAGCTCAAGGATTCACTCACGTTAGAAATATATGGTCTTGAATTTGAAATTGAAATTAACAAATCACTGCCGAAGCTTTCAAAGATATGTATTGTCATATGTTTGTTAGGTTCACATTTCTACCAGGCTACTTAACGTCACTCTTTTTACTCACTTCAAACTCTGAAGTTTTATGCAGTCATGTTGTATTTCTTTCCAGATTTACATCCTATGCGGTGCGACTTATTATATTTTCTCTTAATGGATATAGTGAACATATTTAGCTTATTTGACATATAAGCCATGTCTTCAGCAATGTTTCTTTATGTATTGATTTGGCAGCGGAAATTTTTTAGATTTCTTGAATGAGTTGAAACGCAGTAGTCGACAAGTTATGCGGCGATTGTATATCAGTCCATTTATGTAGTTCAAGCTCAAGCATGCTATTGCGAATTCAATCAAAGTCTCTCAAAATAAATGCAAGCATGTAGCCAGTGGGTGGGGCTGGGACGGGGTAAGGGCCCCTCTAGATTTCCTTCTTGGTCCACCCACTCCGTCTCGGCCCTATGCCATGAATGCATCCATTCGCCAGTCCACCTTGTTCTTATTCTTGTTATATCTCTACATCCTTCATAGGAGAACCGCACGGATGCGTAAATTCCATCGACAGTTACATAACCAATGCTTATATCTTGATCACGAAGACGCGGCAAAGGAGAGACCACTCTGCACCCGCTTACCTCTTCCACACTATGGGAGACAACCTCGTCACATAATTTTGTTCATAATCTCTCGACTTTACGCACGAGGGTGGGTGGGTTGGTAGGTGAGTTCTGAATTTTGCCGCTCGTGAGAGAGTCTGAGACGCGCACTCGATCCTCGTCAAACATTCGCATTGAAAATTTCTCATGACGTCCCTGATTTAAAGAAACAATTTAATTCTACATGCATTGTAACGAGAGAGAATATCTAAAAGAAACACCATACAGTCCAAGTATCTATCTTGGCAGATTTTTACACTGGTATTCATTTATAGGCTACCCCTTCGGGGCTGGAGAGAGGCAAGACGTGCACCGCTGACGTACTAATATGATTCGCCTATTGCGATGAGGATGCTGACATTCGTATCTCGCGAGATCTCCTTCGATACGAGATCGAGAAAAGTATTCTCGAACAAGCCACGCCTCTAATTTTAGATTGGGGTGCTGAGCGACTAGGCAAATGTAAAACTAAAATTTATTAACTCTTCTACTGCGGCCATGTCCTCATAGGCCGGTGTTGGAGTTACTGTTATTTACATCGGCGTCGTCGGGATACAGTTGCAAACGATCACTGGGCCTAGGCCTACATCTATCGTGTTAATATGTAAGCATGAGATGCTTATAGTATGTGATGGCTACCACGAGTACAC
The DNA here is from genome assembly GCA_034401795.1 of Chaetoderma sp. LZ-2023a. Taxonomy (NCBI): domain Eukaryota; kingdom Metazoa; phylum Mollusca; class Caudofoveata; order Chaetodermatida; family Chaetodermatidae; genus Chaetoderma; species Chaetoderma sp. LZ-2023a. Next base: position 57,105,866 of record CM067360.1, read on the forward strand.
AACGGTTGGAGCAGTGGCGTAGTCAGTTTTTCACGTCAGGGGGAGCGAGGTCAAAAAGGCGCCACCCCACTTGAGCCAGGACTAAAAAAGCGCCACCCCGCATACCAATTAGGCGTCGGAATCTGCTTAAATTTCTTTAATAAAGAGAAAATAGCATCCCAGCATCGCCAATTATTTTATTCTACCGAGAGAGTAGCGTGTATTCTACTATTCTTTGTCTTGATGTATCATAATTAAAACAAAAAGTCTCACCCTAGCGATGAACAAGCATGACAAGAAGACATTAACAACGTTGTAAATTCCAATAGTTCTAATTTTCAATGTAGATTAACTTGTTAAAGGTGGCTTGGGAGTTGGGACGTCCAGAAACCTGTACGTGTTATGGACATGATTTAGGTGCCACATTTTGGAAGATTGGCTCGGCGGGGGGGGGGGGGGGGGGGGGGGTGGGGGTGGCGAGCAACACACACACACACACACACACACACACACACACACACACACACACACCACCCCACCCCTGGCTACTCTACTGGGTTCATACGTCTCCCGACGCCGCTAGTGTAGATAACATTAGCTCCACCATCGGCCTGTGGGAGCATGGCTGCTTATAAATGTAGAATAAATGTTAGTTTGGAGCTTTTATTCTTTAACTGTAACTAACTAATTTTAATCAATTCACCTTGCCAGAGTACCCAGCCATCATATGACGTCATAATGAACTGCGTGGCGTGTACAATGACATCATAATGAATGACGTCGATAAGTACGTCACGAACGCATATTTGATGACGGTCTATGCGCTGTTGTACAAATTGTTTGCTTTTACTATTTAATAAATATTCTGTTGAATATTTTGAAACTAATTTGACTGGGCGCTGTTGCTGTCTATGGCAGCAACAGCACCCAGTCTAATTAGTTACAAAATATTCAACAGCTTCCCTGTATAGTTTTCAGGAAATTGATAGCTAGGGAATTCGGGGATCGATCAATCCAAACACGGCGAGGTGTGGGTGGAGCTTAGCTAGTGATGGGCGGGGCATAGCTAAAAATGGAAAGGTCCATTGTTCGAATGTTTTAATCCATCCTGCGCGTCGCAACCAAATGTTGTATAATGATATCCAAATTGGATTCACTCTTATTCTCAAGTAGAGAAAAATAAATAACTCTTGACTTATATTTTGAAAGTGCTAACCCGAAGCACTCTGATGTCAAAATCTGTTATTTTCACATTAAATTAAAAGATGAACTGGTGTTCATTTTTCAAGAAATTTGGTGGAAGATGTTGCTGTCGTTGAAACATAGAATATTAATATCAGAGTGGCAAGGGTTAATAATTCAGCAATTAAGAATGAGTGTACAGTTCGTTATCCGAGTCATCTGCGAACACGCCTTCCAAAATTCGTGTTGATAGGCGTATCCTGCCGCAGGCTGTCTAAATATCAGACAAATCTATACCACTGGTGGTCTTGGGTGGCCCACCTAGATATGCAAAACCAAGATTCAGTATTCAAGATTCAAGATTCAAGATTATTTATTTCATGCTTAATATACAATATACAGACATCATAATTGGGCAGTCCATCAAAGGCAGAGCCTATGAGTCGATGGACCCACTACACACAAAACAGAACATTACAACGCTACAACATATAGGGTGATAGTTAATTATACAAACATCCGTAAGTAAACACAGAACAAAGGACGGCACAAGTTCCCAAGTACAAGTTCAAGATTACTTATTTTGATATAGAATATACATTTACAGTTTCACAACAGGTAGCCCATCAAAGTCATAGCCTATGTGGCAGTGGACCCCTACATATAATATATAATAACAATATAGGACCTAAGAATAATGAATACATAAATTTAACATGTTGTAGTCCTATACATGTATATATACACCTGTGCAAAAGTTAAGCACCACCCTATTTTTACGCACATGCGAGGGTATATTCATGTGCTATGAAGAAAGCAATAGCATAAACATTTATGTACCCATCCATCTTAGTGCAAGAGGTAATAATGCAACTAGAGGAATGCTGATTATGATGGTGGGGAAACACTGTATGTTTTTGTTTGAACTTGAAAACGAGGCCTGAATATGGTTACGTTGACACAACTGACAACTATTGCCCTACAGTTGACACACGTGGCTAGATTGTCATTAATGGTGTCTGAAAACGAAGTTTAACATCTGTGCACGAGTTTGAGACTGTCATTATTAATACCGGGTATATCCACCTTGTGCTTGGATGACGCCTGGACACGACGTCTCATGCTGGTCACCAACCGACTGATACGCCATTGTGGTATTCGTTGCCATTCAAGATGGAGTGCGTCTGTTAATTCCTGTAGGTTCTGCACAGGAGGATCCCTCCTTCTCACCATGTTTACCAGAATGTCCCAGATATGCTCAATAGGGTTCATGTCATGGCTCCTTGCTGGCCATGGTAGGGTTTCGATGGCATTCTGGCGGAGGTATTCATGCACAGCTCTAGCACGATGTGGTCGGGCGTTGTCATCCATGAATATAGGGTGGGTTCCAGGTGCATGATTTACAAAATGAGGGACCACAACTCTATCCAGTATGGAATCTTGATATCTTTGTCCATTTAGTGTTCCAGGTACAGTCAACAGATCCAGCTTACAATCAAATGAGATGCACCCCCATATCATAACGGAACCTCCACCAAATGGAACTTCTTCCATGATGTTACGTTGGTCGTACGCCGTGCGTCTGGACCTCCATACACGAGTTCGACCATCTGTGGCATGAAGCAGGAACCGACTTTCATTGGACCAGTGTACCCGTCTCCAGGATCTCATGTTCCAGTGTCTTCTTTCGTTGCACCACCTCAGACGCTCCTCTTTGTGGTGTGCAGTGAGGAGAGGACGTCTGACAGGTCTCCTAGCTTTCATGCCAGCAGCATACAGTCTCCTTTTGACGGTAGACATTGACACTCTATTGCGCGTTTCCCATTGTTGGCTGAGCACTCTGCTGTTGGTGAATGGAGATCTCCTAACAAGGCGTACTAGGGCTCGATCATCACGGGCAGTAGTCTTCTTCGGTCTTCCAGATCTAGGCCTGTCCTTCACCTCGTTAGTTTGCCCATGTTTTGCAATCAAACGACTGATTACAGTATGGTTAATGTTCAGCTATCTGCCAATCTCTCTGCATGACATACCAGTGGTATGCATGCCTATGATTTGCCATTTCACACGATCACTTAACCTTCGTCTTGCCATAGCGGTTCACAATCAAGAGCTAATTCTCTCTGTACAAATAAACCACGGTCATGAACACAAAATTCCTAATCTTGTCGCCTAAATCTGTATGTAATGTTCTACACCTCAAACTGGACTTTTACATAACTGAACACGTGTGCTGTTTCCCGCCACGCACGGACATCAAGCGGCGTGAAGTCATGCATGCATGTGCATTTCGTACTTGGAATTATGTCAGCTAACGCGGGGACAAAAAGTATGTCAGCCTAGTTGTACCATCATGTTTCTACGTTCTATTGTTTTTGCTGGTGCTTAACTTTTGCACAGGTGTATACATTATTATAGTTAAAGGACAATTCCGGAATGATAAAAAGTGTGCTTTATTTGAAAGATTATTACATGTTTAATGAAATTGCGCCAGAATAATAACCAAATAGAAATAGCGTAACCAACTATTGCTAGATAACGTCGGTAAAATTGACAATTTTTCGCACATCGGGGCGCTGCCATTTTATCACGTCGAGCTACGTCATCCCCGCACCACCGCTATAATTGCTTTGACTGGAGGCGCAGGCCTAGGGATACTGGTATATATATTTTAAGAACGTATACGTAAATGATAATAGCAAACGAACCGGTGAAGCGATTCCAATGATTCTAGCATCTCTAAATAGGTGCCGACCTCCTTATTAGTATGATATAATGGATGTTAATACCGGGCAAGAGGTTCAAAAGGCTGGAATATATAAAAATAAATTATTCATCTAAGATACGATCTGAGAATATGTTATCCTTTTTTGGCAAAATTCTGCATGCGATGGTTTTTGTCAGGCAGACTCTATCTTTGTGTATTGTCATTAAATTGGAGTGTGCTTAAAGCTGAAAGAAATGGCTATTTGCCTGACCAATTATAATTTTGCTCACGTGAATATTGCCAGAGATATCACCAAATGAATTAACATTTTGACACAAAATCTGGGAATTTTCATCGCGGAAATTCTGTCATTGTAGCTGTACTACCCATTCTGATATGGAATGATGGATAGAGCGCATCCTGCAATTTTTGCTTGAAATTTTGCTGGATTAGTTTTTCCCGCAGAGCTTAACTGGACAATGTCCTAACGATTACAAATTAGCTCATGTTAGGCCTCCATGCATATACATTTTTACTGTACAGCCTTCGTGCTCGGCAAAGACAGCGTTGGTGCGGGAATGACGTCAGGATCTCGTGAAATCTCGCTCTCGTTGCAAGAAAATGGCGCCACCAAGGATATAAAATAATCCCATGTTTACGATGGTATAATTACTAGTATTATTTGTCTATTGTTTTTATTTAGGATCCAATATGTCTTTCAAATAAAGTAAACTTTTACCAATCCCGGAATTGTCCTTTAACTGTCTCGCTGCCAAGTTTCTGCAGTCTACGTTTTCCATGGGATGTTTAACTCATGGTATACTGAGTACCTCTCAAACAATTTGACAGAAAGTTGTCGGTGGCTAAGCCAGCAGAAACGTTCAATCAAATTGTTTCCAAAATACTCAGCCAATCCAGAGTCATTGCCAATTGGAAGTATTGTCCGCTGGCTTGCAGAAGTCCAACAGTTAATAAACGTATGACAATTTACAACATATTTACAGGGAAAGACATGGCAGAGGGATGTGTACTTATCTTGCTTAAGTTAACAATTCTATATTACGTATTCTTATTATCATTGACAATGTATTAGAATTTTTTTAGGCTGTGATGGCAAAGGTAGTAGTTTGGTAGTTACCATTTCGACAGATATTATTATTATTATTATTATTATTATTATTATTATTATTATTATTTGTTCTGGTGACTGGGTGCAAGTATGAGAATAGCATGCCATGATGGTGAGTGTTTTTCAGAGTCTAGAAGTTTTCTATAATCTTCTTTTTGATACTCTACTTAAAAGACTGTAGCTTTATGATGTCTGTGCGTGTGTTTGTGTCTGTATTATTCCATAACTGAATTGCTTTGTATGAGGGTTTTTGTTGTGCTGCTTTTGTTTGGTGGTGTGTTGAGTGGAGGTTATATCTTGTTCTTGTATTGTGAGGATGCAATTGTGTATTGAGCGTAAAGATGTTAGATAAGGATGAGGGTAAGTTGCCATTGTGGATGTCCCTTAAGATTGTGTATAATTGGAGCCTTCCAATGTCCTCAAGTTTTAAGACCTTTTCTGATTTAAAGATATCCTGGCCACCTGCTGTTTGTGAAAATAGTTTAATAGATTGCTTTTGCAGAGATTTTAGGTTTTTTTAGTCTAGCTTGAGATGTATTAGTCCAGATAGCATTACAGAAGGTGATGTGACGAAGTATCATTGTGCAGTACAGGTTTTAAAATAATATTAGGTGTTAGTTAGGGTTTCAGTCTGTGAATGATGCCAATGCTTTTGCTACCCTGGTATTAATAATTTCAATATGCTTCTCCCATGTTAAATTTTTGTCCAGATGAAAACGTAGCATATTGTGCTTCTTGAATTATCTGGTTGTCGATATAGAGGTTGGGGGGGGGCTATTTCTTTTATTTTCTTAGATTTTGTGAATAGTATTTAATTAGTGTTTGATACATTTATGACAATTTGGTTACTTTAAACCAGTCTATTAATTTCGCCATTTCATTATTGACATTTTTGTATAGAATTTCTATATCCTTGTCGCTGCGTAAAGCATTTGTATCGTCTGCAAAAGGTATTAGTGAGAGATGTTTTCAGACGTTGGGTATGTCATTCATATAGATAGGAGAAACAACAGGGGACAAAGAACGTAACCTTGGGGAACACCACAAACTATATTTTTGTATTCAGAGATAGCCCCATTGAATTGTACACACTATTCCCTGTTTGACAGGTAACTCTGTATCCAGTTCAATGCAGTACCTTTTATTCCATAGTATGCAAGCTTTTGTAGTAAATTGTATGATCAATTGCATCGAATGGAAGATACAAGAATACACCTAGCGTATGTTCATTATTCTCAAGGGAGGTTGATAATTTTTCAATCATATCCATAATGGCAAGCCTAGTAGAGTGTTTTTCTCTGAAACCATATTGAGAAGGATATATGATTGAGTTTTTGTTTAGATATTTAGTAATTCTACTAAAATACAGCTTTTCTAGGAGTTTTGAGAAAAGTGGAAGTACCGAGACTGGCCGATAATTAGTAAAGTCAGATGCATCTTTAGCTTTGTATATGGGTGTCACACGTGCAACCTTTAATCTTGATGGAAATACTCCATGTGTAAGTGAGAGAGTACAGATGTGGTCAAATGGTGTTAGTATTTCTGTTACACAGTGTTTAAAAAATTTCCATTTGAAATTACCGATTCCATCACTTTTAGCTGTGTTAATTTGCATTAGTATTTTGTAGATTTCGTGAGTATCTGTTGGATTTAAGAAAATAGAATGTTGATAGCTACCTGTTAGAATATCCTTTACATGTATGTTCGAGCTGGGTTGAATTTTGTGTGATAAATTAGGACCAATGTTAGTAAAATACTCATTAAATTTGTCTGCTATATCTTTTTTGTCATTAATGATTGTATTATTATAAATAAACCGTAGTGCTTCAGCATTGGGGTTTTTCTTAGTTAGTAATGATTTAATCAGTTTCCATGTTCCCTTTATATTATCTTTTTGTTCATCAAATTTATTATGAAATTATTTTATTTTTGCTGTCCTAATTATCTGATTTAGCCCGTGTCTATATTTCTTGAACTGTGAGTCATTCTACTTTGTCGGATATTTAATACAATTCAGATATAACTTGTTTTTCTTGTGACAGGCAGCTATCAATCCTCTTGTAATCCAGGGTTTAGTAAGATTTTGTTTAAATTTCTTAATATTTTTTAGTGGAAAGGCAGATTCATAGATGTTAGAGCATATAGTGTGGAAGGTGTTGTAGGCGTATTCACATGACTGTGATTCAATTACCTGGTTCCAGTTTATGTTAGCCATATTGTTTTTGAATATTTCACTATTTTCCTTTTTGAAGTCCCTACAAGTTACTACTTCTTTTACAAATGATCTTCCTTTTTTGTTTTCTTTTTCTATATAGAATATAGTTAAATGGTCTGAAATATCTACAACAAAAATACCTGATTGATTCTTGGCACTTGCGGAATTATTTGAGATGATGTTGTCAATAACAGTAGCCTAGAATTCTGTAATTCTTGTTGGGTTCATTATAAATGGCTAAAAGTCAGATATTTTTAATAAATTTAATAGGTCTTGAGTGTAGAAGCTATGTTGTTTTAACAAATCAATATTAAAGTCACCTAATATATAAGCGGATTTCTTTTCATGTTGTATGGTATTTAAAGTTTTTTCGAATGATTTCATAAATGTGTCATTGTCACTTCCAGGAGGTCTGTATGTGACTCCGACAAGTTTATTTTTTGTTTTTTCATTGGGAATTTTAATAAAAATAGTTTCAATAAATTCTTCATTCATTGACAGGTCATCACTAAAATTATACTCTAAACTGTCCTTTATGTAAATGCCTACACGACCGCCTTTTTTAGTTGGCCCATGTTTTTCAATGAATTTGTAATTTTGCATATTAATTAAGTCGAGTGGTGAGTCAGGTTTCAAACAAGTCTCGGTAATTCCTATGACGCTAAATTCATGTGAGCTAGAATCCATAAAGCTATTAAATTTATCAAAAATTTTAACAGCGATCTAATGTTGATATGAATTGTTGAGAAGGCGATAGCGTCAGTACTCTTGATGTGAAGTATGTAGTCACAAAGTGAAAAATTCATACCCTCATCATCAATATCTGTTTCAGAGAAATTTGTGTATTCATTGCCCTGGTTAGAAGTATTTAGCTTGAATGGGTTTACAAGTATGTTTGCATTTATATATGTACTGTAGTCATATTTGGCACCTAGAATATTAAGCAGAAATTCGGTATCGTTTTCATAGTGATTGAAAGGAAAAGTAGTTTGGTTACATTGGAAACACCACCATGGCTCATCAGAACTCTGGGGTCTTCATAATCTGTGATAGTTAGCCATTGGGAGCATCTTAAATGCACCCAATCACCACAACAGTCACATAGAATTGCACGCTGATTAGATTTGACAGGTGTGTTGCAAGATAAGTACGGGAACCGGACAGGCATGCAGAGCAAAAATGGGATTGCTAAAGGCTATTGCTGGCTACTGTGATGGAGAGATAGTGTTTATCTAATAAAATGAGGTTATATATAATGTTAAGGGATTAGATGGACATAGTTATGATATTGTCTGACAGTAAGAGAAGATCTATTGTTGGGAGTTTGATAGATCACAAGTAAAGCGGGGCGACATAGGCCTATATGGGTAGTGGTGAGTATTTATATAACCATAAGTTATGCCAGTTAGGTCATGGGCAGATATGAGCGAAGGTAAGACCAGGTGACATGTATCTTCGGAGAGTGACGAGTATTCAAATCACAGGTTAGACAAGCCTATAGGCATTGGAAGCGTAACTACATCTATAGATATTCAGGTAACAATTATTTAAGTCATTGAAGATAGAACAGCTTAACCCTTTCATTGAGAAGTTTCAGAAAAAGTAGAATCTTTGTGATATCGAACGTATACTGTTGTGTCTTTTGAAATCCACCTGACTGGGAATCATTACTGCCTAAGACAGCAACGTCTTCCAGACAAATTTAACGGAAAATATTCAGCAGTTTTCCAAAGTGGTGGCGTTGAAAATGAGATAGATGAGGAGTTCATCGGTGAAAGTGTTAGGTAACGGTTTCAGGCATAAACACATTATTATTACTTCCTGTAATTAGGTAATCGGCAGGACAGATAAATATACATTTGGACTACATTTAGCACATACAATGTAACAGTATGTACAACACCACTTACCAAAGCAGACAGACAACAGATAACACATAGTGGTGTGTGTACTATATACTACCGTGTTGAAGATTTGCCTGGTGTCACAATTTGCCAACTATTCTATGTGGATTCAAGTGTTATCATCATCTGTAAAATGATAATATGAAAGATTAGAATATTATATACATTTAACCCTTTCATGGCAGGCCAGCCTTTGCAGTGGCATTGAGGAACTTCCATTTTTTCCAGAACAACGGAATGCCATTTTTGACATTTTAACACTGGAATGACTGACTCTATAGCGGACCCCTTCATTCAAGTGGTAAACCCTGGAAAAATAATCTTCTCTTGGCTTGCAAAAGGGCATTCAGGATATTTTGATTTTCTTGACCAGATTAGCCATTATAGGGTTAAATAAATATATATGCATCCATACATACTATTTATACACCCTTGGAAACACATAGTCATGATATTGTCTAACAGTAAGAGAAGATCTATTGTTGGAGTTTGATAGATCACAAGTAAAGCGAGGGGACAAATATGGGTAGTGGTGAGCATTTATATAACCATAAGTTATGCCAGTTAGGTCATGGGCAGACATGAGGGAAAGTAAAGCCAGGTGACATGTATCTTCGGAGAGTGACGAGTATTCAAATCATGGGTTAGACAAGCGAATAGGCATTGGAAGCATAACTACATTTATGGATATTCAGGTAACAATCACTTAGGTCATTGAAGCTAAAACAGCTTAACCATTTCATTGAGACGTTTCAGAAAAAGTAGAATCCTTGTGTTATCGAACATATACTGTTGTGTCTTTTGAGATCAACCTGACTGTGAACCATTGCTGCCTAAGACACCAACGCCTTCCAGACAGATTTAACCGATAATATTCAGCAATTTTCCAAAGTGGTGGCGTTGAAAATGAGTGACGGTGACGGTTTCAGACATATAAACATTACTGTTACTTCACGTACTTAGGTAATCGGTAGGACAGATAAATATACATTTGGACTACATTTAGCACATACACTGTAACAGTATGTACAACACCACTTACCAAAGCAGACAGACAACAGATAACACATAGTGGTTTGTGTACTATATATTACCGTGTTGAAGATTTGCCTGGTGTCACAATTTGCCAACTATTCAATGTGGATTAAAGTGCTATCATCATCTGCAAAATAATAATATGAACGATTAGAATATTATATACATTTAACGCTTCCAGGCCAAGAGAATGCCATTTTTGAAATATTAATACTGGTATGACTGGCTTGATAGCTGATCCCTGCATTCCAGTGGGCAGTGGTAAACCTTGAAAAATAATCTTATCTTGGCTTGCAATAAGCCTAGAACACAGGCCTTTGAATTTTCGTCCATCCATATCACTACCACATATCCCCCTACTACATGATGTATATATACCTACTATGTATATTATATATAGTAGGTATATATACATCATGTAGTAGGGGGGTATGTGGTAGTGATATGGGTGGACGAAAATTCAAAGGCCTGTGCCTAGAACAACGACGAAAAAATACCAATGTTGTCCGTACGTACAAAATCCTACATGGGGAGGTAGCCATACCAGCAAAGTATCACCCTCGGTGGGCGAACGTAGGCACCACCAGGTGTAGTCACCCGTGAAAGCTACAACCATACCAGCCATCAGTCAGCCAGTTCCAAAGTTCATTTTTCCCACGAACAGCACCAACATGGAATAAGCTGGCCAAAGACATAATCACTGCTCCGGATGTAGAGAAGTTCAGAACCTCCATCCGCCAGACGACGATCTAACATACCTGATCAGACATGTGTAAATATTGTACAGATCAATCATCACTCCATATTGCAAATAAACAGCATTTTATCAACCCAGACACGTTCACGAGACCCGCACATCGGCGTGATGCCCAATAGGATTTTGCCTAGTGTTCTTACAGATACAGATACAGATACAGAATAGGGCATTCAAAAATATTTTGATTTTCTTGACCAGATTAGCCATTATAGGGTTAAATAGATATATGTGTATCTATACATACTATTTATACACATTTGGAAACACAGTCTTGATACTGTCCAACAGTAAGAGAAGATCTATTGTTGGAGTTTAATAGATCACAAGTAAAACGAGCCGACATATATGGGTAACGGTGAGCATTTATATAACCATAAGTTATGCCAGTTAGCCATGGGCACAACATCTATTTTGTGTACCATATTGTCATGATTGTTCTACGTGTAGCGTATTCTACATATAAAGGGTCTTTTGGATTCCAATTAGGAATTTTGATTGTAGATTATTCAACATTCTCGTGGCGCGTATTGAGACATTTGTACGCATACACGAGTCTTTGGCATTTGGTCGATGTAATACTAATAGCGTCTCATAAATGTAAAATTGTTTATTTGATATAATTATTATAAGTAAGTTACTTATACAATCATACATTTTACTAAATCAATATCGACTGACGTTTAATAGTTCATCTTTGCGCATTGCAAATGATAATATTTCCGTGTTTGTGATATTTGTATGCCTTGTTAATGTTTAGGTTTCTATTTCCGTGATAGGTTTCTATTTCCACAGGCCTTTGAATTTTCAATACCACATACCCCCCCTACCACATGATGTATATATACCTACTATATATAATGTATATTATATATAGTAGGTATATATACACCATGTAGCAGGGGGATATGTGGTATTGATATGGATGGACGAAAGTTCAAAGGCCTGTGCTATTTCCGTGATATGCTTGTTACTAGAAGTAGATATATCCAGAGATTAAAGTGTTCATCCCTGTAGCTCCACGATTGGGGCTAGCTGCCCCGCCCACTGGTCAGGTGAGTTCAGTAAAACGTAAATGCACATGTCAGATCTATCAATATTGTACAGAGTTATTTACAGTGAAAAATCCCTTAACTTAAGATTCATCAAAATGTTATTGAGTTGACCATATCATGAATTCTTTTTAACCTACACTCAATCTTTTCTTGAAGTGAATATTTTAGGGGTGGGGTGGGAGGTTGTTGGGTAAGGGGGGTTGGGGTGGAGAGGGTGTGTGGTGGGGCAGGGGTTTTAAGCAACTACTTTATTGTTTCCCATAACAATAACATTGAACAATCCACACATCCAATTAAACACATCTGATTCATGACAACAAAATTGACTGAAAAATTTCTAATTAGGGGCGTGCTATTATACTATGGTGAAATAGAATAGTGACATACCCTAAATGCTATATGAAGTGCCCAGCACCTAATAAGCTGCTCCCTCCCCCCTGCCCTAATTCAGCCCCCTCCACTCCATCCCCACATGAATCTAATAAGCGGCCTTCCAAGCAACACACAAACAACAATATAAATACGTACGGTAGGCTACATTCCACATACAGTACATTGGTCTAGGTAAGCAGCATTGTATTCAGATATTTATTCCCCCCCCCCCCCCTCAAACCAGTGCAAACCAGTCGGATAATGTGATCCCACTAACCTGGCTGCCATTTCAATTCAATCTTTCAAATTTAATTTTCCTTTTTACTGAATCGTGCTGATTTAATACTAATTCATGCATGCACAGTACAGTCGGGACCCCCCCCCCCCACCCCTCGCCTAACCACCCACCCCCTCCTGCCTTCTAAACACATATACAATGAATTGAGTTCAATTGACATATGTGCATAGACATTATATATCATTACATGGACGACAATGTGTTGCCTTAATTTATATTAGTGCTTGAAATATGTATGTATGGCCACTGTCTACAATCTGGGTGGGATATCCACCTATCTGACCAATGCTACAACATCCAGTACGATGAATTTGGAAAGAGAGTATTTTCAAAGAATATTATTTATGAATTATAGGATGTTGCAATAGCCGATTGCACCCACCCATTCTTATATTTAACCCTTTAACACTCATATCAGCCCAAGTCGGCTTCTGCAGTGGTCTTGAGAAATGTCCATTTGCAGACCAAGAGAAGACTATTTTTGAAAATTTACCACTGGAATGACTGGCTCGGTCATCGAGCCAGTCATTCCAATGGGTAAATTTTCAAAAATAGTCTTCTCTTGGTCTGCAAATGGACATTTTCTGTGAGAAAATTGAAATTTTCTTGAACAAATTCGTGGGTTAAAGGATTAAGGATTAGGCTACATTAATTTAGCATTTTTGTTTTACATGATTCACTGCTGCCTCCATCTGTGTTAATTATTGATACAGTCTGGATTGCGTGAATGGAAAAGTCAGATGCCAGCGGTGCCAACTCCAACACATTCTTACCTAATGTAATTTTCCGTTTGCATAATATATGGATAATGCATAAATAGCATAAGTAACGGGTTTTGCCCGTACTTCGATCAAAAGCGAATGTCTGAGAATTGACCGGTGTCTTCTGTTGTTTGAGAACGCAATGATTCTACATCCATTGAGGGTTAACACATTTTATAATAAAGAATAAAGACCAAAATACCTCAATTTCCAAACGAATATATAATAATGTAGACCATTCCCTTTTCATGACACACAGACGTGCACTCAAACTCACACGCATGCATGTACACAACCTTCACCATGTTTTATCATTTATATACCTTGCCGTGTATTCCTGATGTTGTGGTCAATATTTGTCTTAGGCCCGTCTCATGATTGACATCTATAAAGATAAATTAAATTGACAGCAAATTAAAAGTCCCTATCAAGACCCAAAATGTGGTAAATGTCTGCTAAGTACATACGGTACAGAATTCTACATTTTTTCGTGTAATGTCACCCTTCCTCCACTCCCACCCAACTGCTCCAGGGCACCACGTTCTCATAATCCAAAGTTGGGAGGGGACGATGGATAGACAACGATGATGATGATCATCATCATCTGACATCATCTTCCAAACGTTTGTCTGTTTATCCAGGGCTGGTTCTCGGACACTACAGGGCTTTAGATTAACCATTAGCTATGACTTTACAAGTCATGCCTAAATGAAATCCGCCCATATTAGTGAGCCCAAATTAAAATCTTACTGGCTGCTATGAACACTAATTAACTGATTTATGGTCGATTAAATACCCAGAGATGAATGCTGTGGCATTTTGTGGCCATTCATAAGTCTTATATTATATGTATGTATGTATGATTACTGTATTCTGCGGCTGTAGTAGTAGAAACATCCTACAGCTGCAATCAGTCCTTCTTCGCTTTTGCCCACTGTGTCTTGTCCTCAGCCAAAATCCTTAGCTTCCTCCGGTCTTGAGTGACTTGAGTGTACTTAATCCTGCTTTGTTGAGGTCACCTCGTAGCACGCTTAGCAGATTTATGCAATGACATCCTCTCCTGGCTCCGTATTTGCTGGCTCTGAGTAGGGTGAATTCCAAGGCTCTCTGTGCTGGTGTGTCTTCTGGCATCCTTAGCAGATGGCCAAACATGGACCATCTTTGCTGGGAGACTTACAGACAGCAGCGGCGTATTACACATCTTGTATAGTGCATCATTGGAAATTATGCTCTGGTCATCGGTGTTCAGTGATGGTGCGTAGGCGTTTGCGGTGGCAGGCGTCAAGTTTGTCTAGAGCTGCCTTTGGAGCTGCCCAGCTGTTACAGTTATACATCACCAAGGATACGCAGGTTGCATTGTATAAACGTAGTCTTTTTACCAAGGGCATCTTTGATCTATGAATCCATAGCTTCCAGAAGGACTGGAAAGCTATGTTCCCCATGATGCAGCCTGCAGCAATGTCATCAGTACTGCAAAGCAGTGAGCCCAGGATTTTACTTTTCCTCCATGGTTCGCCGCCACAGAGTGGATCATCATTTTCTTTAGTTTCATGCTTTGTAGATACGTATATGTGGGTGAACTCTGTTTTGGATTCATTCGTAAAGAGACTCTCAATTTTTAGTTTGCTTGCAGGTATTGGGAGAAGTTCGGCAAGGGGTTTCTTTTCCTCATCTATAAAGTCCACATCGTCGGCATATTCCATCTCTAGTAGCATGCCCAGTATTGACTTTTGGGGGGGGGGGTTTGGTCTTGTGGAGTTTTCCCGCATGGATTTCAATGTAGCAGCCAGGTAACAGGTGAAGAGCACAGGGGATAGACCATCTCCCTGTGGGGAGCCGATTGATGTCTCAAACTCTACAGACTTCACTGACTTGACTCATACTCTCACCTTGGTGTCCGCACTCAGTAGTCTCACTAGTCGTAGCTCATCTTCATTGCAACTGGCCTGGCGTAGGATCTAGGATTTTTTATCGTTTAATTATGTCGAAGGTGTGTGACATGTCAATGCCCATTTTGTGGAAATCCCAGTGGTCTTATATTAATGGCTCAAAAATCAATCTCAGATTTCAAAATTCTCTCATTTCTATGAGCATAGATGGATCCCAGACCAGATAGGTAGTGTGCCCAATGAGAGCTAAATAAGTGCCCCTCTTTATGAAACCCCCCCCCCCCCCCCATGACCATGGAAATTAAATACGCACACTTGGGTGGAATAAGCATATTGTAGTACTGGCTTACACACTTCTAATGAGAATTTTTATTGGCCAGTTTCTTTGGCGGCCATCCTGGAAATAAAATGTACCTTCTCTTAAACAGCTTGGAAGATTTTCATCAAAGTTTGAAGGATCTTATGGCAGTAGTCAGGCTCAAGGACAGTTGTCTTGGACTTTCTGAAAATTTTCCAGAAATCATTTAAAATGATACTCTTTAATTAATGGCCTGATTTCAACAAAACATGTGTGGAATGATCCAACTTACAATTATGTCAGGGATCAATATATAAAATATTGATGCATGCTCTACCTCGAAAGATCCTTTTTTCTCCCATGACCGTCACACATGTGAATGGAGCAAAGGTCTGAATCTGGCTAAATGTCCGTGGATAGACGCAGTTCTATTGTTTCATAATATCTGTCCATGCTTCTCAGAGTGATCTCCCCTGACAGGCATTTAATCCTTGTTATGCTGATGTCCAAATTTTAATTTTCAAATTAAGTTAAAAGATGGCCTGGTGTTCATTTTTCATCAAAATTGGTGGAAGATTGTGCTGTCATAGACCGCAACATCGTCCACCAAAATTGGTGAAAAATGTACACCAGCAAAAGATAGAATATTGACATCAGAGTGGTAAGGATTGAGTATTATGGGCTCGAAATAAACCAAGGCAATTAGCTTGGTTGCCCATGTCTCCTGCATTGGTGCCCCTCCATTTTGCCATCTTTTTAAGACAACATCCACCTTTGGTGCCCTCCTCTATTGCCTTGGTGACTGTCATGCAGACTGCTAAATAAAGTATCCAAAGTAAATGTACAGAGTCATCCAAATGTAGATAGCAACACTGAAATACTCTGACTGTAATGCTTGTACTGTAGAAGGGGAATAATGGGTTCTTGATCCTGATTACATGAGAAAGTCAAAATGTGGCCTGAATGCCTTTCCTCATAAGGCATAGTCTGCATTAATGTCCTAAGACATCGCCTTAGTGCCCCTAAAACTATGAAAGCCATTAAGGCAACATTGCCTCACCTTTTTTACTGATATCTTCAAGTCTAACCAGTACATGTACTGGTTGTACTGTAGAAGGGGAATAATGGGTTCTTGATCCTGATTGCATGAGAAAGTCAGAATCTGGCCTGAATGCCCTTCCTCATAAGGCATAGTCTGCATTGATGTCCTAAGACATCGCCTTAGTGCCCCTAAAACTATGAAAGCCATTAGGGCAACATTGCCTCAGCCCTTTTTATACCCCGCCAAAAAATTTGGCGGGGATTATGTTATGCCGTCGTCTCTCCGGGCAGGCGCAGAGTGGTTTCCGGATGAAAACTCTGTTACCGTTTGTCGGATCAGATTGAAACTTCATAGGGTGGTTGGACTAGGTCTGGTGAAGAAACCCTATCGAAATCGACGATGATCCGAAATCCAAACTGGCCGCCAGCCACTGGTGTCCATCTTGAAAATTGGTTTCCGGATGATAACTCTGTTACCGTTTATCAGATCGCTTTGAAACTTCATGGAGTGGTTAGACTGAAGAAACCTATCGAAATTGACAATGATCCAAAACCCAAGATGGCCGCCAGCCACCGGTGGCCATCTTGAAAATTGGTTTGCGGATGATAACTCTGTTACCGTTTGTCGGATCGCATTGAAGCTTCATAGTGTCGTTGGAATATGTCTGGTTCTTCTTCTTTTCGATCGCTGATATCACACTTGGTGAGCCGTTCTCAAGATGAAATCTATGGTTGTTATTACACCACAAAAACATCCATTACCGTTCAATCACTACTTGCTAAATCAAATATCTGCATTTAGCTATCAGAATAAAGTTTTTATTCTTGCCTATACACTCCCTAATGCCTATACCATCACCATGTAGACCCTCCACCAGGCTTCTGGTAGAGGGACCCCCTGCATTAGCCTTACAATAGACTGGCACCAGTCTATACTCACTCCTTGGTGACGCTTGTCACTAAGCACGCTCGCGCATGCGCAGTAGGTCCCACTTGTGAAAACTGAAGCACTTTTCAAATATTCTGCTAGCTATACAGTACTGTCAGCTATCAAATCGATATAAAAGTTTTAGCTTGCTAACTAGAAATTTTCCAGTTATCACGAGTTGACTCGGGAATGCCTACCATGAAGTCTATTCTTCCTAAGTTATGTTTAACTTATATATCATGGTGTTTTAGAGGTGTTTGTAACTCTAACGTTTGGAGTTACCAGTTTTCGTGTCACTACTCCCGTTTTCGAGGTTAGAGTAACCATGCCTATTATATACCATCAAGAGTAACCATGTAGTAATAATAATAGCCAGTACCACTCCTAGTAACGTAGGTCCTAGTGCTCTCAAACATATATCAGAATCTTTACTGATTCTTTCTTCAAACACTTTATTTAAATAGGCCAAGGCGTAGCGTCTGGGATATCTCAGTTTGCGTAAAGCTAGTTGCTTTATTTCGCATCATTTCTTATTTTTTATAGGAAGTGTCAGTATCTTCTGAGAAAATAAAGTGTGCGTCGAATAAGTGTGATCGGGTTCACGCTAAGGATTATACGGGGCATGTTTGCCTGAGGTGTACCACCTGCACCCCTTTAAAAATGTGTGGAGTGTGCAAGGGTTGGCCATTGGTCGTATCTAAAGCGTTTTTTAAGGATTTCGTGGTTAAGCCTGCATTGCCCTCAGGTCGCTCTCCCTCCGTTGTTGAAGGTCCTAAAGCAGTATCATCTGCTTCCACCTCTATTAATACGTCGGTTTCAACAAAGGAGGGGGGCAGCTCCTCTATCACAGATCCGGTTATGGCATTATTCGCCAGATTTGAATCCTTCGCAAATGTATTGACGAAATCTTTAGACGAGCGTATTACATCTGCTATTAAGGCAGCTAAAGAGGAGTCATCAGACTCCGAATTTAGCCCTCAGTCGCGATCTCGTAAATGGGGAAAACCGGTTTCCTTAACATCAAGACAACAAATCAAGTCTCCCAAAGGAAAGTCCGGCGAGACAAGAAAGAAACCTGGTAAGGCATCCTCCGGTAGGAGCCAGGTCAAAGACCATGTTAGACTTGAGGACCAGCTTAAGTCTCAAGCGGTAGTATTGGGGGCGGAAGCTTCCGATGTGTCACCTCAAGCTAAGGTCCGGTTCACAGTGATACCAATTGCAAGGAAGGTGGTAAGATCGCCGATCGCCTCTAAGGAAGCACCCGTCTATGCTCCTGGCTTGTCCGGGCAAGCGGGTTTGCTGTCCGGAATGTCTTCTGGTTTTACCGGGCATCCGGAAATGAGCACCGTGATTGTTTCTGGCTTGGCTGAACATCCGGTGACTCATGAGAATATGGCTTATGCGTCAACATCCGTTTCCGGTTCTTCAGTATCCGGCTATAGAGTTTCCGGTTCCGGGAGGAACAATGTAGTTCCGGGTCTGTTAGACCCGGCGGTGCATCATATGGCGTCTTCCGTTTCCGGTTCGTCGACTTCCGCTTCCGGTAGTAGTGCTGCTACTTCCGGTAGGAAGAATGTGCATCCGGGTCTGTTGGACCCGTCTATGCACCGTTCAGTGTCCGGATTGTCAGGCTCTTCTTCCGGTAGTAGTGTGACTACTTCCGGTGGGAATTATGCTTATCCGAGTCAGTTGGATCCGTTGTTGCATACATCCTCCTTTTCCGGCCCAGTTTTGGTTAGTTCCGGTTCCGGCGGTGGTGTAGACACTTCCGGTTCAACTTATGCATGTCCGGGTCGGTTTGACCCGTCCTTGCAAGCGACTTCCGGTTCCGTTTCGGGGTTTCCTATTTCCGCTTCTGGTGACAGTTTTTCTACTTCCGGATTAGGAGATATGAAGCGTTCTATTTCCGGTCTCGGTGTTTCAGTTCCGACGGGAACTTCTGTTTATGCATCAAGTTATGAGCTGCCGAATAACTCAGATTCCCAGTCCAGTAATAGGTCTGTTAATTCCGATTCTAGTTATTTTCGCGCCGGTCCTCCCGTTTTTGATAGACATTATTCATCTCCTTCCTTGTTCTCTCAAGCAGGTTCTCAGAAGAGTAGTAGTCATCCGTCCTCTTCGTCTGTATCTGGCTTGTCTGCTAGGGATTTTTCGTCTTCTCATGTTTCTAATTCGTCTTCTCTTTTTCATCCATCATCTATATCTCCGCCTCCAGGTTTTCTTCATATTCCGGCTTCCCTTCAGCAGAATTATTCTGCGACGTCTCACATACCTTCTTCTTCTGATCCATCTGTTCCTACTTTGGCTTCTTATTCTTCATCTTCTCCGGAGTTTGATCATTCGGATCCTATTGTTTCGGTCGTTCTGTCTCCAGAATTAGAGTTCCAGATAGTTGATTCGGGTTTAGATTTTTCCTTGTTTTCAGTAAGCCGCGATTCCTCTCTTCACCGATCTGTTATTTCAGCTAGATTTTCAATTTTGTCCAGATTTTCAGCTAGTGAGTTGGATCCTTATTTTTTCAGTTCTAGTCAGCCTGAGGCCCGTGTTGCTAGTGCTTATCAGTCTCCATTGACGTTGGACACTCTCTCGGACGCTCCTTCTAGAGCTTTAGCTTCTCCTTCCTCTCTGAGGATCGTGGATGCTTCTGTTTCGCTAGATTCAGACATCTGTCCTCCTCCTTCTTCTTCTTCTTCCTCTTCTCCGTCTCACTTTTCTGTCAAGGCTACTCAGAGATCAGTCAGGGCCAGGGATCTGAAGAGGTTCTATCACGAGAGGGCCTCGCCAGATGACTGGTCTAGGGCTCATCAATGGATAGCTTCGTCTCTATCTCTTCCTCTTCAGGATGAATTTTCGCTTGATCCTCCGTCGTTTGGTTCTGCGCTGTCATCTTCAGTCTCTTCAGCTAATGTTCCTTCTGTTCTTCCGGTAGATAACTTGGTAGTAGACATGTTAGATTTTTACATTAACGATGTCCAACTGAAAGATTTTTCTCTTACTCCCAAGGTAGATGCTCCAGTTCAGATTCCGAAAGAGGATTACATTAGATTGGCTTCTACTCAATCTCTTAATGGTCCGACATGGGATGTTCTTTCATCGCATCTGAAGGAAGCGGCTAAGGTAGAATCTTCATCAGACCTTTTTAGATGGGAGTCTGTCTGTCGGGCTCAGTTGAAGTCAGCAAACTTTTTGGCCCTTCTTTCAGAGGCTATGCTCAAAACTCAAGAGAAAGGGGGTCAGGTTCCTCCGGAGATATTTCGTTCGTTAGTTGACCTGTCAAGAGGTTCGTTGAATTCAGTTTGCCGTTCACTAGGTTTCATCACCTCTAAGAGAAGGTCAAGGAAGCTTGCTGAGGTGAATATTTCTGATTCCCTCAGGAGTAACCTGATATCTGCTCCGCCTTTCGGATCAGATATTTTCGGTCAGGATTCTACATCGATCCTTAGGGCGGAGTCTGATCGTCTCAGATCAGATAAGGATCTGCGGGATCAGATTTCGGTTTTGAGGCCGTCAGTTAAAAGGGACTCTTCTGCGGTGAAGAGTCCCTCCTCCTCCCCCAGGAGGAAGAGTCTTAGGCCGGATGAATATGGGGCTTATCCGTCAAGGGTGTTTACGAACTCTAATCGGTCCTCCCCTTCCCATTCCAGATCTGCGGAGGAGGATCGTTTTAAATCCATTTCATCTCATAGACCTAGAGCCCAGGTTCGTCAAGCCCCTCCTCAGGCGAGAAGGGGTCAATTTTTCTCTCGAGGTTACAGGTCTAGTTCTAGAGGACGCTCCTCTAGAGGTTTTCAACCTAGACGGGTTTGAAGGGGTGGCCTCAGCCCGGGCAGGCCTTTCCCAATCTCATTTACCAGTCCTTCCTCCTCTTCTACAACTTTTGGATCTATCGGTGCAATCCCTTCTTCCCAGCGTGCCAGTAGGAGGGCGCTTGTCTCTGTTCTGGGAGACATGGAAAGCCCTTGCCCAGGACTCCTGGCTGTTAGATCAAATCCGCTGGGGTTATGCTCCGTCTTGGATAGTATTGCCTCCTCCTCTGTCTTACCAGCCCAAATGGACTCCAGTTCCATCCAATCTGGAGAAGTTGGTAGCCTTGGAAGACGAAGTGGAGTCAATGTGGTTGAAGAAGGCTATAGAAGAGGTTCCATGTTGGAGAGTAGACCCGGGATTCTACTCAACTCTATTTCTAGTCCCCAAGAAATCAGGTGGATGGCGTCCAATCATCAATCTGAAGAGATTAAATCTGCATATATCCACCCCAAAATTCAAGATGGAGACGGTATCTCAGATTATCGCCGGTCTGAGTCCAGGCATGTGGACAGCGTCCATAGATATCAAGGACGCCTATTTTCACATTCTCATACACCCTCCATTCAGAAAATTCATGAGATTCGCGTTCAAGGGGAGGGTATGGCAATTCAGAGTCATGCCGTTCGGCTTGACCACGGCCCCTTTCTTCTTCACCCGCCTAGTGTCAGCAGTGGCAGGTTTTCTGCACAGTCGTTCTATTCCCCTTCACGTTTACATAGACGACTGGTTGCTAAAAGCAGAATCTGCCTCAATTCTGGCAAGCATCATTCCAGAGGTCTGCAGTCTGGCTTCCAGTCTAGGATGGGTTTTAAATCTAGAAAAATCATCTTTGGTCCCGTCTCAGGTTTTCACCCACCTAGGTGTGGCTTTCGACCTTGGTCAAGGCTTAGTCTTCCCTTCAGAGGTAAGAGTAGAAGCAATCCTAGTAGCCATGGAAATTCTGGCTTCCTCTGCCGTGGTCAGAGCAATATTCTTTCTCCGGGTGATAGGCTTGATGGTCAGCGTCGAGAACATCATTCCGTGGGCGGCGCTGATGAGGAGACCTTTCCAAATGTATCTAATGTCCCTGTGGAAACAGTCGACCCATTCAGTGTACCATCAGATCCCGGTCAGAGATCATTTGAGGCCCCATCTAGATTTTTGGAAGGATCGCTCTCTGCTGATGATGGGTGTTCCTCTGGTCAAGTCTTCTCCTCAGGCGGTCATTTTTACAGACGCTTCCCAGGAGGGATGGGGAGCGGTCTGGGGTTCCCTTTCGGTCTCAGGCCTGTGGTCCCGAGAGGAGTCGTCAGCCCACATCAACATTCTGGAATTGTGGGCTGTCAAGAAGACTCTCCTTGCCTGGTCGGATCAAGTGCAGGGCCTCAAGATCTCGATTCGATCAGACAATTCCACAGTAGTCTCGTATATCAACAAGCAGGGAGGCACGAAGTCGTCTCGCCTGTGTTTGGAGGTGTGGAATCTCCTCATGTGGTGTCGTATGAAGCAGATTTTCCTGGTGTCCTCCCATGTACCAGGATGTCTGAATTTTCTGGCGGATCAGTTGTCTCGCCCTTCCAAATTCGCCCACACAGAGTGGCAGTTAAAGAGGTCGGTTGTCAAAGCGATCTTCAACCTCCTGGATCGTCCCCATGTAGACCTGTTCGCGACCTCTCTGAATGCCCAGATCTCCTCTTTCATGTCTCCTTTTCCGGACGATCAGGCGTTGGCGGTGGACGCCCTGGCTCAGTCCTGGAAAGGAATCTTCGCGTATGCGTTCCCTCCGACTATCCTGCTTCCCCTGGTTCTGAAGAAAGTCAAGGATCAGGTATGCGAGATTTTGTTGATAGCTCCATTTTGGCCAAAAAGGATCTGGTTCGTAGACCTTCTCGATCTTCTAGTAGACTTCCCACGTCTGCTGCCAGTGTCCCCAGATCTGTTATCCCAAGTAAGGGGAAGGTGCCTTCATCCAAACCCAGGAATCTTCAGTCTGTGTGTTTGGAGAATATCGAGTGCTCGGTCACTGAGAATAAGTTTTCTGCAAGGTCTCAGGAAATTATTAATTCGGCCAGGAGGGAGTCGACCCGAAGAGTTTACAAGGGTCGACTTAAGATATTCGGAGAATGGTGCTCAAATCATGATCTCGTGCCCGATTCTGTTTCTATATCCCAAGTGTTAGACTTTTTATCTTATCTGTTCGATTCCCTTCATCTGACTGCTAACACGGTTAGAGGATATAGATTTTCCTTAGCATCTTCTCTTCCTTGTTTGTTAAATGCAGATGTTAAAGATACTAAGGTGCTGAATGGGTTCATCAGAGGTTTAGGTAATATTCGGCCTCCTATTGCTAAACCATTACCTTCCTGGAACTTGGCGCTGATTCTTCAGGTTTTGGCAGGGCATCATTTTGAACCTATCGCCTCGATTAGCTTAAAGCTTTTAACTTTTAAGGCGGTTTTTCTAGTAGCGGCTGCTTCTGCTAGAAGACGATCCGAGATCCATGCATTTTCCGCTGAAAAGGATAGATTTATTGAAGCTGGGGACGGTTTGGTATTATATCCTAGAAGGGATTTTTTGTCAAAAACGCAATCAAACCGTTATCCAGCTAAACCGATTATTTTAAATTCTTTATCTTCGTTTTCTCCGTCTGACAGATTTTGGTGTCCAGTCAGAGCTCTTAAGGCTTATAAGCGTCGTACCGATTTTAAAAGATCCGATCCGTCTCATTTATGGGTTCCCTACGCGGAAGGGGTAGCCAGACCGGTCTCTAAAGCTTCCATCGCTAGATGGATTTGTGATACCATTCAACTATGCTACGAGATTGCGTCTCCTGAGCAAGTCAATCTCTCTCACATTAAGGCTCATGATGTTAGAGGGATGGCTACCTCTTTTGCTTTGTTTGCTGGCTCTTCTGTAGACGAAGTTATGCAAGTTGCAGGATGGAAATCTGAGTCTACTTTTACCTCTTTTTATTTGAAAGACCAGAGCGCAGCGGCATCCTTCTTTAGGAACATTACTATTTTAACCAAGAAGGCTGAAGACCATTTACCAAGCACATCCCACCATTTTCGTTAGGACTGTGCGTCTGCGGAGAATGGTGAGAGTTATTCCTTGGTTGTTGGTTTAAATCTTTATGTTTAAAGTTTTATTTGGTTGTTAATCACTGTGTGATTGATTAGGATGCACCATTATGTTATGTTATTAACATTTGTTTATGTTTGGTTTGATTTTTATCCTTGCTTATGGATTCTCAAATCACCTCCCACCAAAGTTTCATAGTGGGGCACTGACCAAATCTACGGGTTTAGCAAGTAGTGATTGAACGGTAATGGATGTTTTTGTGGTGTAATAACAACCCCCAACAGACCCCCCTTTAGTGGGTTGGTCTGTAGTTTTATTAACCACTATAAAAACATACTTACCGTTCAATCACTACGACCCGGCCTCAGCCACCCCGCTGGGTATTGATTTGAGAATCTAGGCTGGATGTACAGCACTTAAATTTAGAAAAGTGATTCAGTTTTCACAAGTGGGACCTACTGCGCATGCGCGAGCGTGCTTAGTGACAAGCGTCACCAAGGAGTGAGTATAGACTGGTGCCAGTCTATTGTAAGGCTAATGCAGGGGGTCCCTCTACCAGAAGCCTGGTGGAGGGTCTACATGGTGATGGTATAGGCATTAGGGAGTGTATAGGCAAGAATAAAAACTTTATTCTGATAGCTAAATGCAGATATTTGATTTAGCAAGTAGTGATTGAACGGTAAGTATGTTTTTATAGTGGTTAATAAAACTACAGACCAACCCACTAAAGGGGGGTCTGTTGGGGGTTTTCTGCAGTTCTTCCACAGGCCCATACAGCTTTTCAAGAAAAGAGGTTGACAAAGGCCAGATCGCTTCTCTCAGCAGCTGCTACGTACTGCAACATTGAAGTATGTGCTCTGTGGTCTGTTCTGTTTCTCCACAAGGACAAGCGGGCGATGTCGTACGGTGGAACCGCCTGTACATGTGTTGGTTTAGTCTGTTATGTCTAGTTCTGAGATGAAAAATGGTCACTTGCTCTGGCCTCGAGAGATGATGGTAGGCATCTTCTGATTGAGGTGCTCTATAGAGTGACTTGATGATAGTCTTCATCTCTGTATGGGTAACCATGTTTTCTGTGTGATTCTCTTCTGCACCCACCTTTGCCATCTTGTCTGCTTCCTCATTTCCTTGGACTCCACAGTGTGAGGGGATCCACTGCAATGTTATCCGAAAGCATTTGATGGTTTGTAGTGCTTCTTCAAGTTGTGGCAGCTTACCTTTGGTGATAGCCTCAAGGACGGAGCGGGCATCAGATAAAAAGACAATCTGTGCAATAGGGTCTGATGTTCTGCTGATGGTATTAGCTGCATGAACCCGTGCTTCGACTTCAGCTCTGTAGTTTGTGCAGTGTTTGCCTGTCGGTATTGCAGCTGACTCGTGTTGTCCATTTGGATACTGTATGTGCAGTCCGGCACCTCCGCTCCTAATTGCATCTTTGGCTGATCCATCTGTGTAGATCCTTATCCATGTCTCCTGAGGGTACATTTCTTCCAGCATGGCTAGGGTCAGGGCCTTCTTGCTCACATCACTATGTTCATCTTTGGTTGTGAGATGAGGTACTGTGGTGCAAATAGCTATGCTCTCTAGTTTGTTTTCCCAGGGTGGAGGATCAAGGGTGTGGTTTGGGTCTTCTATTTGTGCTGGCAACATTTCTTGGTGTTTCCCCTGAAGTGCTTTTGTCTCTTTCACAAAACTTGATCTTTTAAATCTTCCTGATGACAGCTGTGCTTGCCTGATCTTCATCGGGTGGTTGTTGAACGATTTGAACGTTGCAGCTTGGATCAGTGCTTTGCATTCCCTCCTTTGCTAAGTGGGGGGATGCCTGCTGTCTGCTCCATTTTCTCTATTGGTGTTGATCTCATTCCACCAGTGATGATGCGCAATGCCTGGTTTTGTACTCTGTCGAGGTTCTGTTGATGAGATTTAGCTGCTGTCATCCATGAGCTGGATCCATACTTAAGGTGTGGTCGTACGGCACCTAGGTAGATGGTCTTGAGGATCCTTTCATTGGCACGCCACTTTGTTCCAGCCAGCTTCTTCATGATGTTTAGCTTTCTTCTGGCCTTTGCCTCTGCATTCTGGATGTGCTTCTTCCATCTTAATCTTCTGTCATAGGTGACTCCCAGGTATATCTGCTGGTCCTCGTACTCGAGGGGAGTACCGCCCAGTGTCAGATTGCCAACCGTGGTTTTGGTGGACAGTGAGATAGCATGGCTGATGATTTTTCTTTGCTGATGGTCATACACCAGCGATTGGCCCAAGCTGTAATTCTGTCCAAGGCGAGCTGCGCTCTGTATGTGGCAGTCGTTGTGTACTCCTCGGTGCACCAGAGTACAAGATCATCTGCATAGAGGGCTGCTTGGATCCCATTGGGCAGGTCTGCTACAATGTTATTAATGAAGAGTATGAACAGAGTTGGTGATAATACTCCGCTTTGTGGCACCCCTTGTCTCAGCAATACATTCTGTCCAGATTGTCCATCCACCAGCACCCTAGCTCTGCGATTGGGTAGGTATGACTTGGTCCATCGGAACATGTTGCCACCGATGCCTGTGTGCCGGAGCTTCACGAGGAGGCCATCCTTCCACACCTTGTCAAATGCCTTCTGCAGATCAATAAAGGCAGCTAGCATCACCTTGGCTTGAAAAGTGTCCTCTATGACCTGTGCAAGATGTGTTGTTTGATCTGTGCTCCTGTATCTTCTGAAGCCGGCTTGCTCTGAAACTATAATGTTCTCCAACTTCAGCTACCACTGCAACCGTTGGTTGACGATGCGCTCCATGGTCTTGCATATGCAGCTTGTAAGACTGATAAGACGGTGGCTCAGCACTTTCGCCTTGTTCTTCCCTTTTTCAGAATAGGAGTCATTCTGGCTTCATTCCAACACTGAGGAACCTCTCCATTGGTCCAACTGAGATTAAAGATGTCTAGCAACTTGCGGAGAGATGCATTACCAAGGTGTTGGATCATTTCATTCATAATGCCATCTGGCCTGGGAGATTTCTTCTTCTTCAATTGGCATCCGCCTTCTTCAGTTCTGCTAAACTAATGTCAACTTTCATTGCATCGTGAGTGGTGGCGTCTGTTCTTTCTTTTCGCTCTTTTCTAACCTCTTTTTGACGCATTCGTGGTATAGAAATGTTGCTTTCTTTTGCATATGCTTGGGTCTGCTATAAGGCATCTGCAGCCATCTTTCCATTCAGTGTTTGTCCATCTTTTTTCAAGAGTAATCTTCTCTCCCACGACACCCTCATCATTCAGTGCTTTAGTCAGTCTCCATAGCTTTGTGGTCTCGCTCTCTAAATTAAACCGTGCCGTCTTTTCCCTCCAGCTTCTTCTTTTGGCCTCCAGCTTGGTCTGTAGATACCTGGCTTTAGTTTGTTGTAGCGTGAAGTGGTTTTCATGACAGGAATTACTCTCTGCATCTTCTCTGGCCTTGTCTAGTTTATCATGTGCTGTTTGCAGTTCTGTTGTCCAGTAGGGGCGGTAGTTTTTCCTGAACCCTCGAGGAATCGCTTCATTGGCAGCCTTCAGGATACTGGAATTAAATTCCTTGACCACATTGTTGATGTTTCTCCCTTCTTCTGCTATATTTTGGGTAAGCTCATTGGACCAATTGCCGAACAGACTCCAATTTGCCTTTTTGTAGTTCCACCTTGGATGTTGAGGTGAACTTGTCGTAATACTTCCAGAAAGAGAGAGGAGGACTGGGCGGTGGTCGTTTCCTCCTACCTGCGATCCGACCACTCTACTGAGGTTTTTGTGAATGTCTTCTGTACAAAATGCCAAGTCTGGCGTTGTTGTCGAGTGCCACCGGCGCGAGTAGAAGGTAGGCTGATCTGTGGGATCGTTGACAAGTAAAAGGTGCTTTTCATCTTGCCACGCTTCAATGTCTTCTCCTCGTTTGTCAAGTGTCCTGTATCCCCAGCTCTGGGACTGGCTATTAAAGTCTCCCGCAATGAGGAAGTGGCAGTCCGCGACCTGGATTGTGTCAAGTGAGAGATTCTTGTCATTAGGGCAGTAATAATTGACAATGTCAATCACAGAGTTGCTGGTTGTTACCTTGATCTTGATATATTCTGCCTCTTCCATAAAGGTTTTGATCTGGCTGGCGTTCACGCTGTTTTGGACCAAGGTGATCACCCCGCCTTTCTTTCTTCCTCTTCGCTCACACCGGAAAATCTGGTAACCTCTGATCTTAAATGGTTTTCCTTCTTGCAGGTGTGTCTCTTGAATGCAGCAGATATCAATGTTGTTTTCGTACAGGAACTGTTCGAGCTCTGATTTCTTGTTGGTAACCCCTTCTGCGTTCCAGTGCATGATGTTGATACTGGGGTTCTCTGGGTTTGGTCTTCTCTTTCGGTTGGCCAGTAGCTCTCCATCCTCGTCCCCTGGCTCCACAAGATGAGTTGATGGGACCTCCAGTAGCTGAAGGTGGGCTCTTTTGAGGCGTGGAGCCCGGCGCTGCACCTGCCTGGCGGATCCTCACAGGGCGAGCACCATTTCGGTTGATTCGATTTACAAGTGTCATTTCATTAGCGTTGTGCATGATGCTCTGGTTAGCCCCTCCAAATGTGTAGATTGACACCCAGTGGGTTACATCCCTGCACCACGTTGAGGCCGAGCATAGTCTTAAACAGGGGAATATGTCTGGTGAAGAAACCTATCGAAATTTACGATAATTTGAAATCCAAGATGGCCGCCAGCCACCGGAGTGGTTAGACTAGGTCTAGGGAAGAAACCTATCGAAATGACAATGATCCGAAATCCAAGATGGCTGCCCGCCACTGGTGGCAATCTTGAAAATTGGTTTCCGGATGATAACTCTGTTACCCTATATCGGATCGCTTTGAAACTTCATGGAGTGGTTAGACTGGGTCTGGGGAAGAAACCTATCGAAATCGATGATGATCCGAAATCCAAGATGGCCTCCAGCCACTGGTGGCCATCTTGAAAATTGGTTTCCTGATGATAACTCTGTTACCGTTTGTCGGATCGCATTGAAACTTCATAGGGTGGTTGGACTAGGTCTGGGGAAGAAACCTATCGAAATCGACAATGATCCAAAATCTGAGATGGTCGCCAGCCATGGGATGGCATCTTGAAAGCAGGTTTCTGGATGATATCTCCGGTACCATTCATCTTGAAAATTGGTTTCCGGACGATACCTCCTTGACCGTTTATTGCATCGCTTTGAAACTTCATAGAGTGGTTTGATTAGGTCTGCAGAAGGAGCCTTTCGAAATCGACAATGATCCAAAATCGAAGATGGCCGCCGGCCACCGGTGGCCATCTTGAAAATTGGTTTTCAGATTATAACTCCGTTATCGTTTATCAGATCGCTTTTAAACTTCATCGGGTGGTTCGACTACCTCTGGTGAAGAAACTATCTAGATTGACAATCATCAGAAATCCAAGATGGCCGCCAGCCACCGGAGGCCATCTTGAAAATTGGTTTCAGGATGATAACTCTGTTACCGTTTATCGGATCGCTTTGAAACTTCATAGAGTGGTTGGACTAGGTTGAGGAAGAAACTTATCGAAATCAACACTGATCCAAAATCCAAGATGGCCGCCAGCCATGGGCTGCCATCTTGAAAGTTGGTTTCTGGATGATATCTCCGTTACCATTTATCGGATCGCTTTGAAACTTCATGGAGTGGTTAGACTGGGTCTGGGGAAGAAACCTATCGAAATCGACAATGATCCAAAATCTGAGATGGTCGCCAGCCACGGGATGCCATCTTGAAAGCGGGTTTCTGGATGATATCTCCGGTACCATTCATCTTGAAAATTGGTTTCCGGACGATACCTCCTTGACCGTTTATTGCATCGCTTTGAAACTTCATAGAGTGGTTTGACTAGGTCTGCAGAAGGAGCCTTTCGAAATCGACAATGATCCAAAATCGAAGATGGCCGCCGGCCACCGGTGGCCATCTTGAAAATTGGTTTTCAGATTATAACTCCGTTATCGTTTATCGGATCGCTTTTAAAGTTCATCGGGTGGTTCGACTACCTCTGGTGAAGAAACTATCTAGATTGACAATCATCAGAAATCCAAGATGGCCACCAGCCACTGGTGGCCATCTTGAAAATTGGTCTCTGGATGATGCCGCCGTTACCGTTTATCGGATCACTTTGAAACATCATAGAGTGGTTGGACTAGGTCTGAGGAAGAAACTTATCGAAATCGACACTGATCCAAAATCCAAGTTGGCCGCCAGCCACGGGCTGCCATCTTGAAAGTTGGTTTCTGGATGATATCTCTGTTACCATTTATTGGATCACTTCCTAGGGTCGTTGGAATATGTCTGGTGAAGAAACCTATCGAAATTTACGATAATCCGGAATCCAATATGGCCACCAGTCAGCGGCAGCCATCTTGAAAATTGGTTTCCGGACAATACCTCCTTGACCATTTAGTGGATCGCTTTGTCACTTAATAAGGATTACTGGTCTGAGGAAGAAATAAATATTTTCTGATAGCTGTCATTTGTTAGTTTGTCATCATGGTGGGGTATTATGCGCTGTTTGCGGAGCTCTTGTTTAATTTACCACCAGAATGACTGGCTTGGTTATCTTGGTCAACAAATGGACAATTTCTATGAGAAAATTTACATTTTTAAAAACATTTGAAGGTTAAAGAGTTAAAATCAATAAGGCTAAAAGGTATGTAGCAAATATTTGCCCGTGAAATCCATTTTAGTCATGGGAGGTAACCCCTCTCCTATCATTGGTTTCAATGGGATTATCTCTGTATTTACTCTTCATAACAGTCTGCAATCTGGCATCTATGCGCGCTGCCAATACCCATGATCATCAAAATGCACACTACAAGCTTCTGATTGGCCACAGTAGGTAAGGCTTGTGTGGTTATTGCTTTGAAGTGATCATGGTCAGTTATTTAACCCTTGAATTTATTCAAAAGAATTTAAATTTTCTCATCAAAAATGCCCATTTGCAGACCAAGAGAAGACTATTTTTGAAAATTTACATTTCTCAAGACCACTGCAGAAGCCGCTTTTGGCTGATATGAGTGTTAAAGGGTTAAGAATAATCATAATTGCTCTATTAATCGGCATGGTTACAAATTACCCAGACATACATGTAACCGCAAAGGCATAGCTATGCCGAAAGCTGCAAAGGTGTTTAGAGTTTAGAAATGTCCATTTGCAGGCCAGAAGACTATTTTTTTTAATGTATCACTGGAATGCCTGACTCGATCGATAATCGAGCCAGTCATGATTCTCGAGCCAGTCACAATACTTGAACCAGTCACGATACTCGAGCCAGTCATTCCAGTGATACATCTTCCAAAATAATCTTCTTATGGCCTGCAAATGGACATACATTCACTGAACAAAATATAAATTTTCCTGATCGCATTAAAGAATAATTAAAAGGTGTGTGTTTTGAAATAATTTAGCCAGTAGAAATTATTCACGATTATTCGATTACTGGTGTATAATTTCTAATCATATAAATTCACGATTTAAAAAATAATCACGATTTTCGATTTAATCACATAATCGTGCAAGTCTCAGCTATGACATTCTGTTTAAATCCTATTTCATATAATTAGGTTTTTTATACATACCAACCAGATAGAAAATTTACATATTTCCAATATCTAATAAATATTCTATGATGGCAGAAATAGCTTGCAGTCAAATTATTTTCAAAATATCCAACATCATTCCATTGTGATTAATGTGAACTTGAGATAAATGTAAAGTAATATTAACCCTTTAACAGTCATATCAGCCGAAAACACCTTCTGCAGTGGTCCTGAGAAATGTCCGTTTGTAGACCAAGAGAAGACTATTTTTGAAAATTTAACACTGGAATGACTGACTCGATAACCGAGCCAGTCATTCCAGTGGTAAATTTTCAAAAATAGTCTTCTCTTGGCCTGGAAATTGACATTTTCTATGAAAAAATTGAGTATTGACAAAATTATGGTTAAAGGGTTAAGGAACGGGTGAGTGGGTGACCTCTATGATCAGATTGATAAGTAACTTACCTGTTGTGAAAATCAGGTACATTGTAATTAGGCTAATTGATCAATTAGGGCCAGCTCATCAAAGAGGCTTCCCAATAAACGATGGATTGCTTAGAATTTATGTAGCTGGAAAAAACACTCCTCAATAAGGATATAATACAGTAAAACAGTTTTAGCAGACTGTTTGCGCCTTACTCAAGAAGGATATTTTCTGTACTACTGGATTATCTCCCTTGCCCATTTAGTGAAAATTAAAGGACAATTCCGGGATGATAAAAATTGTACTTTATTTTAACGATTCTGTGGATTTTTCTGCTGTGAATTTGATTGTCGGGTGCGCATTATTCATGTGTTATGAAATTTTACAGTGAGTCGGATCCTTTGGTCCAGATTATAAAAATATCATCGATGTAGCGGTAATATAGGGCTGGCTGTACTTCAGCTGTCCTAAGTAGTTTTTCTTCGAGTTGGGCCATGAAGATGATGGCGTAGCTCGGTGCTAGTTTCGTACCCATGGCTTAATAATGTTCATCATTAAACTCAAAGTTGTTGCAGGTGAGCACTATTTTAAGTAATGTGAGGAATCTCCGTGGTGTTAATGTGCCGGGGCAGCCATGTACATGTACTCGTAGATGTTGGGAAACAGCTCTGAGTCCTTCAGTGTGAGGGATGTTGGTGTATAGCGATGTAACATCCATAGTGACTAGAATGGCGTGTGGTGGGATGGTGCCAAAAGTTTCTAGTTTATTTATGAAATCAGTGGTGTCCTGAATATATGATTTAATTTTGTGAAGATGAATTTTGATATGTTCATCAACAAAGCTACTGATGTGTTCAGTAGGACTTCCATTGCCACTGATGATGGATCTACCAGGGGTGAGCGGGCCGTTCAGTTTTTTGTGTATTTTGGGAAGTAAGTAGAACCTGGCCGTACGTGGGTGGTCTGTTCTGAGACCGTTAGCTGTGTCTCTCGTGATTTCACCACTGAGAATCATGTCCGTAATGGCGGTTTCTACTTTCTCACTACTTAGGACAGCTGAAGTACAGCCAGCCCTATATTACCGCTACATCGATGATATTTTTATAATCTGGACCAAAGGATCCGACTCACTGGAAAATTTCATAACACATATGAATAATGCGCACCCGACAATCAAATTCACAGCGGAAAAATCCACAGAATCCATCAATTTTCTGGACACCAAAGTGTTTATTCTCCCAAATAGACACTTAGGCTTCGACCTCTACACCAAACCAACAGATACACACGGGTATCTACATTACTCATCTGCCCATCCAAAATCTTCTAAACAAGCGAGCCCATACGGACAATTTCTGAGACTACAAAGAATCTGCAGTAGAGAAACAGATTTTCTCAAAAACGCTCATGAAATGGTACACCACTATGCAATAAGAGGATATCCAACAGATACCCTCATTACCAGCCTACACAGAGCAATTCAACAAAACCGTAAAGACCTACTCCTGCCTAAACCAACTAAGGAAATCAACACTCGGATACCATGTATCACTGATTTCCACCAACACAGCAAACTAGCCCAAAAAATAATCCAACGCCATTGGCCACAACTACAGTCAAGCCCAAAATGCCGGGCCACATTTACAGAGACACCTATCTTTGGCCACAGACGCAATCCATCCTTTAAGGACACATTAGTCACTGCTAAATTCACAGACCCAAGGAAATTTGGACAACAAGGGAAAAGCATAGCGAACCCTATACTTCCATGCGCCAAAAACAACTGCATATTTTGTAAAAACATGAACAGCACAAACTGTTTCAAAAG
Source organism: Chaetoderma sp. LZ-2023a (assembly GCA_034401795.1). Lineage (NCBI taxonomy): Eukaryota > Metazoa > Mollusca > Caudofoveata > Chaetodermatida > Chaetodermatidae > Chaetoderma > Chaetoderma sp. LZ-2023a. Next base: position 57,140,087 of record CM067360.1, read on the forward strand.
CTCACACACTGGGCTAAAATATTACATCAAAACAAAAACATTCTGCCACCATGAATGTCATTTACTTACTCACCTGCAAGAAATGCCTTAAACAATATGTAGGTGAAACTAAACGGGAATTCCAGGTTCGCATCAAAGAACACATCAGGGATATTAAAAACAACAAAGACACACCTGTAGGACAACATTTTAATCTTCCCAACCACAGACCCACCGATGCCAACCACAGAATCATTGAAGTATTACGTCACGATCCCGATAGCACGGAAGCCACTGCTTTCCGCAAGGACCGCGAAAAATTCTGGATTCATCAACTACATTGTATGGATCCAATAGGCATCAATCACGCAGATTGGTAATCATCATCTACCTCTGGTAGTAAAACTTCTATCTTTAGAAATACTTTGTGTATCAGCATAAAATTGGAGTTTGCTTTTTAGCTGAAAGAAATGACTATTTGCTTGACTACATGTAACTATAACTTTGCTCACATGAATCATGCCTGAAATATAATCAAATGAATTAACATTTTGACATAAAGTCAGGGAATTTTCTTGGTTGATCAACATTGACTCCCTGCATGTGACTGTGATGTAACGGTATCACGTGCCGGTTGAGTAATTTGACAATACACAAATGACAAGTCTGCCACTTCATTCAACCCTTATCACGCTGGTGTAATTTGCATAATAGCCTACTTGCAGAGATAGTGCCAGCGTACATTTTGAAAAACATGTTGCTGTCATGCACAGGAATGACTTACAGCAGCATTGTTATCAAAATGAACACATACTGATAGGATAGAGAGAATTGAATTTATGATATAATATTGACTTTGAGACAGCGGTTTGTTTATACGGGTTAACACCAGGTGGGTAATTGCGAGTGAAATCAACCAATCCAGAAAAAATTTGGAACCACACCATCTCAGATTTTAATGAAAATTGGCAGGCAGTTACAATATGTGTAGGCTATCCAATGGTGACATGCAAAATTGTAGCCCTCAACCCCACATATTTGCTAATTTATGGCCACATGAAGTTGGGACCCAAAATCGTAGAGGTGGCAGAAATCGTGATATGAGAATTTTCAGTGTCTAATAATTCAAAAATTAGACGACATAGAGGTCCAATTCTTGGTATACAGAGCTTTACATACAGGTTGCAAGAAACAAATACACTTAGATGTGTCTATGCAGAGGACAAAACTTAACATAGAAAACCAAGAGAGATCCTTTGATATGTTTTAGATTAGCAACGTAACTTTCCCATGAAACTATTTTAGTCCGCTTTTTGTACGCTACACCCAATTTTTTTAAACCTGAAAATAGGTCAAAATGGGACTTTTTAAAAATGGGTCAAAATTAAAATTAAAAAAAAAAATTCATTGATATACGTCTGAATGAATAAGAAAATGTATGCCTAGCCATTTATTTTTACATGGGTTTTATGAAAGGAATGGAGTCTCTCTAGCTCTGGGCGGGGGCGCCAGTCAGGCATGGTCGGTCCGCTGGGGCAGAGGCTCTCCACACTCGTGAGTCCTCCGGAGCGACTCGGATATCTGTCCTGGTCTCAGGGCTTGTGACGCCATCCCCTGGATGCGAGGTTGGGTCTCCCCCACAAATGTTTGCTAACTGGAGCGGTCAGCCATCTCCTTGGAGAGGAGCAGGTCCGGCCGGACATTTGCAGTGTGCCTGAAGTCGACATAACCGGGAGGCTGGGCTCTCCCCGAGAGTCGTGATGCTGGTCTCGTCTCTGCTGTCCATGGGCGGAAGTTCACAGCTTTGAGCGGCCATTCCTCTTTCAGTATCCTTCCGCTGTTGGTGTATGATCTACCTCTTGTCTATTTCCCTTCCATTTCCTTTCAGTCCGAGAGGAGGAGGGTTGCTTTGATGTGCACATTCGTTCTGGCAAAAGCAGGCTGTGCAGCAGAAGCGGTCTGTGATGTAGAGGCGACTGTTCACATGTTGGTTAGGGAGGCGGTAGTGGTTCCTGTGGAGGTGGTTTCTGGGGTGGAGGTTTTTGCGGCGATCGCGTTGGTGGTGTTTTCGGTGGTGGGAGCTTCTGTGGTGTTGGCGTTGGCTCTGTCAGTGATGAGGGAGGTGGATCTTCCTAGCACGCATGGTCTAAAGGACGTCCCCAAGCTGATGAGTGATTCCTTGTGAGAAGAGGGATCCATTCGGTTAATCCTGCAGGGAACGGGAGGTGAGTGCGGATGCGGCACATTTCAAAACATGAGCAAAAGGCTGCAGGTGGCTCTCTTCACCGCAGGTGGCTTTCCATCTTTCATGCCTGCATTCGAGCCAAGCTCTTTTTAAGCGACTCTCTCGGGCGCTACTGTGTTGAGGAAGGGAATGGGAATGAGAGAGAAGACAAGGGTCGTCTTGCTTAATGTTCTAGGTTTCTTAAATCTCTGTGCGCGGTATTTTTCTGTCAGACAAAAGTTGCGGAGATACGAGCAATCCGCATCCTGATCGTCTGACGAGCATCATCCTATCCGAATAACATCGCTCGAGAGCCGGGTAGGCCTGTGAAGCGGCGGGGAAATGGACTCTCTCGGGAGGGGCCTAATAAATGAATGGAAAAATTAATAAATAGCCAAAAAGATATGTGAGGAGTTTAATAATTTCTTTACTACTATAGCTGACATTCTAAAATTTCCAAGTGTACATGATCCATCTAAGTAACTAAACCAGCTGAAACATATGGTAGACGATAGACTGTGAAACAATGTTGAATTTAATATTCTTTATATTACTTTAGATTTCTCCTTTTGCAACTGACTGCATTCGATACAAGTAAAGCTACTGATCACGATAACATCAGTGCAAGATTTCTAAAGCTTTCGGCACATATGATAGCCCCTCTTTAACAAATTTGATTAACTTAAGTATCAAAACATCAATTTTTCCAGATTGCTGGAAGATTGCACAAGTGCATCCACTGCATATAAGTCAAATGCAAAAACTGATATTCATATTTATAGGCCAAGTTCTATTCTACTTGTAGTATAAAAGATCATTGGGCACCATGTTTACAGTGCTCTGTATGACTACCTAACACAATAGATGCTACTCTCAGATTGCCAGTCCGGTTTTTGACCGAAAGATTCTTGTGAAACTGCTCTATTAAAAATTGTAGATCAGTGGCGTAGTGCTATTGATACAGAACTTATTGTCGGCAATATGATGCTTGATCTAACAAAAGCGTTTGACTTACTGGACCATGATCTGCTACTTAAAAAACTTATTCTGTATAAAGTAAGTAAGTCCACCATAAATTGGCTACAATCCTACCTTAAAGAGCATAAACAATATGTAGCTATTGGTAGTGACAAATCTCAGCAAAAGACTTATGGAAATATGGTGTGCCACAAGGATCAATTATAGATCCTCTTTTATGTGTAATTTTTATAAATGACCTACCTTTATCCACCACAAATTGTTCTGTATACTGATGATACAACAGTCCAAGTTGCTAAGAAACCTGCCTGATGTTGAGCTTTTACTACAGAATGATTTGATAAATGTCGAAAATTGATGTAATGCAAACAACATGCTGATTAAGAACTATTAATTCAATTTCAGAACAGTGACATGCAGATTCAGCTAAATAATAACAAAATAGAACAAGTTTCTAGCTTCCAACTTTTAGGTGTATCAGTTGATCAAAATCTAAGCTGGAATATAATGTACACACAGGTAAAGATAATCTGTGTAGGAAGGTAGCTGGCTTGCTGGTCTTCATGAGAAACAATATCAAATTAATGAATCAAAAGTCTTGCCTTATGTTTTATAATGCATATATTCTTCCCCACTTAAAATTACTGTGTAACAGTAATGGGACACTTGTTCAAAAATATTTACAGATTAAATAAACTTAAAAAAGAGCAGCAATACTTATTCTAGGAGAAACTAAAATGAGTAAACCAAGTTTGGTCTTGTTTCATAAATTGAACTGGCTACCATTTTGTGATCTAGCAGATGCATGCACAGCAGCTATGATCTATAAGATCCTAAACAATCAAACACTGCAATACCTACCTAATCTCACCTACACATCAGATGTGCATGATCGTAAACTTACTTCAACAACAAAAGCTAACCAATATCCACCCACCCCCAAAAATGGTTTTGCCTGTGCAGGTACAAAAATCTGGGACAATCTACCTGTTCATATTAAAGATACATGTACGCCATCAAATTGCATGCAAACTGCCTTTGTATCACACAGGACTTGTGAGGTCTCACTTGAAAGGAGTTTTTAGAGCATTTCAAATGAGACCTTACTAGACAAGTGTTATAAATTTGACACACGGTGGTAACGAGTTTGCTATTTATCACGTTTGCTATACATGTATTATTTCAAATTTTCACTTACAACTGTGAGTTCTGGTCAATGCGCTACCATATCGAGAAACATAATGATTTCAGTATTAAAACTATTATTGATCTTCGAATTTTATAAATGAAAGAATAAGATAGCAAGCAGTCATTGGAACGTAAGTGTTTAACATCCTTATCTTACATATCTCATTGTGATTTCTACTGAACCGTTTCATCCTGATTTCCATGACTTCAAACCCTGGTTGTCAGGGAAAATAAATATATTATCTTTTATCTATCTTGAGAACAATTTGATCAAGAACGTTTACTGTTGCCACCAGTTTCAACAATTTTTCCCTCAAACTGTTCTCAAGATAATCCATATTATGATATATAGCATACAGGATGAAATAGGTTTCAAATGTCACTAAAAATTTTCTCTTAGCTGTAAATATCCCCTGTATATAATTTTTATACCCCGCCAAAAAATTTGGCAGGGTATTATGTAATGCCGCCGTCTGTCTGGGCGTGCGGGCGGGTGGCAGAGTGGTTTCCGGATGATAACTCTGTTACCATTTGTCGGATCGCATTGAAACTTTATAGGGTGGTTGGACTTGCTCTTGGGAAGAAACCTATCGAAATTGACGATGATCTGAAATCCAAGACGACCGGCGGCCATCTTGAAAATTGGTTTCCGAATGGTAACTCCGTTACCGTTTGGCGGAGCGCATTGAAACTTCATAGGGTGTTTGGACTAGGTCTTGGAAAGAAACCTATCGAAATCAACGATGATCCAAAATCCAAGATGGCTGCCAGCCACCGGCGGCCATCTTGAAAATTGGCTTCCAAATGATAACTCCGTTACCGTTTGTCGGATCGCATTGAAACTTCATAGGGTGATTGGATTACATCTTGGCAAGAAACTTATCGAAATCGACGATGATCAGAAATCCAAGATGGCGGTTTCCGGATGATAACTCTGTTACTGTTTGTCAGATCGCATTGAAACTTCATAGGGTGGTTGGACTAGGTCTGGGGAAGAAACCTATCGAAATCGACGACGATCCGAAATCCAAGATGGCTGCCAGCCATCGGTGGCCATCTTAAAAATTGGTTTCGGAATGATAAGTCCGTTACCGTTTATCGGATCGCTTTGAAACTCCATGGAGTTGTTAGACTAGGTCTGGGGAAGAAACCCATCGAAGTTGACAATGATTCTAAATCCAAGATGGCTGCCAGCGACCGGTGGCCATTGAAAATTGGTTTCTGGATGATAACTCTGTTACCGTTTATCGCATCAGTTTGAAACTTCATAGAGTGGTTGGACTAGGGCTGCGGAAGAAGCCTATCGAAATCAACAATGATCCAAAACCCAAAATGGCTGCCAGCCACTGGTGGCCATCTTGAAAATTGGTTTCCAGATGATAACTCCGTTATCGTTTATCGGACCGCTTTTAAACTTCATCGTGTGGTGCAACTACGTCTGGTGAAGAAACCTATCTAGATTGACAATGATCTGAAATCCAAGATGGCCACCAGCCACCGGAGGCCATCTTGAAAATTGGTGTCAGGATGATAACTCTGTTACCGTTTATCGGATCGCTTTGAAACTTCATAGAGTGGTTGGACTAGGTTGAGGAAGAAACTTATCGAAATCAACACTGATCCAAAATCCAAGATGGCCGCCAGCCATGGGCTGCCATCTTGAAAGTTGGTTTCTGGATGATATCTCCGTTACCATTTATCGGATCACTTCCTAGGGTCGGTGGAATATGTCTGGTGAAGAAACCTATCGAAATTTACGATAATCCGAAATCCAATATGGCCACCAGTCAGCGGCAGCCATCTTGAAAATTGGTTTCCGGACGATACCTCCTTAACTGTTTAGCGGATTACTTTGACACTTAATAAGGATTACTGGTCTGAGGAAGAAATAAATATTTTCTGATAGCTGTCATTTATTAGTTTGTCATCATGGCGGGGTATTATGCGCCGTTTGCGGAGATCTTGCTCTATATATATATATATATATATATATATATATATATATATATATATATATATATATATATATATATATGACATATGTTCTATAAATAGGTTGAGGGCCACTGGGACGAACAGTTGTATTGCTGACGTTGTTTTTATCCTCTATAAATAAAGATTTTGTCATTATTATCCCCACGTTTTAAAAAAAACATCGGGGATATTGTACCCGCCTCTGTCCATCCATCCGTCACGCTATATCTTCCCAAACCGCTAGGTGGAATTAAATGAAATTTGGTATATGGGTTACCCATATGATTCGGCTTTGCAAGACAATATTTAGATTTGGCTCTGCTCCCAGGGGGGTTGGGGGGGCGTCGTGTGTGGGTGGGGGTGTGTGTGGAGAGCGGCGAGTGGCAGGTGTCAAAAGGTCAAATCACTTGTAATACAACTCCTCTGAAATTGTTAGATGAAACTCAACCAAATTTGATTTCTCCTTCGATCAATACTCACCATTCTATTGCTTCTGATACAAGCTAGCCTGGATAGCTGGGCCCTAGGACTATAAACTTAATAAGCTTTACCGACTCCTGGAACCGGGTACTCGGCTCCCAACTGCCGAGTACCCGTTTGCTATGAAGCTCACTCTTGTTTGCATAGCAACAAGAGCTACATGCTTTTTTGTGCAGTTGGAGTCTTGAGTTAATCTAAGTCTTTTTCTTTGTAAATTGTGATAGTTTTGTGCGCTCTCTAAGGATTATATTGGATTACCCTGGATGGAGCCGATGATAACAAGGTTGTATAATTCCATGTTATTCCATAGGTAAAAGACTTAGGTCTTCAAAATTGTGTCTGTTTCGCATGTTCCAATTTCTGACCCCAAAGAATCTGGGACATGTGTTAACAACGAAATATGCCAGATTGATCGCCTTCCTTTAACCTCAACAGGCAATCGGCAGATATGAAATACGGTCATGGCTTTACGGTGTTTTAACACGAAAATCGGCTGACGTCGTTCTCGGTAAGATCCGAGCAGGTGACGTCACACCCGTGTTGTCTCGGATTTTTTATGTGACGAAAATGTTTCATTAATTTGCGCATCTGATTCTGGTTGCTGCGTACTTTATTGGTACCAGAAAAACTTTGGAATTTTCCAGTTTTGCGTGTTGTCACGATCTGTTTGCAATGATCGGTGGTTTCAAAATTCTTGATTTAGATGTGTGGTCTGCAGTTTTACCGTGTGCTACAGCAGTTTGTTTACATTTTGTTGTTTCTTCACATATCGTTTTGGCCTTCGTTAGGAGTATAATTTATATTGATTAGTAAATATACCCCGAATGTTATGCGATATGGTTCCTGGTTCCATTTATACATCCTTCAGGATCAGTTTATGGGTGTATCTTGCCAGCTTCGTTCTTGTTGTCATAGTCAATGCGATCTTTGCTGTAACATTGCGGGGTGGGGTGCAGGAGGGTTAACAGTTAATTTATGATCAAAACATTTGAAAAGTAATTGTCTGCCTTCCATTCCTGTTTCGTTCCGCTTGCTTATTTTAGGTTTGTGCTTATTTATAGGCCAAGCCAGCCCCGCCATCATGTGACGAATGCCATAAATTCGTGAGGGTTCTATTCAAGGACCATGTCTGTTTCCGTTGTACCAAATGTAATCTTGACAGTAGGTGTAACATTTGTGCAGTGTGGTCGTCCAACATGATGGTTAAGTTCCTTGCCCAGGAGGACTTGGCAGGGTCTGATGCGGGATCAGGCAATCCGAAAGCAAATCGTGGAGCATCCGTTTCAGCCCCTGGGGGCATTCCACGTCTGCAACCAGAGGTGGCGGAAATGGCACCGCCGGTGTGGTTTGGTCCTGCTATGCAAGGTTTCTTGCATAGCGTTCTGCCCACGCTGGTGTCGTCCCTGCTGCCAAAGGTTGTAAGGCAGTCTCTTCCCGTGTTTGATTCGGACCCTGTCCTTGGACAGGGTTCTGGACTGGCCACCAAGGGAGCCATCTCGTGCGGCCACCTCCGGGTGGTCCAGTAGCGGTGGCCGCTCCGTCAGGCATGGGAGCCATCCGCCAGGACGGCTCCACGGTTTCCTCGTCTAGTGACGACTCTTCGGGGTCTGAAGATGAGGAGGCCGAGGAGGAGAGATTGCTGCAGCCTGAGATGCCACGGGTGGAGAGCATGGAGGTCGATTCCATCCTGGATGGAGCCGTCCTCCATCTGTCTGGCTTGGCGCTAGCCAGGGCAGCGGCTCCACTCATGGTTGAGGCAACTCCGCTACCTGGCACCGGTCCCGTGATGGTTGGTTTGCCGCCAACTGACACGGTGACGGGTGTGGCTGGCCAGGCGTGGTACTCACCTATCTCGCCTGGTCCGGTGGTCAGGTATGGGGTGCCGTTTGCGCCCGTCTTTGGCCACGGTTCTTCAATCGTTACGGGTCCGCACGGTTTTCTGTGCGGGCCTACTCCATGGGCTGGTGTTTTTCATGGGGTGGCGGTGGAACCATACGGTACCGGAGTTCCTGGCATATCAGCAATGGCTCCTAGCCGGGAGGCCGTTGCTGGTAGGGCCGTGAACACGTCACCCATTGACGTGTTCATGGGAGTGTCCTCGGAGACAGATTGGTCAGAGGCTCTGGCTTGGCTAGCCAGGGTAGACCCATCTGTGGTTTCGACCATGGCTGAGGATGCACCCCATGCATCAGTGGCATCGATTAGGGCGGGGATCTTGCCTGCAGCCCGGATCCAGTCTATTGGACTGGATCCAAGGTTTATGGAGTTATTGGATGCTATTTATAGCAAACAACTCCTGACCAAGGGCCAGTTTCCGGTGGCCTCCAGGGAGGTGCGGGCGAGGTGTCGTATTCCATGGGGGAAACATGACAGGTATGGTGTTGTCCCAACGGTCACCGAGGATGACCACTGGGTGCTAGGTGTCCAGAGTGCTGGAGCAGGTGACCCTGCCCCAGCGCTGGTGGACAAGTCTCAGGTACATCAAGACGAAGTCCTGTCCCTATGCGATGAGGGGGTGAGGGCAGCAGTGAGTGCTGTCAACCATTCTTATCGCCTTCTTTAGTCGGTGTGGGCTGAAGCGGGTGCAGGCCACCCTGTGCCACCTGTGGCGCTTTCATGTATTAATGACGGCCTGGTCTGTCTATGGACGCATTGGCAAGGGTGCAAGCGCGTGTGACGAAGTCTAGGAGGCAGATGGTCCTTGACCATATGCGTCCAGCTACTGCCGTTAGGGAGCGTCTTCTTGGGACGCCCCTTACTGGCCCTAGCATCTTTGGTGGCCAAGCGCAGGCCCTCTGAGAAGACACGGCAAACATCACACAGAATCGGTTGGCGGTTAATCTGCAGCTAGAGCTAGTGCGTCAGGCACACACACTAGGGGCTGTAGCCAAGCCGCTAACCGGGCAACCTTCTAAGAAGCAGAAGAAGCACAAAAGCAAGGCAAAAGCTAAGCCTAGTGCTGATTCTGCTTCTATTGGGTTTTTTTTAGCCGCCTCCGGCGAAGAAGGTTGTGGAGGCCCCTACCCTCCCCCAATGTTGCTCCTGATCGCATAAGAGGCGGGAAGGGCAAGGGGAAGGTTAAGTCCTCTAAGGGCGGAAAGAAGGGAGCAGATCGTACCTGAGGATACGAGGGCTCCCTTCATATCTGCCTGGACCGCACCTGTGTGACAGGAACAGCGGTGCCAGTTAGACTGGTCAAGCCAAGACCAAAATAGTTCTCACTCTCATCAAGAGAGGGGGGGAGCGGATCACGAGCGAGACACCCGTATTAGGCATCGATGTGTCTATAGTGGGTGGAAGGCTCATGCGTTTCGTCGAGGCTTGGCGAGGTGTAACGTCAGACAGTCTGGTCCTGGGATGGTTATCCCAGGGGTACATGCCGGAGTGGTGGGATTTTCCACCACAGAATCTGTCTTTGGCACCTGTCTGGACGCCCGTACCAAGGGAACCAGACAAGTTAGAAGCCATTCAAAATGAAGTGTCAGGTTTGCTTCTGAAGGGAGCAATAAAACCAGCAAACCGGAACACTCCAGGCTTCTATTCAAACATGTTCCTTGTCCCCAAGAGCACAGGGGGATGGAGACCCGTACTCAATCTCAGGCCATTAAATTGGTCCATACGCCTCAGTTTCAGATGGAAACTCCAAGGTCGGTAATGGCACGATTGAGGAAGAGAATGTGGTGTTTATCGATCGATCTGAAAGATGCATATTTCCACATTCCAATGAACAGGAGTTGTCACAGGTTTCTGAGAGTTGCGTTTCAGAATCAAGTGTTGGAGTGTGTAGTCCTCCCATTTGGCCTGTCGACAGCTCCACGGGTTTTCACCAGAGTGGTCCTTGCGGTGACAGAGTTTCTCAGAAAAGAGAACGTGCGCTTCACACTTACATAGATGATTGGCTGATCAAAGCAGACACATCAGCCAGGTTAGAGGTGGATACTGCTCTGACTCTGAAGTTACTTTCAGATCTAGGCTGGATAGTCAACAAGGAGAAATCCGAGTTGACACCCACTCAACAGTTCGTTTATTTAGGGATGCGATTCGATCTTGAGGAGGGCAGGGTTTACCCGTCAGAGCCCAGAGTGGTGTCTCTGTTAGCCATCCTCAAGAGTTTTCGATTGGGTAACCACATTCAGGCGAGGCGGTTTCTTCAGATGCTGGGCATGATGGTCTCCATGGAGCAGTAATCCCATACACTGCTCTGATGCGAAGACCTATCCAGTTGTATCTGATGTCTGTGTGGAAACAGATAACAGAACCCCTGTCAAAACTGGTGCCAGTTTTGGAGCCAATAATGTCGCATCTTGTATGGTGGAAAAAGTGTCAGAATCTCCTAGTAGGGGTTTCGCTGCACCTACCCCACCCCCAGCTTTCCGTGTACACGGATGCATCGCTGGAGGGATGGGGGGGGGCCTGCCTGGGAGAACATCAGGTCTCGGGCACATGGACTCTCCAAGAGAGCCAGCTGCATATCAATCTGTTGGAAATGATGGCAGTGGAACTGGCATTGGAAAAGTTTCTTCCAAAAGTCAGGGGCAAGGCGATATTGATAAGGGTGGACAACTCGACAGTAGTATCATACATAAACCGCTAAGGCGGGACCAAGTCACCCACACTTTGTATCAAAGTGTGGAACTTAATTCAATGGTGCAGGAATTACTCTGTTGTTTTGAAAGCAGCTCACATTCCTGGGCGATGGAACATTCTGGCGGATGCTTTGTCTCGGAGACAGAGAATTCTGCCAACAGAATGGTCTCTCAACCCTCCAGTTCTTCACAGGATCTTCGAGCATTGGGGCAAACCCAATGTGGATTTGTCCGCCACAAAGGAAAATGCTCAAATCATGACTTATGTCTCGCCGATTGCAGATCCAAATGCCATTGATACAGACGCTCTGGCGATAAGCTGGAGAGGGATGCACGCTTATGCGTACCAACCCACCATTCTTCTACAGAAGATATTGGTGACGATCAGGGAGGAACCGTGCCTGGTCCTGCTAATAGCGCCATTTTGGCCCAGCAGGGCGTGGTTCACGGATCTTCTAGATCTGCTGGTGGACAATCCAGTGCAGTTACCCAAGATTCCGAACATAATCTCACAGGCCAAGGGACGCTTCCTACACGAGCGTCCCGAAATGTTCAAATTGACTGTGTGGATGTCATTAAACAAGGTTCCACGTCGGAAGGCTTTTCTCGACAGCTGCGAGAAGGATGTCAACCTTCAAGTCATATAACAACAACGTTAACAGATTTGCATACTGGTGTGAAGAAAAGGGTATTGAAACCTTTCAATCCACTATTCAGCAAATAGCAGACTTTCTCTGTGAGCTGTTCTTTTCAGGACTAGCTCCTATCACAATTGCTGGATACAAGTCAGCTTTGGCATCAGTTATCCCTTGTCTAGCCAACAGGGATAGTCCAGAGGCGGCCCAGTTGAATGTAATGGTGAAGGGAATGCGCAATCTCCGACCGAGATAACGGTAGTCATTCCAGCCTGGAGTCTATCTTTAGTGCTTAATGTACTGGCCAAGCACCCTTTCGAACCGTTGCGTTCGGCTAGTCTAAAGCATTTGACTATAAAGGCGGTCTTTCTATTGGCAGATTCCTCAGCTAGAAGGCGCAGTGAGATCCATGCACTTTCAGCAGAGAGGGACCAATTTATTGTCTCCGGAGAGGGTCTGCGTCTACTGCCAAGAGCAGAGTTTATGTCAAAGAATCAATCTGAGATATCCCGGCAAACCGATCATCATACCGAAACTAGCTAGGTTTGATCATGATGCCAGTGTCTGGTGCCCAGTCCGTGTTTTGACTAAGTACAAAAAACGGACAGGCTCATTACGGTTGAATGATAGACATCTGTGGGTGTGCCATAAGAAGCCATATGGCGCTGCATCCATGGATTCTATCTCTCGTTGGGTAGTTGAACGCATTCAGACTACCCATGAGATTGTGACTGGGCACCAGGTGCAATGCGCAAGGGCACTCGATGTTAGAGGACATCGTGGCTGTTGCACAATGGCACTGTGAGTCCTCTTTCACGGATTACTATATGAGGGATGTGTCAGACTCCGCCAATCCGCTAGCTTTAGCTGTTTTGAAATGATAGTTATACGACCACACTGCTCTTCTCCATTTTTTGGCATTTGTAAGAAAGAATTAAGAAGCAGACATGGTCGAGTGAGAGGATGTCAACCAGATTGTGTCACTGATGGCTGGACAAGTGAATGGTTGGAGGCTCCACATCTGAAATCCAAATATCATGAGGTAATTCAAGATTGAGAGTTTTTTGTATCCTGTCTATATATCATGTTCATTCATCTTATATATTCATGCTCATTCCCAGGCTAATATATGCAAAGAGCAGTTAACCCTCTTGGCATATTTGTGTTTCAGGCGAGATGCATGTTCGTGAGTTCTCTCCATTTTCTTAGGAGGAAAAAGTGGGGTGGGGGGGCAGTGATGCGAATGTGATTCGGTTCCGTTAACATGATGGTCCTTTTAGGTTTCCATTAATCAAGTTTACGTCTAGCTCTTTCTCCAAAGTAGCAATTGATGGCTTGCCCCATCCCACCAGGTTACTGTCTAAATCTGGTGTATATCAGAAGTAATAGAATGGTGAGTGTTGATCGAAGGAGAATGAAGGAAATTTCAATTTCCCTTTCTCTGAGATCTAACAATACTCACCATTCTATTACGGACCCAGCCTCCCAGCCCCACAGAGGCAAGCCATGAGTATCTCTTGTTTGGTGGCTATGCAAACAATATGAGCTTCATGGCAAACGGGTACTCAGCAGTTGGGAGCCGAGTACCCGATTCTAGGAGTCGGTAAAGCTTACTAAGTCTATAGTCCTAGGGCCCAGCTATCCAGGCTAGCTGGTATCAGAAGTAATAGAATGGTGAGTATTGTTAGATTTCGGAGAAAGGGAAATTGAAATTTCCTTCAGTCTGAGTTACCCATGTGATTGCGGAGTGCAGGAGGCCATTTAGATTTGGCTCCGCCCACAGGTGGTGAGAGAGGGGTCAAAAGGTCAAATTTTAACCTGTGAAAATTGATTCTAACGCATCTCCTCCGAAACCATTAGACAGAATTCAACCAAATTTGGTATGTGAGTTACCCATATCAATGTGGAGTACATGAGCACATTTACATTTAGCTCTGACCAATCGGTGATCATCTGTGCGGAGGCACCAGCCTCAGCTTCATCCAGCAGGAGTCAGCCTTTCAAAGGCGAGTTGTGTACTTCACTATCTTTTTCCGAGTGTATACTGTGATTTATGAATTCAGGTGTCATTTCCTACTTGATTAGAGTCGTTGTTGTCATCTTGAGGAAGCGAGACCTTCAGGCTCTCTGATGGTTGCAAACCCTCCCGGGAACTTTTGTAATCGTGGCCATTATTTCGAGGAAGAAATCATACAAAGATCATCTAAAAGTGTCCGATTGGTCATCAGCATCACACGAACGTGGCCATGTCCTTCCTACTCTATGAAAGAAAACCTGTCCATTACGGGGTTACTCCCAGTGGCCCGGCACATGCGCAAAGTTGGCAAATCGTGTCTTAAACATTCTTCCCTCTGTGCGTGTATTGAGAATAGCCATCCATTTGGCAGGCGTGGCATATCCTGGGGCGACGTTTTACTAGTTCCGGGTTAGCTAGTCCTTCCCATTACCAGACCACAGCTGCCAAAATCGGTTAAAGTCACTTTGTCAGCATTTTGATGAGATATATTCCGTTTCCCTGGATAGCCACATGGAATTTTATTTATTTTCTGCGATCTGCATGTATAGGTCAGTTAAGCATACCACAACTTGAACCTTTAAATTATTGGACATTGAAACCCCTCATATCACGATTTCTGACACCTTGACGAGTTTGGTCCCCAACTTCATAGTGTCATAGTTCAGTAAATATTTGGAGTCGAGGGGTACAATTTTGCATGTCTTCATCAGATAGCCTAATGTAACCGTTGGTCAAGTTTCATCACAATCTGAGATGGTGTGGTTTCACACCATGGTTTATTTCACTCGGAATTACCCAGGTCTTCGTATACACCTTAGCGTCGTCTTAGCGGTGTCACCCTTAATCCCCATGATTAACATGTAAACTAATTTGTAGCAGGCCAATCTTATTTTATAATGACGCATAGGTTTGGCAAATTAAAGCATTTGTTTTAATTGTTTTCCGCTGTCATATTGACAACGATATTTTTCTTTGGTCAAAACTCTTATAACGGCACTTGGTTTTGGCACCAAGCGCTGAGGTTTTTTTTAAAAGGTTGGTCATAGATGCAATGCCTCAGCGATTACAAATTAGCACATGTTAGGGCTCCATGCATATGCATATAAACTGTACAGCCTTCATGCTTGGCAAAGATTGCATTGGTGCCGTGATGACATCATGATCTCGTAAAATCTCGCTCTCGTTGTGAAAAAATGGCTGCGCCCGAGAGATGATGTAATCCCATCTTTACGATGGTATAATTCCTCGTATTGTTTGCCTGTTGTAGTTATTCAAGATCTGTTATGTTATTCGTATAAAGTCATTCAAATAAAGTATACTTTTACCCATCCCGGAATTGCCCTTTAACAAAACCAGCCTCTGCAATCGTCTTAAGAATGTTCGTTGACAGGCCAAGAGAAGAGGATTTTTGGAAATTGGAATACTGGAATGACTGGCTAGTTATTGAGCCGAGACAATCATTCCAGGGGTACATTTTCAAAAAAGCTATCTTGTTTTGCAAATGGGCAATGCCTAAGACCACTGCCATGGCGGGTTTGGGCCGTCTTGATAATTAAAGCCTCCGTTTTATAGTTATTAATTGCTTGTCCTCCACAAGGTGGTCTTATCAGACAGGATTTACTCTATCCAATTCACTGACATGGGGGCCATTGATTTTCATTGTCCAATAAATCGTAGAAACTCACAAATGCAACGCATTTGCTGAAATTAGCTGCTAGTTTAATTTCACCCAGAGAGGATAAGAGAAAAATCAATCATGAATCTGACTATGGTGTGAAGAAATATGTTATTGGATTACAGAATTGATCATCGTGCTCTAGAGTGCCTGAGAGAAAAAACATTGAATGACAGAGCGTCTTGCTAGGCGGGAATTCTCAAGACAGTAGTTATGGCTTTATTGTCAGCTCGAGTTTGGAAGGAATGACCTCATTTCCACTGAACTTCTGTCATCAATGCCCACATCTGTGAACAGTGAGTACTTATTTTAATGATTCTTTTGAGCACATTTTCAATGATTTTGTATTCTTAAATATAGGACTGGCTTCATACTGTAGCTATAATTTTAAATCAACTTGACTGTTCAAAGGTATATGTAGCATAATATCTTGCTGCAGAGGCAGTTATAAATACAATATCAACCTTAATGGCCTTACCATAGAATGACTTGACTTTTAGTAGAGATCCGAATGGTGTCTGGAAATGAAGGGATCTGGTCTCTCACTTATGTACATATATCTGACATTCTGGTTAGCTGACATCAAAATGACATGTCTTAGACTAAACCGAAAATCGAAAACATCCTTAGATACAGTGTATTTTAAAAACTAATTTGTCTGGAACCTAAGTCAAATTAGTTTCACAAATATCAACCACTTACCCTTATATACATGAGAATTAAATTACTTTTAAGATATGGTACATTAGGGATTGAATTTTCTAAGAATTGAATTATGACAATTTTAATTAAATTTGAGTTGTATGAAGTATGGCAAAATTGTGAACATTCCTTGACCCTCTACTCTTCCATTCTGCATCACATGCCTCCATTCATGTCAGATGCACACATGCACATGCATGCACACACATGCACACACATACAAATGCACACACACACATACACACGCACGCACATACACATGCACGCACATTGTAAGTGTCTTATCTCTATACATATATTAATATCTCTCTTCTTGCAATGCCTATAAATATATATTTATGTATACATTCTATTCCTGGACTGTGTCGCTTATTAATATAAAGGTCGACAATGTTCAGAGAATTACAAGAAATATCTGCACGCTCTTTGATCTTACGCTGATGAATGTCTCCCGTGCATGGGCCTTCCAGAGGGATCCGTGTCTAGCTATGCGACGCCCATTTCTAGCAAAGCTCCTCCCACGCTTTGCCCGTATTGGGAGTGGGCAAACCATGAATTCATAGAATCCCAAGATCAAGGAAAACTGGATAGGTAAGCTGTTGCAGTAATCTGTAAGCTGTTGAATATTTTGAAACTAATTTGACTGGGTGTTGGTGCTGCCTATGGCAACAATAGCGCCAAGTCAAATTAGTTACAAAATATTCATGATCAGACTCTTTATTAACCCTTTAACACTCTTATCAGCCAAAAACAGCTACTGCAGTGGTCTTGAGAAATGTCCATTTGCAGACTAAAAGAAAACCGAGCCAGTCATTCCGATGGTAAATTTTCAAAAATAGTCTCCTGGTCTGCAAATGGACATTTTCTCTGAGAAAATTTAAATTTTCTTCAATAAATTCGATGGTTAAAGGGTTAAATAGTAAGGATATACAATTCGTCAGCTTGACGGACTGTTTATTGGTCATGACGAACCTACCATATCTACGTCATTCATTACGCATTTTGATTGCATTAATTGCTGTAATTGATTATGACATCATATACTTGAGAGACAGGTTGATCTCTGCATTATATATATATTTACAAAGGTAACACAAATAACCCTAATATCACTGGGATCAGAGTATATCTCAATTTCAACATAGCAATGTCAAGTAGTATATTAGAATATTTTTAAACTAATTTCATTGGAAGAAGTTGCAAAATATTTGACTGTACATTTTGTGTATTATAAAACACTTATTGTATCGAGTCTACGGTACTGAGAGTGCTCTTTAACCCCTGGAATGTCAGTGTCTCAATTACACGACAACTATGCAGTAAGCTGTTGAATATTTTGAAACCTATTTGACTGGAACTTGTTGCTACCCTAATCAACAACAGCTTCCAGTCAACACAATTTCAGAATATTCCTAACAGCATATGTATTGGTTCTGGTTTCCAGGCATTGAAGGGTTAATTATGCAGATATGGTCTTCTATTATGGTTATCAATTTCCCTCTATCATTTCTCTTAGATAATTGATGAATCCAGTCTCAGTCAATCATATGACCTCATAATCAACTACATGTACATGTATGTCACATGTAGGCTGATGTCATAATCAATTACGTTGTAAATGGCATATGTTAGTCAGCCATAAATGCTTAACGGTCCGTCAAATTGTACGACTTGTGTATGTCTTAAGATCTTTACTATTTAATAAACATTCTGTTGAATATTTTGAAACTAATTTGATCCAGTCAAATTAGTTTCAAAATATTCAACAGCTTACCTGAATAGTTTTCTGGAAATTGAAATTCAGGGAGTGCAGGGATCGATTGATCCCAACACAGGCAAAGCATGGGTGGAGCTTAGCTAGAGATGGGCGGGGCATAACTAAAACTGAATTCCTCCGTTGTGGAGACATACAATGAATTTGAAAACAACTTGCCTGAGAGTTGTTGATCCCTTCTACTTATGGCTATCGGGAAAGCAGCACTCAAAGACCTCTTCATTGTAAGGCGGTGAGCCGTGTTAAATAGCATTACAATACTTCTGCCTAGTCATGAGCTCTGTTGCCGTGGAAACTGTAACTAGTGAAAAACATCCTCCTATATATGGGTTCAGATCTGAAGTATGTTGTCAGTCATTTGCCGCCTTTATCTGATCATTGTCACCAAGGCACAATCTGATCACTAGTCTGTGACACTATATCTACTCGGTGATGGACTGCACCAGGAATCCACTAATTTCTGCTGATAAACAGGATAATTAGGGGCCTACTCAGTCTATAGTATGGTTTCACAAAGCAAAGGTGAGTCAGTGGAATGTGTCAGATTTGATCAATATCACTGTAACGATTAATTTGTTTTCTATTCATCCATGTATTGGTAAATATTTTCATCCTGAATTAGGAGAAATTGTGATTTTAATAAACTAGATACATGTATCTCGGTTAATTGTCATGAAGGCGGTGAGACAATTGAAATCTTGTATGTCTGTCTGCCTGCCTCTCTGTCTCTCTACCTGCCCATCTACATGCCTGTCTGTGTGTGTGTGTGTGTGTGCGTGCGTGCGTGCGTGCATGCGTGCGTGCGTGCGTGCGCGCGCGTGCGTGTGTTTGGCATGGTAACCTAGATGTTCTACTGAAGGTATCCTTACTGAATTTAGGTGGAAGATTGCCCGTGTCGGTCAAAATAGACCTCATGATTGTATGGTTGTGGGGTCAAATATCAAGTTCATCAAAGTAGGTGGGCTATTAACTCTCAGAATTGTGTGAATACTTGCTTGTATTTTTGAAGGAATTTGAATGGAGATTTTAGCTAAATAAATTATCAATCATATTAAGTGATATATTCTCCAAGATAATCTAGTATTTTGAGCTGTTATATCTGACATATCATGATATTGCACAGTTGGGCTTGCTCCAAACAACTTATCTTATCCTTGAGCACATTCAATAATATGTATTTAGACTTGGTGCATACTCAATGTCATATTAACTCACATACTTGCACATGCTAGGGTAGTACTTCTTCTTCTTTTCGTTCGCTGATCATACCAACAGTCCTGTGAGTGACTATCGACATGATCATAAGCGTTAAGTGCGTGGATCCATGGTTTATTAGAGTGTGCCGTGCGGCCTGGAACCTCTGTCTTCAGCACTCGAGGTTTCTGTCAGGATTACCTCACCCTTACCTCCTTTAGTCACCTCTTACGACATGCAGAGGATACGGAAGGTGTATTCTAAGCCCCATCTACAGGGCAAAGGTGGTACTTATACTCTTTAACACTGAAATTTGTTCGAAAATTTATCACTGGAATGCCCCCCCCCCCCCCCCCCAATGTTGGTGCAATTCAAGCAAATTTTGTATGTTAGTTACCAACATGATTGCGAATTGCGGAATAATGTTTACACTAGCATGCGCAGTCGATGGCATGCCATCGCAAATACCTATGCTTTTGGCAGCTTTGACATGCCCCCAGTCCTACCCTGTGGGCTGAGCCTAAGGTACACATTGTTTTGCAATCCGCAATCATATGTGTAACTAACATAAAATTTGTCTGAATTTTCTCAACTTTGACCATGTTCGGTGTAATTTAATAAGGGAGGCAACTCTCACTGAAAACAAGTGTCTTTTTCCATTTAAAGTCTTAATTATTCTTTTGCCCATAAATTATGTAAACATCATTAATTATAACATTTGAATAGTAAATGCCATCCATATACATACAGGCACATGTAGATACATACCAGGGCCAGTTTCACAAAGGTGCGTAAGTATGATACTGGACGTAAATATGGCGTAAGTACGATAAGGGGCGTAAATCGGGTTTCACGAAAAGCGCGTAGCTTACGCAGGGCCATAAATATGGTTGTAACTTGCGCGTGCCGAGACCCATGCGTAAGTTAGACGAAAACGTCTAACTCAGAACATCACGTTCAGAATCTCCTTTTCCAGCGTACGCGGCGAGTATTCACGGAGGCTAATTAGGTCAACATTTAGGTCGGGAAAACGTGTTAAAATTAGATCTGTTTATTCGTAGCTATTTCTTTTGTGCACTTCGGAACTTCACACATTTTCCAGAATGCATTGCTATCTACACAAACAGATCATCACTAAAAGGTTTGCCTTTGCTATATGCCGTAATTTAAGCTGCCAAAATGAGTCACCAGTTTTCGAATATCCCTATCGCTGTTCTGATAGAGCTCATCTTCTGCCGCGCCTCGCTTCTAACATGTCAAAGCTACATCTTCGATCTAAAAGTACAGGCAATATTTTGTTGTTTGAAATAATCGAGCCATCATCCTCTAAAATGACGCTTCAAATCCAGGATTTAATTTAATCGATAAGGCCTGTCTATTATGACCACACTATAGGAGCACAGAGTAACTGTCAGAATATGAATAGTGAATCGAGCCAAGGCCCAAGTGTATGCCCTAGGTGACAGATAATAGTTGGCAGATTATTTTGAAAATAGATTGAGTGTATTGTTGCTTCCTTAAGTTCTTTACTGTCAAATTGTCTTCAAAATAATCAGCCAGTTATTTATAGCCATTTTAGCCTTTATCCTTTGTCATAAATAACACAAGTTAATTCTCTTTTTCTGGTAAATGAATTTTCGAATACCGGTACAGCACTGCAGTAATTATAGACAACAATTTTTGTAAATTTACCACGAATGACTGGCTTCGTTATCGAGCCAATTCTTCAAGTGGTAAAATCTAAAAAATAGTTGCTGCATCCTGCAAGCTTTCACAATGGTTTAATGAAAAAAGCTGTTAACCCAACGTCATGTGCCTGCTAGGAACCCTTTAATCCTCGAATTGAAAAATAAATTCCATGTCTTCATTGAAAATGTCCCTTTGCCAACCAAGAGATTATTTTTGAAATTTTAGCACTGGAATGACTGGTTCGGTTATTGAGCCAGCCATCCCAGTGGTAATTAAAAAAAATAATCCTTTAGTCTGCAAATGCACATTTCTCATGACCACTGCAGAAGCTGTTATTGTCTGGCTAAAAAGTTAAAACAAGAAAACAAGAATTATTTCCAGTGACTTCCATTTCCTTTGTTAAAACAAGCCCTATGAACCTGTGGTCGAATAAGGTAGTGGCACAATATACACTCTGAATCTGAATTGTTTAAATCAGGTAGCCATATTGGATTTTGAATGCAGGGCAGTTGTCATAGCCACAATAGATATTGTCAAAAGGAACAAATGATGAAAGTTGTTAAGTTCCATCATGCAAATGTCAAACTTGTTCACAGACGAACTGCCAGACCTGTGTACACACTAGTAAAGTTTTTCCAGTATGGCTGCCTTGAAATTAAAATATTCCTCAAGGGAAAGGTTTAACCCTTTAATGACATGGTTCATACACAAGTACACAGAAAGTCTGGGAAAAGTGTGGAATTATAAGAAACCAATATATTCAGGCCTTGAAAATTATGGAAAATTTAATATTTTCTCCTACAGCTTTGGAAAATGTATGGGAAATTAAAATATTGTCAGATGTGATTGTCATTTGCAAAATAATATAGATAGTAATCAAAATATTGATGATCTTAGCCACAAATTTCAGAAGTGGAAAGGTATAGAAAAAGTATGGAATTGGAAAAGAAGATGTATGTACCCTGTAATGAGAAAATGTAGTCAAGAAAATAAATTGTCCCATAGAAAAATGGATTATACATTGCCCCATAGAAAATTTCAATTTACAGACCATGAGAAGACTATTTTTGACAACTTAACACTGGAATAACTGGCTTGGTGATTGAGCCAATCATTGCAGTGACAAGATTTCAAAAATAGCATTCTCTTGATCTGCGAATGGATATAGATTGCCCCATAGAAAATTTTGATTTGCAGACTGTAAGAAGATTATTTTTGACAACTTACCACTGGAATGACTGGCTTGGTGATTGAGCCAATCATTCCAGTGATAAGATTCCAAGAATAGCATTCTCTTTGACTGCAATTCCAGGGGGCCCAACTGGTGAATAATATATTATATGATTCAAAAGTACTTTCCTTTGTTTTGCAGCCTGTGCCAGGGTGATGAGTGGGCACCAAATCAATGTCTAGTGTAACAGATAGGCCTTGCAATGAGATGCATTCTATGATTTCTTCTTCATCACTCTTAAATGATTGGATGCAGTAAATGGAATAACATCTGTAATACCGGTATCAAATTCCCAAAAGACATTCTCAGTCAATCTCAGAATGACATGCACACACCTGTGATGGATGTGACCACGGTTTTTCTAAAGACTGTTTTCAAAGTCTCATACATACTTGTTATTAACAACACATTGATAATTACAGTTCAATACATCAATAATCATATTTAAGGCAAATACTGTATTTATTGAATGAGGTAAAAAGAAAAAATTCAGTTTTAGTGATTGAAATTTTTATTTAACCCGTATGTTAAGTTATGACAATGATTTCAAAATGGTTAATTGTTGCAGAACCAGTAGTTAATAAGACTGGCATATATTTTTTAAAGAGTCGCATGGCCTAGATGTTAAACAAATAATCTTGGGTTAGTGTCTAAATACACATATTGTGTACAGTCACTAATGTACCTGGCCTTCCTCAGTCATTTTTGTCAGTAGACACAATGAGTACTGAAAATTGGATATAAGAATCTAAAATTACACCAGTCTACAATCTACCAGTTTATACAGAATATGAATTCTGTGCTTGATGAATGAAAAATTGTGATTTTCTAACTCAGTCATGAGTCTCATTCATCAAATACAGAATTCACATGCTGTATGAACTGGCAATTGGAGACTGTTGTAATTTTCAAAAGATAATACCTCTGTCCCTTGCATACATGTAATTCTACTGTCCTATGCACATTTCTAGCACAGAATTTGTAATTCTGATCATAAGTTTAATACTTCTGGTCAAAAGTGTTACATTTTGACCTGCGATTTCCATATCTGCTGCTAAAATATTTACATCTCTGTCCAAATGTTTTGGCTTTAATCTCAAATTACCTCATTTCAAGAAAAAAATGTTAGCATTTCTGACCAAAATATGTATGTTTTCAGCCAAAATGTGTTTTGAAATTTATTTTCAAGTGTTCTGATTCAAATACTGAGGTTCCAGGTGAGCGATACAATCTCCAGGGTGTTTATTTGTTGGTAATTTATGAAAATATCAGAGCCATTTTTTGCATGGTAATGATACTTTATAATTCTTTTTTTTTTGGTCCATCTTAAATTACAACTACATGACATGCTATAAAGCGACACAAATTTATCCAAATTAACGGCTTATCACTCAAGCCGGCCCAAACAGTGGTACTGAGAAATGCCCATTGGTAGACCAAGAAGACTAATTTTAAAATTCTGGAATTGGAATGACTTGTATTGCTATGAAATTGATTAAATGGTTTAGTCATGCAAAATCATGATGCCCTTGAAATGCCATATCCAGGCTAGATTGAAAGATTCAACCAATGACATGCAGAATACTGCTATTGCATTTGAGCAACATGCCAGAGTGAAATATGTCATCAGATACAGTAAGCAGATGCTGGTAAATTAGCATTATGAATTTATAGCGTGAGTGTCTTTCCCATGACTCTGGAACATAAACAAAACATGTTTTAAATAATTATTAGCTCACCTGGCCGGAATTGCCAAGTTAGCTTATACCGTGGCGACTGCCCACTTTCCGTCCGTCCGTCTATCAACTTTTTCGTTAAATGACTTCTCAAGAGCCATTTGGTAGATTTCAATTATATAATATCGGCAGCAGGCCTGTGCTGTAATATTTCCAATGGTAACTCATAATAGGTTGCCTTATATGCTTTAAGGAGACATATGGTAACCTAAACCTTAGAAAGCTCATTGATGTCCATACTAAAATCAACAGATTAAGGTAACCTGGTTCAGGTCCCCTAAAATAAATTAAGGCAACCTCATGGAGAGCGTTTTCAACAGGTTACCTTAACAGCACAGGCCTGGGAAGAAAGCATCCTTAGGGCATAGAGATTCAAGTTTGTTCAAACAGTCAATCAGCTAATTTGGTGGGTGGCCGTCTTGGATTTTGGCTGATTTGTAGAAGTCTTTAAAAATCTCCGAAACCGTGGCCATCTTGGATTTTGGCCGATTTGTTGAAGTCTTTAAAAATCTCCGAAACGGCTTGGGAATCGATTAAAAACTCATGAAACATCATCTAGGGCAAGAGCTACGGCAAGTTTGTTCACGGGAACATGATTGACCAAATGGTTCGGCGGCCATCTTGGATCATCTAGTTTTCGCGAAAACAACTCCAGAACCGCTGAATGGATCGGGCCGAAAATTGTATGTGTATATGTAAAAAAACATGTCCGCCATGAATCAATCAAAATATAACGTCTTTGGCGGACATCTTGTATTTTCTTCAAATTTCTTAGCAAATCATACTTATTAACCACTGGGCCAATTTTAATAAAACTTGGCTACACTTTCTTCACAGAAATTTGATCGGTAAAATTTCCCAATGGTCATCTCATTTTGTTCGGTTGTGTCAGTGGGCAAATATTTCAGGTAAACAATAGAGGCCCTCTTGTTAATATTCTAAACAACCCACATGCTTTGGCATAAAGACATGAACAAGCAGTGTCTCATTTTGTGAGATATTTGCTACGGTTAAAAGGCTATGGTACATTTTATCTTGTTTTGGTTTTATACAATAACAAGATAGAGATTGCAGACCCTCGCCCTGCCATTTTTATCACATTGTACATCTTTCCTATTCGCCAGATTTTGTCATATTACGTCCAAAATTGTGAAACCCTAGTGTATGGTCACATACTTTCCTGTGTAAAAATTTTGAGTTAAATAGTTTCCAAAAATTTGATCTGGCTTTTTTCTGAATCATGGCTAATGATGGATATCCGCTTTCACAATAAAATTCTTTGTTGTGTTAAAATTTGACTCAAATCTGATTAGTTTTTATGGTGAGCAGCTAAACAGACCGACAAACACACGCATGCACGCACGCACGCACGCGCGTGCATACCCACCCACACACACAAGCGCCCGCGCACAACACCTACACAGACGCACGCACACACAAACAAATGCACGAATAAAATGATGACAATTCTGAAATGCTGCTCAAACCCAATAATCCTTCTTTATTGGAATTAGAATTAACGCATACGACAGTGTTAACAATAATTTTCTGGTTTATTTTAGCTCAAATTTTAACACAAGAATGTGTGTGATCCTGTACTAGGATTCCACAACTCGGGATGCAATCTAAAAACTGGAAGTGGTTACAATGACAGTAACAACAGGAGTGTGAGGGTCTGCAATCAGATGCTATTGTTTACTTCAGGAAATCACTTGACATTATCTATACAGTTAAAGTCTTGACAACCCTGGTTTTATGTGGAGGTTGGGATGTGATGGAGTGGGGGTTGCCATCCAGTGAGTGGGATGCGCAACAACCCCCACCCCCACCCCCTCATTGGTGAAATGGTTATCGACCTCAGTCCTGCTTTCTTGAGGTGATGTTATTTCAATCAGCGAAACACTGGTAGAGCTATACAAGCAAACCTGTCTATAATGATCACTGTATGGACAGGTGACAAGATAGGTGGTCGCTAATTGCAGCTCAGCGGCTGTGGGGTTTTAGGTGCATGCATGGCATGCGATCGTGTTTTCCTAACAGTAAGACTCAACTCTTATGGATAGTCATCAATTCGTCCCAAAAGTGAGTGTGCGTCGTAGACGTGTATGTCCGCTATAGACAGGTTTTTCTCCTTCGATCAATACTCACCATTCTATTACTTCTGATATATACAGCTGGCCCTGACAGCTGGCTCTAGGACTATAGACTTAGAAAGCTTTACCGACTCCTTGGAACTGGGTACTCGGCTCCCAACTGGATTAATATGGACGCTTCCGATGATAACCAGGTATATTTCCATGTTATTCCATAGTTAAAAGACTTAGGTCTCTAAAATTTTGTGTGTGTCGCATGTTCCAATTTCTAACCCCAAAGAATCTGGGACGTGTGTTAACAACGAAATATGCCAGATGATCGCCTTCCTTTAAATCCCCAACAGGCGATCGGCAGATATGAAATTAGGTGTTGGCTTATCGGTGTTTTAACACGATTATCAGCTGACGTCGTTCTCCGTAAGATCCGAGCGGGTGTCGTCAAGAAAACACCCGTGTTTCTCGGATGTTTATGTGAAGAAAATGTTTCATTAATTCGCGCATCTGATTCTGGGTGCTGCATACTTTAATTGGTACCAGAAAAACTTTGGAATTTTCAAGTTTTGCGTGTTATCACGATCTGTTTGCAATGATCAGTGGTTTCAAAATTCTTGATTTAGATGTGTGGTCTGCGATTTTACCGTGTGCTACAGCAGTTTGTTTACATTTTGTTGTTTCTTCACATATCGTTTTGGCCTTCGTTAGGAGTATAATTTATATTTATTAGTAAATATACTCCGAATGCTATGCGATATGATTCCTGGTTCCGTTATACATCCTTGGGGATCAGTGTATGGGTGTATTATTGCCCGCTTCGTTCTTGTCGTCATAATCAATGCGATCTTTGCTGTAACGTTGCGGGGTGGGGTGCGGGAGGGTGACAGTTAACTTATGGTCAAAATATTTGAAAATTAATTGTCTGCCTTCCATTTTTGTTTCGTTCCGCTGGCTTATTGTAGGTTTGGTTTTTATAGGCCAAGCCAGCCCCGCCATCATGTGTCGAGTGCCACATATCGTACGGGTTCTATGCAAGGACCATGTCTGTTTCCACTGTACTAAGTGTAGTCTTGACAGTAGGTGTAACGTTTGCGCTGTGTGGTCGGTCGATATGATGCTTAAGTTCCTTGCCAGAAGGACTTGGCAGGGTCTGACGCGGGGTCAGGTGGTCCGAAAGTAAATCGTGAAGCGTCCGTTTCGGCCCGTGGGGGCGTTCCACATCTGCAACCAGAGGTGGTGGAGATGGGACTGCCGGCGTGGTTTGGTCCGGTTAGGCAAGGTGTCTTGCATAGCGTTCTGCCCACGCTGGTGTCGTCCTGCTGCCAAAAGTTGTAGGGCAGTCTCTCCCCATGTTTGATTCGGACCCTGTCCTTGGACAGGGTTCTGGACTGGCCACAGAGGGAGCCGTTTCGTACGGCCCCCTGGCAGTCCCGTCGGGCTCCAGCCTGATGGGTTCTGTCTCTCTGCGGCCACCTCTGGGTGGTCCAGTAGCGGTGGCCGGTCCGTCAGGCATGAGAGCCGTCCGCCAGGATGGCTCCACGGTTTTCCTTGTCTAGTGACGACTCTTTGGGGTCTGAAGATGAGGAGGAGAGGGTGCTGCGGCCTGTGATGCCGCGGGTGGAGAGCATGGAGGTCGATTCCGTCCTGACGGAACCGTCCTCCATCTGTCTGGCCTGCCCATGGGGTGGCGGCGGAACCATACGGTACCGGAGTTCCTGGCATATCAGCAATGGCTCCTAGCCGGGAGGCCGTTGCTGGTAGGGCCGTGAACATGTCAACGGGTGACGTGTTCACGGGAGTGTCCTCCTCGGCGATGGATTGGTCTGAGGCTCTGGCTTGGCTAGCCATGGTGGACCCGTCTGTGGTTTCGACCACGGCCGAGGAGGATGTACCCCGTCCATCGGTGCATTGATTAGGATGGGGATCTTGCCCGCAGCCCTGATCCAGTCTGTTGGACTGGATCCATGGTTTATGGTGTTGCTTGATGCTATTTATAGCAAACAACGCATGAACAAGGGCCAACTTCTTGCGGCCTCCATGGAGGTGCGGGTGAGGGGTCGTATTCCAGGGGGGGGGAATACGACAGGTATGGTGTTGTCCCGTCGGTCACCGAGGATGACCGCTGGGTACTGGGTGTCCAGAGTGCTGGAGCGGGTGGCCCCGCCCCGGCACTGGTGGACAAAGCTCAGGTACACCATAATGAAGTCCTGTCCCTGTGTGATGGGGGTGTGAGGACAGCACTGAGTGCGGTCAGCCACTCTTATCGTCTTCTTCAGTCGGTGTGGGCTGAAGTGGGGGCAGGCCACCCTGTGCCACCTGTGGCGCTTTCGTGCGTTAATGACGGACTGGTGCTGTCTATGGACGCATTGGCAAGGGTGCAGGCGCGTGTGACTATGTCCAGGAGGCAGATGGTCCTTGACCATATGTGTCCAGCTACTGCCATCAGGGAGCGTCTTCTTGGGACGCCCCTGACAGGCCTTAGCATCTTGGAGGACATGGCCAGCATTGTGCAGAATTGGTTGGCGGTTTATCTGACTGTAGTCAGGCCGCTGATCGGCCAACCTTCAAGAAACAGAGAAAAAGCAAGGTGAAAGCCTAAAGCATAGTGCTGCTTCTGTTTTCTGCTGGGTTTTCTCAGCCGCCTCGGCGAAGAAAGCCAAGAAGGTTGTGGGGGCCTCTACCCTCCCCCAATATTGCTCCTGATCGCCCGAGAGGCGGGAAGGGGAAGGGGAGAGGTAAGTCCTCAAAGGGCGGACAGAAGAGAGCGGATCGTACCCGAGGGTACGAGGGCTCCTTTCGCATCTGCCTGGACCGCACCTGTGCGACAGGAACAGCGGTGCCAGTTAGACCGGCCAAGCCAAGACCAATATGGTTCTCTCTCTCTCTCGTCAAGAGAGGGGAGGGGGGAGCGGATATGCGAGCCAGACACCCCCCATTAGGCGTTGAGGCGTCTATAGTGGGTGGAAGGCTCATGCGTTTTCGTCGAGGTTTGGAGAGGTGTGACGTCAGACAGTCTGGTCCTGGGATGCTTATCCCAGGGGTACATTCCAGAGTGGTGGGACTTTCCACCACAGAATCTGTCTTTGGCACCTGTCTGGTCACCCGTTCAATGGGACCAGACAAGTTAGAAGCTATTAAAAACGGAGTGTCAGGTTTGCTTCTGAAGGGAGCAATAAACCAGCAAACCGGAACACTCCAGGCTTCTATTCAAACATGTTCCTTGTCCCCAAGAGCACAGGGGGATGGAGACCCATACTCAGTCTCAGGCCATTGAATTGGTTTATCCATACGCGTCGGTTTCAGATGGAAACTCCGAGGTCGGTAATGGCAGGATTGAGGAAGGCGGTGTGGTGTGTATCGATCGATCTGAGAGATGCATGTTCCCACATTCCTATGAACGGGAGTTGGCACAGGTTTCTGAGAGTTGCGTTTCAGAATCTAGTATGGGAGTTTAAATCCTCCCATTCGGCCTGTCGACAGCTCCAAGGGGTTTTCACCAGAGTGGTCCTTGTGGTGACAGCGTTTCTTAGAAGAGAGAAGAACGTGGCGCTTCACACCTACATAGATGATTGGCTTATCAAGGCAGACACGCCAGCCAAGTTAGAGGTGGATACTGCTCTGACTCTGAAGTTACTTTCAGATCTAGGCTGGATAGTCAACAAGGAGAAATCCGAGTTGACACCCACGCAACAGTTCGTTTATTTAGGGATGCGATTCGATCTCGAGGAGGGCATGGTTTACCCGTCAGAGCCCAGAGTGGTGTCTCTGTTAGCCATCCTCAAGAGTTTTCCATTGGGAAACCACATTCAGGCGAGACAGTTTCTTCAGATGATGGGCATGATGGTCTCCAAGGAGCAGGTAATCCTGTACGCTGCTCTGATGCGAAGACCTATCCAGTTGTATCTGATGTCTGTGTGGAAACAGAACAGAACCCTTGTCAAAGCGGGTGCCAGTTTTGGAGCCTTTAATGTTGCATCTTGCATGGTGGAAAATTGCATCTTGTATGGTGGAAAAAGCGTCAGAATCTCCTAGTAGGGGTTTCGCTGCACCTACCCCACCCCCAGCTGTCCGTGTACACGGATGCATCGCTGGAGGGATGGGGGCCTGCCTGGGAGAACATCAGTTCTCGGGCACATGGACTCTCCAAGAGAGCCAGCTGCATATCAATCTGTTGGATATGATGGCAGTGGAACTGGCATTGGAAAAGGTTTCTTCCAAAAGTCAGGGGCAAGGCAATATTGATATGGTCGGACAACGCGACAGTAGTATCATACAGAAATCGCCACGGCGAGACCAAGTCACCCACACTATGTATCTAAGTGTGGCACTTGATTCAATGGTGCAGGAATTACTTGGTTGTTTTTAAAGCAGCTCATATTCCTGGGCGATTGAACATCCTGGCGGATGCTTTGTCTCGCGGACAGAGAATTCTGCCAACAGAATGGTCTCTCAACCCTCCAGTTCTTCACAGGATCTTCGAGCATTGGGGCAAACCCAACGTGGACTTGTTCGCCACAAGGGAAAATTCTCAAATCATGACTTATGTCTCGCCGATTACAGATCCTAATGCCGTCGATACAGACGCTCTGGCGTTAAGCTGGAGAGGGATGCACACTTACGCGTACCCACCCACCATTCTTCTACTAAAGATATTGGTGAAGATCAGGGAGGAACCGTGCCTGGTTCTGCTATAGCGCCATTAGGCCCAGCAGGGCGTGGTTCACGGATCTTTGAGGTCTGCGGGTAGAAAATCCAGTGCAGTTACCCGAGATTCCGAACATAATCTCCCAGGCCAATGGGCGCTTCCTACACGATTGTCCCGAAATGTTATTGACTGTGTGGTTGTTGTCAAACAACGTTCCACGTCGGAGGGCTTTTCTCGACATGCTGCAGATTTCATCGCAGCTGCGAGAGGGAGGTCAACCTTCAAGTCATATAACAAAAGGTTAACGGATTTGCAGACTGGTGTGAGGAAAAGGGTATTGTTACCTTTCATTCCACTATTCAGCAAATAGCAGACTTTCTCTGTGAGCTGTTCTTTTCAGGACTAGCTCTTGTCACAATTGCTGGATACAAGTCAGCTTTGGCATCAGTTATCCCTTGTCTAACCAACAGGGATAGTCCAGAGGTGGTCCAGTTAAATGTGATGTTGAAGGGAATGAGCAATCTCCGACCGAGACAACCGGTAGTCATTCCAGCCTGGAGTCTATCTTTAGTGCTTAATGTACTGGCCAAGCACCCTTTCGAACCGTTGCGTTCGGCTAGTCTAAAGCATTTGACTCTAAAGGCGGTCTTTCTATTGGCAGCTTCCTCAGCTAGAAGGCGCAATGTGATTGATCCATGCACTTTCAGCAGAGAGGGACCGATTTATTGTCTCCAGAGAGGGTCTGCGTCTACTGCCAAGAGCAGAGTTTATGTCAAAGATTCAATCTTTGAGATATCCCGGCAAACCGATCGTTATACCGAAACTAAGTAGGTTTGATCGTGATGCCAGTGTCTGGTGCCCAGTCCGTGCTTTGACTAAGTACAAAACGGACAGACTCGTTACGGTCGAATGATAGACATCTGTGGATGTGCCATAAGGAGCCATATGGCGCCGCATCCGTAGATTCTATCTCTCGTTGGGTAGTCGAATGCATTCAGACTACCCGTGAGATTACGACTGGGCACCAAGTGCAATGCGCAAGGGCACGATGTTAGAGGAATAGCCGCCTCTTCCGCCCTTTTACAATGGTGTTCCGTTTAAGGACATCATGGCTGTTGCACAATGGCACTGTGAGTCCTCTTTCACGGATTACTATATGAGGGATGTGTCAGACTTTGCCAATCCACTCGCTTTAGCTGTTTTGAGTCGATAGCTATATGACCACACTGCTCTACTTCCTTTTTTGGCATTTGTAAGAAAGAATTAAGAAGCAGACATGGTCGAGCGAGAGGATATCAACCAGATTGTGTCACTGATGGCCGGACAAGTGAATAGTTGGAGGCTCAAGGTCTGAAATCCAAATATCATGAGGTAATTCAGGATTGAGAGTGTTTTGTATTATGTCTATATATCATGATCATTCATCTTATATATTCATGCTCATTCCCAGGCTAATATATGCAAAGAGCAGTTAACCCTCTTGGCATATTTGTGTTTTCAGGCGAGATGCATGTTCGTGAGTTCTCGCCCTTTTCTTAGGAGAAAAAAAGGGGTGGGGGCAGTGATGCGAATGTGATTCGGTTCCGTTAACTTGATGGTCCTTTTAGGTCTCCATTAGTCAAGTTTAAGTCTAGCTCTTTCTCCAAGGGCAAAAGTAGCAGTTATGGCTTGCCCCTACCCACCAGGTTACTGACCAAATCTGGTGTATATCAGAAGTAATAGAATGGTGAGTATTGATCGAAGGAGAATGAAGGAAATTTCAATTTCCCTTTCTCCGAGATCTAACAATACTCACCATTCTATTATGGACCCAGCCTCCCAGCCCCACGGAGGCAAGCCATGAGTTTCTCTTGTTTGGTGGCTATGCAAACAATATGAGCTTCATGGTAGACGGGTACTCGGCAGTTGGGAGCCGAGTACCCGGTTCCAAGGAGTCGGTAAAGCTTTCTACGTCTATAGTCCTAGAGCCAGCTGTCAGGGCCAGCTGTATATATCAGAAATAATAGAATGGTGAGTATTGTTAGATCTTGGAGAAAGGGAAATTGAAATTTCCTTCAGTCTGCATTTCAGAGAAATAGTAATAGAAATATACCGTTTTAGACCGCGTGGACTCATAGGCGCCTAATTCAGCCTGACCTACTTCTAAGTCTCTCTCTCTCTCTCTCTCTCTCTCTCTCTCACTCTCTCTCACACTCTCTCTCACTCTCTCTCACACTCTCTCTCTCCTCTCTCTCTCTCTCTCTCTCTCTCTCTCTCTCTCTGTAATAAGCGAGGTACGACGTCGCGCTACAAATGCCTATGCCTTGACCTCATTTGGTGTTTTCTTTCTTAGTTTGCAAACACATTAGAAAAATCAATGTTAAGAAAATTACTATTTATAGGATTTATTCAAACATGATTATGTCGACAACGTAATAAAACACGACATAAGGTAACGCTTACCAAGTTTTAATGTAGCGGCGAACGTTGAATTGTTGTCTCGCTGCTGTTAAAATATGCAATTGTACTTTCTATATGGTCCATGCTAGAAGTTATTTGTACTGATTGACCCTGTACTATAATTAACAACTGACAGCTGTCACATTGTAGTCAGCTGAATCATGTCATAAGCAGCGACGATTCTCGCCTTAACGTACTAGGGAGCTCCACGTCGAAGTTACATGTTTTATTATTTAGGCGTTTATTTACAACCCCTTTCGTGAAACTGACGTAGACGCGGGACTTAAGTATAGCATCTAAGTTAGACGGGGGCGTAACTTACGCACCTTTGTGAAACTGGCCCCAGTAATTATCACACTGAATTCTTGTATACACTTTATTTCAAACATTGCTAATGTAGGTTAACCATTCCAAAATTTTCATAGTCTTATATATTGCGGGGAACTCTTTTCAGGCTTAGAGGTGAATTCAATTCAAACATAACAACAACTGTAAAACTAAAACTATTTTAATCACCTTACCCAGGCCAAAAAAAGCTTGGATATTCATGAATATCTAAGTTCTGTGGAGCTTGAATAAACCAGCTAATCCCAGCTAATCCAAGCTTTTAATAACTTGGAAAAGCTTGGATTAGCTTGCTGGTATTGGCCACATAAAATTCAAGATAATTCAAGAAAATCCAAGAAAGGCCTAGTTAAAGTAAAATCCAAGAAAATTCCAGATAGCTTGAACATTCAAGAAAATCCGAGCTAACTTGAACATTCAAGATAATCCAAGCTAGCTTGCCGGTATTGGCCACTTAAAATCCAAGAATATTCCAGCTAGCTTGAACATTCAAGAAAATCCAAGCTAGCTTGCACGTTCAAGAAAATCCAAGCCTGCTTGAACGTTCAAGAAAATCCCACCTAGCTTGGATTTTATTCCAGAAAGTCCCAGCTATCTAGAACTTCAAGAAAATCCCAGCTAATCCTAGCTTTTAAAATAGGTTAGCCATTAACATACAATGTATGCACCTACACATAAATGCTGCCACACAGAGATTATATATAAATATGTATGCTTAAAAACCAAACATGGGAGTTGAGTTACTCAATAACAAATACAATTTCAGCCAGACATTAGCAATGTATGAGTTTCTGACTGATTTGTCTGTTATTCTTATAGACATAGATTGTTTATGTGCCATACACACTGTATTATTTAGAAGGTCATCATCACTGCATTAATTACATAGAACTGAAAAAGCTATACCCAAACTGGTAATTCTGAATAAATCTCTGGAAATCAATAGAATACATACCTCAAAATACAGTTCTGTTTCCATTTAAGGTTACTGATGCTAAGCATTCTATCTAACAGTACTGTCAGTGTTTCCAAACTATCATATTCTATATATCCATAGCTGGTAATAATCAATGCAATGAATGTACAGTTTGCTTTTTTACAGACATTTTAAATTTCCCACCAATTTACCAGCTCAAGGTCACCTCTAGTCATGACTATACAGAACCTGTTGTTGCCTTAGTGCAAGCTATTTCAAGATAATCCAAGGTAGCGTAAGTGAGTCTACAAATTCAAGGATATCCAAGTAGCTTGAATTCTTTTATGTCTGACAAGTCCTAGAAAATCCAAGCTAGCTTGAATTCTGTCAAATCAGAAAAGTCCAAGCAAATCCAAGAAGCTTGCACTTTTTCATGATGATTTTCAAAATGTCCTAGAAAATCCCAGCTAGCTTGAATTATGAGAGGGGAGATTTTCAAGAAGTTCAAGAAACTATATAAAGTCCAAGCTAATTCAAGGAAATCCAAGCTGGTATGGGTTGAATAATTTTCCAATAGCTTGGATATTCAAGAAAATCCAAGCTAATCCAAGTTAACTTGAAATTTATTTCACACTGGTTGGTAGTGTAGTCAGCAAACTCTATTTACACTATATACAGGAAAAGACAGATCAACAAGTAACTTTCAGAACCAGTGCATGGCGAGCGAGAATTAGACTTAGAATTCCAACCGCCTCTCAAATAATTGGGCTTTATATAGTCAAATGTTGTGTGCTTCTCACAAGAAGACATAAAATCGCTTGTGTAAAGCTAAAAATTTTCACATGAAAAGGCATAAAGTCGCTCCTCGCGGAAAGCCATAAACCACTCGAAAAACTTTAAAATTGAAGAAAGACATAAAAGTTAGATCAGTATTCCTCCTGCATGATGCACCAGCCAACCCATGCAACAGCAGCAAGCCACAGTCCACTGCATGCTATAGTGCAATGTAAGCAAACTCTCTGACCAGTCAGGTCACTGCACTATTCAGCCAGCTGGCCTAGCACTGAGGAGTGCTGATACAACAATCATTTGGCATGTAAGAGTTATCCCCCTTGTTAATCCATTTAAACAATCGAAGACAAAATCCACTACACAATCTAGAAAGTTTGATCAATCTTTTATATCTTCAAGAATACGAGAGGTGTTCAGTTTATTTTGTCACAAATTTCAAATAAGTATTTAATCAACAATAATTTATCACAAAATAATTTCATTGCAGAAGATGTTCAATTTGAGACCCATGAGCATGATATCTCAGTCTACAGCGCTTAGGCCAAGAAGAAAGGGCTTTATTGATCACAGTTTGACTTAGTGCCTTCCATTTAGTTTTGAGAGCACGTTTTAGACTGTTAAGACTTGTAAAAAATCCGCTTCTGTAGACGGCGCTTGACAATCCCCCAGATACTAAAGTCCATAGGGGCAGCATCCGGCGACTTCGGCATCCATTCTTCAGAGCTAATGAATTTAACATTGTTCTGCTTTAAGTATGTTAAGTTCTTTTGTGCAGTATGAGAGGAGGCACTATCTTGGTGAAAAACCATGTCCGTCTGTTTGTTCCCTGGGAATAATTTTGGAACATCATGTTTCAAAAAGGGTCTCAAAACATGTTTGATGTAATAATCAGCATTGATTTTCACATTCCGATCAATGAATTTAAGACTGGTCTTTCCGTAATGACTACGCCTGCCCATACCATGAAACCAGGCGTGAAACTGTCACGTTTAACAAACTTCAACTTATCCATGGGTATCAATTTGTCCTTTCCTAACATAACAGACTCGCCGTTTTCCGTAGCTTCCACCTAGATAAAACATAGCCTCATCTGTGGTGACAAAGTTTTTCCACTTCCCCGCACACAGCTTCAGGTACAGCCTCCAGCTCCTCTTCCTCCTCTTTTCAACCTGCTCTAG
This sequence comes from Chaetoderma sp. LZ-2023a, assembly GCA_034401795.1. Taxonomy (NCBI): domain Eukaryota; kingdom Metazoa; phylum Mollusca; class Caudofoveata; order Chaetodermatida; family Chaetodermatidae; genus Chaetoderma; species Chaetoderma sp. LZ-2023a. The sequence continues at coordinate 57,176,551 of CM067360.1, forward strand.
GGATAGTGTATGAACCAAACATTTTTTTCTCAGTTTTGCCTTGATAACACTGTTTATGGTGTTATTTACGGATCCCAAACTAATTCCTAATCGATTGCTCATCTCACGTTGTGTCGGTGGGTTAATTCTTGCTATCATTTTCTTCACTTTGTCTATCACTTGTTTTGAAACTACAGTTCGTCTTCTGATTTTCAGCGTAGCAGATTTTCCATGTGTACCATGGGTACCCGGTCCCAACAAACGGGTACTCTTCTGCCAGTGAGGCTCATATTGTTTGCATAGCTACCAAACAAGAGAACAGCTATGACTTGCCTCTGTGGGGCTGGGAGGCTGGGTCCGTAATAGAATGGTGAGTATTGTTAGATCTCGGAGAAAGGGAAATTGAAATTTCCTTCATTCTCCTTCAATTAATACTTGCCATTCTATTATTTCTGATAACACCAGATATAAACAGTAACCTGGTGGGAAGGGGCAAGCCATCAATTGCTTCTTTTGCCCCTGGAGAAAGATCTTAGACTTAAACTTGACACATGGAGACCTAAAAGGACCATCAAGTTTAGGGACCGAATCACATTCGCATCACCGCCCCCCCCCCCTTTTTTTTTCTCCTAAGAAAAAGGGAGAGAACTCACAAACATGCATCTCGCCTGAAACACGAATATGCTAAGAGGGTTAACTGCTCTTTGCATATATTAGCCTGGGAATGGGCATGAATATATAATATGACTGTAGTGCGGATCGACCGGTCAGGTACCGGGCATACGACTAAGCTGGGTACGCGCCGCCTGTCCTGGGTTCATTCCCTGAACACGGCCCCCCTGGGTAGAGCCATAAGCGTACAACGCGACTAAGTTCGTTAAAACGCATAGTGCGCATGCGCACGCTTGGATGATATTTTTGATAAAGCACGTAGTTTATGACCAAGATAGGATGACGCTTTTAGTGTACCGAGATGGTACCCTGTAATCCTTTTTGATTACCTGTTCCCGCTGAATCTGGCATTGATCAAGACAGGCTTTTTAAATCTGTAAACCATTTCAAAATCGGTTAAGAAATGTCTGAGTTATCCACGGAAAACCCGTCTTGATCATCCTCAAAATATTGCTGTGACATCATAACCACGTGGACGCAGAACTTCTAGAATGTTCTAGAACATTCGACAGCGTGGTTATCAGCTACGCACTGATTGGCTGATGCTCGAACGATGATTGGTTGGAGCCTGCGCCTGTGACGTCACGGGGAGTATAAAAGGAGACGCGATCCAGAGATCAAGAGCATCCTCGGCCAGGGGCCGAATAGGTTGGACCTGTACCAGCTACTATCGATAGACAATACGCATATTACTTCACTTTCTTTCGTTTTTTCACCCGTAGCTGGCAGCTACCCAACCCACCGCACTAAAACAATTTTGTAACTCCCTACTTGCGGGAACAATTTGGGACTTTCTACTTATCGTTCACGAGTATCAATATCTATTTCGGAACACGAACTTGCGGTGAGGCCTTTACAGCCTGAATATGTGATTCTACAGATGTGAGGGCAGTGATGTTCTTTGATGGATGACTCGCCGGATCTGCCGGCCACGCCTAAAAGTGGTGTTTCAACCATCCCCGCACTGATGTCGTGCAGGTTCTTCTAACTTTCGACCGCAGCAAGTAAACTTTGCCCGGTGCGTCTTCAGAGCTGGCTGACGTACCCAGCACCATTAAGCTGTTTTGTATCTTCATTTGCATCTAGCAACCCCCGCTTGTGATCGGGTTGTTGACAACTTCCATCCATGCCATCGGTGTACGGGAACTTCACAGCAGTAATGCTATTGCATTGCTTGCTGACTACTCGTTAGACATTCCATTGTGCTTACAGTCCTGAGCGATGTACTCCTGCCATGAGCTTCTTGCGGGAATCCTGTTTGCGGGAACCAACCTGCGGGAACTTTCCAGCTTCCAGAGAATACATCAACTCGCGTCACCTAAAGGATGACATATCAATTTCAGTAACACGATAGCCTAACTTAAGAATGGCTACCGAATATTCAAGTAGCTAAACTTAACATTTTAATTATTCCGCTAAATGTACTTTTCTAATTATATTGTATCCGTAAGAATGGTCCCGATGACTAAAAGGTACCGTACCGGTCTTAGGACCGCTAGTTATAATTTCTGTATATGTTTATGGTTATTCTCATTTTCTGTAGGGTGTTTTCACTAACCGCACCGTAGTAGGTTCGTTAACCTGTACTAAGATATATAATTCTGATCATTTAATATTGTATTAATTGTTCTGGTTAGTTTATATATATATGGCCAGTGGCCATCAGTTCATATGTTTTGTTTATTTATAGAAAATATAGGACTTCAGTACATGTAGGAAACACCATAATACAACACTTATATATGCAGCACTTTCTCCCGCCACCAAGAATTTTTCACTGAGGTCGCTGTCCATGCTATAACTTTGTTTAGCCCGGCCTGCTACCGACTAAACTGTTTCTATTCAGCTTGATAGGATAGGTTTAATATGATCAGAGACACTTTCTTCGTTAAGAAATTTGTAGTATACTCTTCTCTTCCGGCAGTGCGATAATCTAGCCCCGCACTCCGGTAAGACTCATAACTCTAAGATTTTGTCTGTCTTCATGCTCCACTCAGCCTTGTGGCTTCTTAATTGTTTGGATGTCCCTATCTGCACCGTGGGCTGATCCGACCATGGGAAACTGTTGGGGTTTCCGAGCGGTGATGGCCAGGGTGTGGTATCACATACATTCCCTCCGTATCTTCGGCTACTTAGTAGTTAGCACTTTTGCCAATGTAGGAAAGCACTGCGAAAACATCTTAATTATTATTTTATTTGCTGAACAATCCTCCCGCACCACAGTGCAAAACTGGGCAACTTGTATATAAACCTAACGACAGGTTAAACGGTTAGTTCCATAGGACCCGCTGACGGGCGAGATATGTATCCCCACCGAATTCCTTAAGAATGTCTGGGCATGATATTTAGATCTGCTACGCCCTCACGGGAAGGACATTTACGGTGGGTATTCGTCTCTCTTACCCCCACCATAACGATAGAACAATTGCCTAATAATGCTTTTGTGAAAAGTAACCTGTGTCCTGTAACGTTTTATGTGGTTACGGAGCGAGATTTCTGGATTCTTATCCAGTTCGGAGATCTTACTAAGTAACATGTATGAGCGCTGTCTTCAGTATTGATGTCTTGGGGCATCGGTTCTCAATAACAGCCGTGTCTAATAGCTAGGTAGATATCAGCCAGTTGCGGCCTAAACTAATTCTCGTTCTAAAAACAACTAAAAGGAATTAAGCAAAGCAGAAGGCCCGCATAAATAAAGCGGCGACTACTAATTCAGCATACTAAGAATCACATAAGACGGTGACATGGGAATCCTTCAGGAATCGTTCGTCCCGTCTTCACGTAAAACCGCACCCAACCCTATAGTCATAATCTCACTAGGTATGGTCTTTTCTTTTTCAAGCATTTTTGGTTGAAATATTAGAGTGGGCCCATTTTTGCCTACTACTCTTCTCCCGCTTCAAGCAGTGACGACACCTTCCCGAGACGGAGACCCGCGCGAGGCACTTGCCTCTCGCAAGGATTCAGCGACGATGGTCCACGCGAGGATAATACTCCTCACCCAAATTAGCACTAGGAGTAGTGCCCGCGTGAGGCACATGACTTTTCGTCCGAGATAATCTTCTTCCTTTCAGCTTAGAGGTATAATAACTTATATTAAGTTAATTAGTTACGTCTCGTGTACGGGAGCCTCCCTTGCAGGGATACCTCTGCAGACCTACGAGTCTGTGTTGTACCTGCGGGAGCCCCATGTTTAAAAGTTCATCTGGCTGTCTCTATGTCTTGTATTTTCGTATGCTCTTCATTTTTTTTATCTAGGATACTCGATAGTTTGTTTAGGTAAAATCATTGGGTAGACTTATATTTTTAGGTCACCAAATCAAATCTTGTAAGTCTATAGATCACGAAATTGCTAGGGACAGGCATACTGGTGACACAAATTCTTGGGATGAGACAGTTGTATTTAATGTTCGCGACAATGGGCGCACAGCCCCACTGGAACGATTGAGTTCCACCGGCCTTAGGAGCCGTTTTTTGTTACCCGTAGGGCAGTCCATACAGGATCCGTCCCCCTGATACCAGATGCTAACCAGCGTCATCGTTCGTCGTGCACTTGCGGCACAGCGAGTCGACATGATACACGGGAACGGCCCGACACTACCCCGCGAGCTACAAATGATCATGATATATAAACATAATACAAAAAACTCTCAAACTTTAATTACCTTATGATTATTGGATTTCAGACGTGGAGCCTTCAACCAAGCACCTGTTCATCCATGACAAAATTTGGTTGTAATCTTCTCGCTTGACCATGTCTTCCTTAGCTTTTGCTTTTTCAAGTACCAAAAGGGAGAAGAACAGTGTGGCCGTTTAACTATCGTTTCAAATCAGCTAAAGCAAGTGGATTGGCAGAGTCTGACACATTCCTCATATAGTAATCCGTGAAAGAGGACTTACAGTGCCATTGTGCAAGAGCCATGATATTCTCGAATGGAACACCATTGTGCCCTTGCACATTGCACCTGGTGCCCAGTCGCAATCTCATGGGTAGTTTGGATGCATTCCGCTACCCAATGAGATATAAAATCCATGGATGCGGCACCATATGGCTTCTTATGGCAGATCCACAGTTGTCTATCATTCGACCGTAACGAGTCTGTCCGTTTTTTGTACTTAGTCAAAGCACAGACTGGGCACCAAACACTGGCATCATGATCAAACCTAGTTAGTTTCGGTATAATGATCGGTTTGCCGGGATATTTCAAAAATTGATTCTTTGACATAAACTCTGCTCTTGGCAGTAGACGCAGACCCTCTCCGGAGACAATAAATCGGTCCCGCACTGCGGAAAGCGCATGGATCTCACTGCGCCTTCTCGCTGAGGAAGCTGCCAATAGAAAGACCGCTTTTAGAGTCAAATGCTTTAGACTAGCCGAACCCAATGGTTCAAAAGGGTGCTTGGCCAGTACATTAAGCACTAAAGTTGGACTCCTGGCTGGAATGACTACTGTTTGTCTTGGTCGGAGATTGCTCATTCCTTTCACCATCACATTTAACTGGGCCATCTCTGGACTATCCCTGTTGGCTAGACAAGGGATAACTGATGCTAAAGCTGACTTGTATCCAGCAATTGTGACAGGAGCTAGTCCTGAATAGAATAGCTCACAGAGAAAGTCTGCTATTTCCTGAATAGTGGATTGAAAGGTATCAATACCCTTTCCTTCACACCAGTCTGCAAATTTGTTAACCTTGTGGTTATGTGACTTGAAGGTTGACCTCCTCGCAGCTCCAATGAATTTTGCAGCTTGTCGAGAAAAACCTTCCGACGCGGAACGTTGTTTGATAATATCCACGCAGTCAATTTGAACATTTCGGGACGCTCGTGTAGGAAGCATCCCTTGGCCTGGGAGATTATGTTCAGAATCTCGGGTAACTGCACTGGATTGTCAACCAGAAGATCCATGAACCACGCCCTGCTGGACCAAAATGGTGCTATTAGCAGGACCAGGCACGGTTCCTCTCTGATCCTCACCAAAATCTTCGGCAGAAGAATGGTGGACGGATACGCGTCAGTGTGCATCCCTCTCCAGCTTATCGCCAGAGCGTCTGTATTAACGGCATTTGGATCTGCAATCGGCGAGACATAAGTCATGATTTGAGCACTTTCCTTTGTGGCGAACAAGTCCACGTTGGGTTAGCCCCAATGCTCGAAGATCCTGTGAAGAACTGGAGGGTTGAGAGACTATTCTGTTGGCAGAATCCTCTGTCTGCAAGACAAAGCATCCATCAGAATGTTCAATCACCCAGGAATGTGAGGTGCTTTCAAAACAACCGAGTAATTCCTGCACCATTGAATCAAGTGCCACACCTCCATACACAGTGTGGGTGACTTGGTCGCGCCTTGGTGATTTATGTATGAAACTACTGTTGAGTTGTCTGACCGTAGCAATATCCCCTTGCCCCTGACTTTTGGAAGAAATTTTTCCAATGCCAGTTCCACTGCCATCATTTCCAACAGATTGATATGCAGCTGGCTCTCTTGAATAGTCCATGTGCCTGATACCTGGTGTTCTCCCAGGCAGGCCCCCCCCCACGCCTCCAGCGATGCATCCATGTACACGGACAGCTGGGTGTGGGGTAGATGCAGCGAAACTCCTACTAGGAGATTTTGACAGTTTTTTCACCATACAAGATGTGACATTATTGGCTCCAAAACTGGCACCAGCTTTGACAGTGGTTCTGTTCTCTCAGAGATATCAGATACAACTGGATAGGTCTTCGCATCAGAGCAGCATACGGGATGATTACCTGCTCCATGGAGACCATCATGCCCAGCATCTGAAGAAACTGCCTCGCCTGAATGTGGTTTCCCAATCGAAAACTCTTGAGGATGGCTAACAGAGACACCACTCTGGGCTCTGACGGGTAAACCCTGCCCTCCTCGAGATCGAATCGCATCCCCAAATAAACGAAATGTTGAGTGAGTGTCAATTCGGATTTCTCCTTGTTGACTATCCAGCCTAGATCTGAAAGTAACTTCAGAGTCAGAGCAGTATCCACTTCTAACCTGGCTGGAGTGTCCGGCTTGATAAGCCAATCATCTATGTAGGTGTGAAGTGCCACGTTCTCTCCTCTAAGAAACGCTGTCACCGCAAGGACCGCTCTGGTGAAAACCTGTGGAGCTGTCGACAGGCCGAATGGGAGGACTACAAACTCCCATACACTGAAACCTGTGACAACTCCTGTTCATTGGAATGTGGAAATATGCATCTTTCACATCAATGGACACATACCACATTCCTTTCCTCAATCCTTCCATTACCGACCTCGGAGTTTCCTTCTGAAACCGAGTCATATGGATAAACCAATTCAATGGCCTGAGATTGAGTATTGGTCTCCACCCCACCCCCAACCCCCTGTGCTCTTGGGGACAAGGAACATATTTGAATAGACGCCTGGAGTGTTCTGGTTTGCTGGTTTTATTGCTCCCTTCAGAAGCAAACCTGACACTTCTTTTTTAATGGTACGGGTGTCCAGACAGGTGCCAAAGACAGATTTTGTGGTGGAAAATCCCACCAATCTGGCATGTACCCCTGGGATAACCATCCCAGGACCAGACTGTCTGACATCACACCTCGCCAAGCCTCGACGAAACGCATGAGCCTTCCACCCACTATAGGCGCATTGACGCCTAATGCGGGTGTCTGGCTCGCGATTGCTCTCCCCCCCCCCCCTCTCTTGACGAGAGAGAGAGAAGCATTTTGGTCTTGGCTTGACTGGTCTAACTGGCACCCCTGTTCCTGTCGCACAGGCACGGTCCAGGCAGATATGAAAGGAGCTACCACACCCTCAGGTACGATCAGCTTCCTTCTTTCCACCCTTTAAGGATTTAACCTTACCCTTCCCCTTCCCGCCTATGGGGCGATCAGGAGCAACATTGGGGTGGGCAGGAACATCTACAACCTTCTTTGCCCAGCAGAAGAAGCAGGCTTGGCTTTGGCCTAGCTTTTATGCTTCTACTTCTTGGAAGAAGGTTGTCCGGTCAGCGGCTTAACTACAGCACCTAGTGTGTGTGCTTGTCGCACTAGTTCTAGCTGTAGATTTACAGCCAACCAATTCTGGGCAATATTGGCGCTGTGTCCTCTAAGATGGCCGCGCTTGGCCACCAAAGATGCTGGGGCAAGTCCGGGGCGTTCCAAGCAAACGCTCCATAACGGTGGTAGCCGGACGCATATGGTCAAGGACCATCTGTCTCCTGGACTTCGTCACTCATGCCTACTTCATCACTCATGCCTGCACCCTTGCTAATGCATCCATAGACAGCACCAAGCCGTCATTAACGCATGATAGCACCACAGGTGGCACAGGGTGGCCTGCCCCCGCTTCAGCCCTCACCGACTGAAGAAGGCGATGAGTGATTCACAGCAGTCATTGCTGCTCTCACCCCTCATCGCATAGGGCCAGGACTTCCTCATGGTGTACCTGGGACGTGTCAACAAGCGTCGGTGCGGGGCCACCCGCTCCAGCATTCTGGACTCCAAGTACCACACCATATTTCCCGTGGGGACCACGACATCTCGCCCGCACATCCCTGGAGGCCGCAGGGAGCTGGCCCTTGGTCAGGAGTTGCTTGCTATAAATAGCATCTAGTAACTCCTTAAACCTTGGATCCAGTCCGACGGACTGGATCCGAGCCACAGGCAAGACCCCCATCCTAATCGATGTAGCCGATGGATGGGGTGTATCCTCTTCGGCCGTGGCCGAAACTACAGACGGGTCCACCCTGGCTAGCCAAGCCAGAGCCTCGGACAAGTCTGTCTCCGAAGAGGACACTCCCGTGAATATGTCATCCATTAGCATATTCACGGGTCTACCAGCAACGGCCTCCCGGCTAGGAGCCATCGCTGGTAAGCCAGAGACACCAGTACCGCATGGTTCTGCTGCCACCCCTGGAGTTCACCATTCCATGGAGTAGGCCCGCACGGAAAACCGTGCCGACCCATAGCAGTTATGGAACCGTGGTGATACACGGGCGCCAACAGCACCCCATATGTGGCTGCTGGACCAGGCGAGATAGGCGTGTACTGAGCCTGGCCAGCAACACCCGTCACCGTGTCGGTTGGCAGCAAACCAACCAGCACTGGAAGGATGCCCGGTACCGGAGTGGCCTCAACCATGGGCGGAGCGACTCCTGGCTTGCACCAAGCCAGACAGATGGCGGGCAGTTTTGTCCAAGAAACCTTGCATAGCAGGTCCAAACCACGCCGAAGGTGCCATCTCCAAAGCCTCCGGTTGCAGACGTGGAGCACCCCCAGGGGCCGAAACGGACACTCCATGATTTACTTTCGAACCGCCTGATCCCGTGTCAGACCCTGCCAAGTCCTTCTGGGAAAGGAACGTGACCAATGTATCGGTCAGCCACACTGAACATATGTCACACCTATTATCGATATTACACACTGAACAACGGTAACAGGCATGGTCTTTGTAAATGACCTTGATGAACTTGTGGCACTCTGGGCAAGATGGCGGGGTAGGCTTGGCCTATAAAATAAGCACAAAACCTAAAATAAGCAAGCGGAACGAAACAAGAAAGGAAGGCAGACAAATGGTTTTCAAATATTTTTACCATAAATAAGTTGTAACCCTCAAGCACCCCACGGCGCAACGTTACAGATTATGATTAGTATAGATTATGACGACAAGAATGAAGCGGACATGAATACACCTATATACTGATCTTGACGGATGTATAAACGGAACCAGGAACCATATCGAATAGCATTCGTGGTATATTTAACAATAAATTTAAAACTACAAATGTATGCTCTCAAACGAAGGCCAAAACGATATGTGAAAAAAAAAAAAATGTAAACAAACTGCTGTAAAACACGGTAAAACCGCAGCCCACACATCTTAATCAAGAATTTTGAAACCACCGATCATTGCAAACAGATCGTGATAACACGTAAAACTTGAAAATTCCAAAGTTTTCTTGTACAAATTAAGTACGCAGCACCCAGAACAAGATGAGCGAATTAATGAAACATTTTCTTCACATAAAAATCTGAGAATAAACCCGGGTGTGACGTCACCCACTCGAATAATACGGAGAACGATGTCAGCCGATTTTCATGTTAAAAATACTGTATAGCCAACACCTATTTCATATCTGCCGATCGCCTGTTGGGATTAAAAGAAGGCGACCAATCTGGCATATTTCGTTGTTAACACATGTCCCAGATTTGGGGTCAGAAATTGGAACATGCGACACAGACGAAATTTTATAGACCTAAGTCTTTTTACAACGACATGTATGGAATAACATGGAAATATACAGCCTGAGATTCAACGGCTCCTTTCATGATAATCCAATAATCCTTGGAGCGAAAAACAGCTACCACAGGCACAGAAAATGACTTAGAAAAACTTTAAATTCAACTAAGATATCTCCAAATGCAAAAGCATGTATGCTCTTGTTGCTACACTGTATGCAAACAAGAATGAGGCTCACTGGCAGAAGTGTACCCGTTTGTTGGGACCGGGACCCAGTTCCAGGAGCCGGTAAAGCTTACTAAGTCTAGATTCCTAGAGCCAGCTATCAGGATAGCTTGTTATCAGAAGTAATAGAATGGTAAGTATTGATCGAAGGAGAAATTACATGCTTTAACAGGTCTCACCTTAATGGCTGGGATACCAAAACTGACAAAAGCGACCCAGTCATTCCAGTGATAAATATTTTTAACTATTTTTCTCCACTTGCAAATGAACATTCCCTAAGCAAAAATGTCAATGGAAGAATCCAATTTTAACTATTCCCTGCCCGTCTCTAGCTAAGCTCCACCCACACCTCGCTCGTGTTGGGATCGATCCCTGAACTCTCTGACTATCAATTTCCAGAAAACTATACAGGTAAGCTGTTGAAGATTTTGAAACTAATTTGACTGGGTACTGTTGCTGCCTATCGCAGCAACAGCACCCAGTTAAATTAGTTTCAAACTATTCAATAGAATGTTTATTAAATAGTAAAAACAAACAATTCGTACACCAATGCTTGATCCGTCATCAATTAAGCATTCGTGACAACCTTATCTATGACATTAATGCCATAATTGATTATGATGTTATCCAACACATCATGTAGTCTGTCTGGTGGAGAGTCGTTATTATATATTTGTTTATTGAACACACATGTCACAGTTACATGTTCTAAAATCAACACATGTCCCTATTTCTAAATGTCATGTGTATTGAGATCAGGGACTTGACAATGTTTAGATTGTCGTATCGGACCTGTGAGGTTTCACATGAAAATATTATACCAGCAATACACAGCGGAACAGAAGCGCAACGCTTGTGTAAAGATGTTGCCATGGCAGCAATAATTATTAGCTGAAAACCCAGGATCCCTGAGGTTCTTATCAGCATGAGTGCAATGTTTGTTGTCAAGTCTCTTGGACAATTTAGTTCCTGGTGCCGTTAATTTGCCTTTATAGACAGATATCGGTGAGCAATCTATTGTTGTGGTAAATCTAATAATGGTCAGTAATTTTATTCATCAGACAGGTTTAACCCTTTAACACTCATATCAGCCAAAAATGGCTTCTGCAGTGGTCATGAGAAATGTCTATTTGCAGAGGATGAGAACTATTTTGAAATTTTCACACTGGAATGCTTGCCTGGATAACCGAGCCAGTCATTCCAGCAGTAATCTGCAAATGGACATTTTCTATGAGAAAACTGAAATTTTCTTGGACAAATTTGAGGGTTAAAGGGTTACGGTTAGATTTCATTAGAGCTGTGTATATTATATCTTGACTGAAAAATGTTGTTGCATAATTTTTCAGTTATGTTATTTTCAAAATATTCAGCATTTTTAATGTTTATCATTTTTAGCTCGCCTGGCACGAAGGACCAAGTGAGTTTATTACGTGGCATCTTTCCATAATCCCTCCATCCGTTATCAAATTGCATCTCCTCCTTTATGCGTTGACCGATTTCAACCAAATTTGTCTGGAAGGATCCTAAGATGGTAGGCGCCAGAACAACAGTTCTTAATTTTGATTGGTAAATTTTTCTGGAGGCCATCTTAAATTTTCTGAAAATTTTCTGGAAATCTAAAAGTACTCCTCCAATATAAATGGCCTGATTTCAACGAAACCTGGTTGGACAACTTCTATGATGGTAGGCTTCAACACTTCTTACAAGAATTTTGAATGCTTTGACTGATTTCAACCAAATTTGTCTGGAAGGATCCTATGGTGGTAGGCGCCAGAACAACAGTTCATAATTTTGATTGGACAATTTTCCCGGCGACCATCGGGGATTTTCAGAAAATTAATGTAAATCAGTCAAAAGCCTACTCCTCATTAACCACTTCACCTATTTCAAGCAAGCTCGGCTGGAAGGACCCTAGACTGGTCTGTTTGAGAACTTAATTGTATACCGAATTTTGATTTGTCACTTTTTTTTTACGCCCATCTTAAATTTGTTTTAAAAAATGGCGGGGAACCATTTAAAGTGCTACTCCTGACTTCTTGTAATTTTATATCTTTGCAGAATCTAATATTCTACATAGTCGATACTCGTTCAATATACAGTGAGAATATACAGTAAAGCATGTTTTAACCCTTTGACTGTCTCGCTGCTGCAAGCCACCAGACAATAATTTCAATTTTTGCGGTGCAGTAGCTCTGGAGCTGCTTAATATTTGGAAACAAATTGACTGAAAGTTGTAGGTGGCTTAGCTACCAACAACTGTCAAATTGTTTTCAAAATATTGAGCAAGTTCAAAGGTATAGCTACTGGAATATGTTGTCTGCAAAAACTCAGCAGACAGACGGTTAAAGGTCCAGATTGGTCAAGAAATTGTTTACAATTTTTACATGGTGGATGTCCATTTACAAGCCTGAAGACATTGTTAAAAATTTATCACTGGAATAACTGGATTGATAGTGGTAAATTCTCTTAGCCACTGAAGCCCATGGAGGCTGTACATATGGAAAGGAACGTTAATTGCCTACAAGGGATACAGTATTTTGCATCAACAACCCTATGTAATAAATGTGTTCTGATGCAATTTGTCAAGACCACTGTGACTACATGTACACTAGCAGGGGGTGGGGTAAGGGGGTGGGGGGTTGGGGGAACACAGATATACCACAAGAACTCTCTTATTATCTGATGTGAGAAAATCCATATAATCTTCGCTGAATCGAGACAGGAATGATTTTCCACATGAGGCAATACCTTGACAGCACTGGACAAGTGGTTTCATCCCATGAGATAAATCAAAGTCACCTAAGATGAATACTAATCAGCGAGTCGCCTTTATTAACCATTTAACACTCAAACCAGCCAAAAACGGCTTCTGGTCTTGAGAAATATCCATTTGCAGACCAAGAGAAGACAATTTTTGAAAATGTACAACTGCAATGACTGCCTCGATAACCGAGCCAGTCATTCTAGTAGTAAATTTTCAAAAATAGTCTACTCTTGATCTGCAAATTGACACTTTATTTGAGAAAGGCCAAATGGTTTAATCAATCTCAACTGTCATATCTACACATGGTTACATTTTATCTGTCTAATGGGCAAGCCAGCCAAAGCTGACATGTAGAAGAGAGATTGGTGCTGTTGTTGCTATCATAGTATATACATGTATACCTGTACATGTATACAGACGGACAGATGGTGGTGGGGCTGGAAGACAGATGGTCAGACACTAGACAGGGAGTCATCACTATAGCTCAGTCAGCAGAGCTTAGAATAGCTAGATATATATTTAATCAATGAATGGTTATTTGCGGGTTAAGAGACTAATTGGTGAAAATTGACCAATAGAATGACTGCCTCGGCCATTATTGAGCCATTCATTTTAGTGGTAAAATTTCAGAAATAGTTTACTTTTGACGTACAAATGGACAGCAAAGGACGCTTTTGGTCGGCTTTACCACTAACCAGCTAACCTGGTAAAGTGATGTTACACAAACGACGAAGTTGGACAATCTCTGACGACAGCAGAGGTCATTTCAACAGTGATTTTAATCTCGACAGACATTCAGTGATTTTATTCTGCATTTTGATTAATATACATAGTGGTGATAGTAGCGTTGCTGGTGGTGGACTGGTGGCGCTGCAGGTCATGGACGTGGCGCTGCCGGTGGTGGCGCTGCCGGAGCTGAACTGGTGGCACTGCCAGTGGTGGACTGGTGGCGCTGCCGGTGGTGGACTGGTGGCGCTGCCGGAGCTGAACTGGTGGCATTCCCCATGATGGAGTGGTGGCGCTGCCAGTGGTGGATGGGTGGCGCTGCCGGTGGTGGACATGGTGGCACTGCCGGAGCTGAACTGGTGGTGGAGTGGTGGCACTGCCAGTGGTGGACTGGTGGCGCTGCCGGTGCTGGACTGGTGGCGCTGCCAGAGCTGAACTGGTGGCATTGCCCATGATGGAGTAGTGGCGCTGCTGGTGGTGGACAGGTGGCGCTGCTGGTGGTGGACATGATGGCGCTGCCGGAGCTGAACTGGTGGCACTGCCGGTGGTGGTCTGGTGGCACTGCCAGTGGTGGACTGGTGGCGCTGCTGGTGGTGGAGTGGTGGCGCTGCCGGTGGTGGACTGGTGGCATTGCCCATGATGGAGTGGTGGTGCTGCCAGTGGTGAAGATGGTGGCACTGCTGGTGGTGGTGGACTGGTAGTGGACTGGTGGCGGTCAGTAAGCAAATATTTTGCTGTTCTTGACAGACTGTAGTGATTAAAGGTCTAAAGTGTTTCACGCAAGAACATGTGACATTGCTACTGAGTAACTAATGATGGAGTTCTATGTGAGAAAGTTATTGCAATGTAGTCACGCAGGCTTTACCCCTTTTAAAGCCTCAAATTTGATCAAGAAAATTTTTATTTTCTCATGCTAAATGTCCATTTGCAGACCAACAGAAGACTATTTTTTCTAATTTACCACTGGAAATTACTGGCCAGTCAAAAATAGTCTTCTTGGTCTGCAAATGGACATTTCTCATGACCACTGCAGAAACCATTTTTGGCTGATATGTGTGTTAAAGGGTTAACACTCGCACCAGCCAAAGACATCTTCTGCAGCAGTCTTGAGGAATGTCCATTTACAGGCCAAGATAAAACTATTTTTGAAAATCAACCACTCGAATTACTGACTCAGTTATGGAGCCAGCCATTTCAGTAACAAGTTTTCAAAAACAGTCTTCTATTAGTCTGCAAAAGTACTTTTCTAATGACGACTGCATACTCTGATTTTGGCCTGCTTGACCATTAAAGGATTCAGTTCTATTTATTGTCCTTTGTTTACCTGTATAGTAATTTGTCCTTGTTTACCTGTATAGTAATTAGCTTGTACAGTAATATTACAGTAGCTTGTAATGCAGCTTGTGTATGTGTTAATCAGAGGTACAGGTGTCATCATGATAGCTCATTGTTAGTTAACCATTTAAGCCTTAAATATGTTCAAGAAAATTTACATTTTCTCAAAGAAAATGTCCATTTACAGACCAAGAGAAAACTATTTTTGAAAATTTTACTACTGGAGTGACTGGCTCGGTTATCAAAACAGTCATTCCAGTTGTAAATTTTCAAAAATTTTCTTTGCGTGGCCTGCAAATGGATATTTCTCAGGACCAGTGCAGAAGCCATTTTTTGCTGATATGAGTGCTAAATGGTTAATGACGTGGACTCGCAAATTACGTCAAATTATGTACCTAATTGTCTAAAGCTACAGTACAGCTCAAAATAAGTAAACATTTACAAATCAAAAACAGAAACATGTTACATGTATAATAAGGAAAAATTAGTTACCTCTCCGGGATGTAACTAATTTTTCCTTATTATGAATCATCCTGGGATCGGGACCAACTTTTTCGGAAATATGTTACATGTAGTTAGTGAGAAATGTTCTTTCTCCTTCGATCAATACTCACCATTCTATTACTTCTGATACAAGCTATCCTGGATAGCTGGGCCCTAGGACTATAGACTTAGTAAGCTTTACCGGCTCCTGGACCCGGGTACTCGGCTCCCAACTGCCGAGTACCCGTTTGCCATGAAGCTCATTCTTGTTTGCATAGCAACAAGCGCTACATGCTTTTTTGCAGTTGGAAGTCTTAAAGTTTTCTACGTCTTTTTCTGTGATTGTGATAGCTTTGTGTTCGCTCTCTAAGGATTATTTGGATTACCATGGAAGGAGCCGATGATAACCAGGTCGTATATTTCCATGTTATTCCATAGTTAAGACTTAAAAATTGTGTCTGTGTCGCATGTTCCAATTTCTGACCCCGAACCTGGGATGTGTGTTAACAACGAAATATGCCAGATTGATTGCCTTCCTTTAACCCCAACAGGCGATCGCCAGATATGAAATAAGGTGTTGGCTATACGGTGTTTAACACGAAAATCGGCTGACGTCGTTCTCCGTATGGTCCGATCTGGTGACGTCACATCCGAGTTGTCTCAGATTTTTATGTGAAGAAAATGTTTCATTAATTCGCGCATCTGATTCTGGGTGCTGCGTACTGTATTGGTACCAGAAAAACTTTGGAATTTTCAAGTTTTGCGTGTTATCACGATCTGTTTGCAATGATCGGTGGTTTCAAAATTCTTGATTTAGATGTGTGGTCTGCGGTTTTACCGTGTGCTACAGCAGTTTGTTTACATTTTGTTGTTTCTTCACATATCGTTTTGGCCTTCATTAGGAGTATAATTTATATTGATTAGTAAATATACCCCGAATGCTATGCGATATGGTTCCTGGTTCCGTTTATACATCCTTCAGGATTGGTTCATGGGTGTATCTTGCCAGCTTCGTTCTTGTCATCATAATCAATGCAATCTTTGCTGTAACATTGCGGGTTGGGGTGCGGGAGGGTTAACAGTTAATTTATGATCAAAATATTTGAAAATTAATTGTCTGCCTTCCATTCCTGTTTCGTTCCGCTTGCTTATTGTAGGTTTGTGCTTATTTATAGGCGAAGCCAGCCTCGCCATCATGTGACGAGTGCCATAAGTTCGTGAGGGTTCTGTTTAAGGACCATGTCTGCTTTAGATGTACATATTGTAATCTTGATAATAGGTGTAACATTTGTGCAGTGTGGTCGTCTGATATGATGGTCAAGTTCCTTGCCCAGAAGGACTTGGCGGGGTCAGGCGGTCCGAAAGTAAATCGTTGAGCATCCGTTTCGGCCCCTGGTGGCGGTCCACGTCTGCAACCAGAGGGTGCGGAGATGGCACCGCTGGCGTGGTTTGGACCTGCTATGCAAGGCTTCTTGCATAGCGTCCTGCCTATGTTGGTGTCGGCCCTGCTACCAAAAGTTGTAGGGCAGGCTCTTCCCGTGCTTGGTATGGACCCTGTCCTTGGACAGGGTTCTGGACTGGCCACCGAGGGAGCCGTCTCGTACGGCTCCCTGGCAGTCCCGTCAGGCTCTGGCATGATGGGTTCTGTGTCTCTTCAGCCACCTCCGGGTGGTCCAGTAGCGGTGGCCGGTCGGTCAGGCATGGGAGCCGTCCGCCAGGATGGCTCCAGTGTTTCCTCGTCTGGTGACGACTCTTCGGAGTCTGAAGACGAGGAGGCCGAGGAGGAGAGATTGCTGCAGCCTGAGATGCCGCGGATGGAGAGCATGGAGGTCGATTCCGTCCTGGATGGAACCGCCCTCCATCTGTCTGGCTTGGCGCAAGCCAGGACAGCGGCTCCACCCGTGTTTGAGGCCACTCCGGTACCGGCCACCGGTCCCATGATGGTTGGTTTGCCGCCAACCAACACGGTGATGGGTGTGGCTGGCCAGGCGTGGTATACACCTATCTCGCCTGGTCCAGCGGTTAGGCATGGGGTGCCATTGGCGCCAATGCTTGGCCACGGTTCCTCAACCATTACAGGTCCGCACGGTTTTCCGTGCGGACCTACTCCATGGACTGGTGTTTTCCATGGGGTGGTGGCGGAACCATACGGTACCAGAGTTCCTGGTGTATCAGCAATGACTCCTAGCCGGGAGGCCGTTGCTGGTAGGGCCATGAGCACTTCAACGGGTGACGTGTTCACGGGAGTGTCCTCTTCGGAGACAGACTGGTCGGAGGTTCTGGCTTGGCTAGCCAGGGTGGATCCATCTGTGGTTTCGACCACGGCTGAAGAGGATGCACCCCATCCATCGGTGGCATCGATTGGACGGGGATCTTGCCCGCAGCCCGGATCCAGTCTATTGGACTGGATCCAAGGTTTATGGAGTTGTATGCTATTTATAGCAAACAGCTCCTGACCAAGGGCCAGCTTCCTGCGGCCTCCAGGGAGGTGCAGGCGAGGTGTCGTATCCCACGGGGGGAATACGACAGATATGGTGTTGTTCCAGCGGTCACTGAGGATGATCGCTGAGTGCTGGAGCAGGTGGCCCCGCCCCGGCGCTGGTGAACAAGTCCCAGGTGCACCATGACGAAGTCCTGTCGCTATGCGATGAGGGGGTGAGGGCAGCAATGAGTGCTGTCAATCACTCTTATCGCCTTCTTCATTCGGTGTGGGCTAAAGCGGGGCCAGGCCACCTGTGGCGCTATCGTGTGTCAATGATGGCCTGGTGCTGTCTATGGATGCACTGGCAAGGGTGCAAGCGCGAGTGACGAAGTCTAGGAGACAGATGGTCCTTGACCATATGCGTCCGGCTACTGCCATTAGGCAGCGTCTTCTTGGGACGCCCCTTACTGGCCCTATCATCTTTGGTGGCCAAGCGCGAGCCATCTTAGAAGACACTGCCAGCATCGAGCAGAATCGGTTAGCGGTGAATCTGCAGCTGGAACCAGTGCGACAGGCGCACGCACTAGGGGCTGTAGCCAAGCCACTAACCGGGCAACCTTCTAAGAAGCAGAAAAGGCATAAAAGCAAGGCGAAAGCCAAGCCTGGTGCTGCTTCTGCTTCTACTGGGTCTTCTCAGCCGCCTCTGGCAAAGAAGGCCAAGAAGGTTGTGGAGCCTCCTACACACCCCAATGTTGCTCCTGATCGCCCGAGAGGTGGGAAGGGGAAGGGTAAGTCCTCGAAGGGTGGAAAGAAGGGAGCGGATCGTACCTGAGGGTACGAGGGCTCCCTTTGTATCTGCCTGGACCGCACCTGTGCAACAGGAACAGCAGTGCCAGTTAGACCGGTCAAGCCAAGACCAAAATGGTTCTCTCTCTCGTCAAGAGAAGGGGGTGAGCGGATCACAAGCCAGACACCCGCATTATGCGTCTATAGTGGGTGGAAGGCTCATGAGTTTCGTCGGGGCTTGGCGAGGTGTGACGTCAGACAGTCTGGCCCTGGGATGGTTATCCCAGGTGTACATGCCGGAGTGGTGGGACTTTCCACCACAAAATCTGTTTTGGCACCTGTCTGGACACCTGTTCCAAGGGAATCAGACAAGGTAGAAGCCATTCAAAACGAAGTGTCAGGTTTGCTTCTGAAGGGAGCAATAAAACCAGCAAACCAGAACACGCCAGACTTCTATTCAAACATGTTCCTTGTCCCCAAGAGCACAGGGGGTGGAGACCCATACTCAATCTCAGGCCATTAAATTGGTTTATCCATACGCCTCGGTTTCAGATGGAAACTCCGAGGTCGGTAATGGCAGAATTGAGGAAGGGAATGTGGTGTGTATCGATCGATCTGAAAGATGCATATTTCCACATTCCAATGAACAGGAGTTGTCACAGGTTTTTGAGATTTGCATTTCAGAATCAAGTGTGGGAGTTTGTGGTCCTCTCATTTGGCCTGTCGACAGCTCCAGGGGTTTTCATCAGAGTGGTCCTTGCAGTGACAGCGTTTCTCAGAAGAGAGAACGTTGCGCTTCACACCTACATAGACGATTGGCTTATCAAGGCAGACACGCCAGCCAAGTTAGAGGTGGATAGTGCTCTGACTCTAAAGTTACTTTCAGATCTAGGCTGGATAGTCAACAAGGAGAAATCCGAGTTGACACCCACTCAACAGTTCGTTTATTTAGCGATGCGATTCGATCTCGAGGAGGGCATGGTTTACCCGTCAGAGCCCAGAGTGGTGTCTCTGTTAGCCATCCTCAAGAGTTTTCCATTGGGAAACCACATTCAGGCGAGACAGTTTCTTCAAATGCTGGGCATGATGGTCTCCAAGGAGCAGGTAATCCTGTGCGCTGCTCTGATGCGAAGACCTATCCAGTTCTATCTGATGTCTGTGTGGAAACAGAGAACAGAACCCCTGTCAAAGCGGGTGCCAGTTTTGGAGCCATTGATGTTGCATCTTGCATGGTGGAAAATTGCATCTTGTATGGTGGAAAAAGCATCAGAATCTCCTAGTAGGGGTTTCGCTGCACCTACCCCACCCCCAGCTGTCCGTGTACACGGATGCATCGCTGGAGGGATGGGGCCTGCCTGGGAGAACACCAGGTCTCGGGCACATGGACTCTCCAAGAGATCCAGCTGCATATCAATCTGTTGGAAATGATGGCAGTGGAACTGGTGTTGGAAAAGTTTCTTCCCAAAGTCAGGGGGAAGGCGATATTGATACGGTCGGACAACTCGACAGTAGTATCATACTTAAATCGCCCAGGCGGGACCAAGTCACCCGCGCTATGTATGAAAGTGTGGCACTTGATTCAATGGTGCAGGGATTACTCGGTTGTTTTGAAAGCAGCTCACATTCTTGGGCGATTGAACAATCTGGCGGATGCTTTGTCTCGGAGACAGAGAATTCTGCCAACAGAATGGTCTCAACCCTCCAGTTCTTCACAGAATCTTCGAGCATTGGGACAAACCCAACGTGGACTTGTTCGCCACAAAGGAAAACACTCAAATCATGACTTATGTCTCGCCGATTCGAGATCCAAATGCCGTCGATACAGATGCTCTGGTGATAAGCTGGAGAGGGATGCACGCTTACGTAACCATTCTTCTGCTCAAGATATTGGTGGAGATCAGGGAGGAATCGTGCCTGGTCCTGCTAATAGCGCCATTTTGGCCCAGCAGGGCGTGGTTCACGGATCTTCTAGATCTGCTGGTGGACAGTTCAGTGCAGTTACCCGAGATTCCGAACATAATCTCCCAGGCCAAGGGACGCTTCCTACACAAGCGTCCCGAAATGTTCAAATCGACTGCGTGGATGTTATCAAACAACGTTCCACGTTGGAAGGTTTTTCTCGACAAGCTGCAAAATTCATCGCAGCTGCGAGAAGGAGGTCAACCTTCAAGTCATATAACAACAAGGTTAACAGAGGGTATTGATACGTTTCAATCCAGTATTCAGCAAATAGCAGACTTTCTCTGTGAACTGTTCTTTTCAGGACTACATGTAGCTCCTGTCACAATTGCTGGATACAAGTCAGCTTTGCATCAGTTATCCCCTGTCTAGTCAACAGGGATAGTCCAAAGGTGGCCCAGTTAAATGTGATGGTGAAGAGAATGCAATCTCCGACCGAGACAACCGGTAGTCATTCCAGCCTGGAGTCTATCTTTAGTGCTTAATGTACTGGCCAAGCACCCTTTCGAACCGTTGCGTTCGGCTAGTCTAAAGCATTTGACTCTAAAGGCGGTCTTTCTCTTGGCAGTTTCCTCAGCTAGAAGACGCAGTTAGATCCATGCACTTTCAGCAGAGAGGGACCAATTAATTGTCTCCGGAGAGGGCCTGCGTCTACTGCCAAGAGCAGAGTTTATGTCAAATAATCAATCTTTGAAATATCCTGGCAAACCGATCATTATACCGAAACTAACTAGATTTGATCATGATGCCAGTGTCTGGTGCCCTAAGTACAAAAAAACGGACAGCCTCATTACGGTCAAATGATAGACATCTGTGGATCTGCCATAAGAAGCCATATGGCGCCGCATCCATGGATTCTATCTCTCGTTGGCTAGTCGAATGCGTTCAGACTATCCATGAGATTGCGACAGGGCACCAGGTGCAATGCGCAAGGGCACACGATGTTAGAGGAATAGCCGCCTCGACCGCCCTTTGCAATGGTGTTCCATTAGAGGACATCATGGCTGTTGCACAATGGCACTGTGAGTCCTCTTTCACGGATTACTATATGAGGGATGTGTCAGACTCCGCCAATCCACTCGCTTTAGCTGTTTTGAAACGATAGTTATACGACCACACTGCTCTTCTCCATTTTTTGGCATTTGTAAGAAAGAATTAAGAAGCAGACATGGTCAAGCGAGAGGATATCAACCAGATTGTGTCACTGATGGCCGGACAAGTGAATGGTTGGAGGCTCCACGTCTGGAATCCAAATATCATGAGGTAATTCAAGATTGAGAGTTTTTTGTATTATGTCTATATATCATGTTCATTCATCTTATATATTCATGCTCATTGCCAGGCTGATATATGCAAAGAGCAGTTAACTCTCTTGGCATATTTGGGTTTCAGGCGAGATGCATGTTCGTGAGTTCTCTCCCTTTTCTTAGGAGAAAAAAAAAGGGGGGGGGGGCCAGTGAGGCGAATGTGATTCGGTCCCTTTAACTTGATGGTCCTTTTAGGTCTCCATTTGTCAAGTTTAAGTCTACGCTCTTTCTCCAAGGGGCAAAAGTAGCAATTGATGGCTTGCCCCTTCCCACCAGGTTACTGTCTAAATCTGTTGTATATCAGAAGTAATAGAATGGTGAGTATTGATCGAAGGAGAATGAAGGAAATTTCAATTTCCCTTTCTCCGAGATCTAACAATACTCACCATTCTATTACGGACCCAGCCTCCCAGCCCCACGGAGGCAAGCCATGGGTATCTCTTGTTTGGTGGCTATGCAAACAATATGAGCTTCATGGCAAATGGGTACTCGGCAGTTGGGAGCTGAGTACCGGTTCCAGGAGCCAGTAATGCTTGCCGGTACTAAGTCTATAGTCCTAGGGCTCGGCTATCCAGGATAGCTTGTATCAGAAGTAATAGAATGGTGAGTATTGTTAGGTCTTGGAGAAAGGGAAATTGAAATTTCCTTCAGTTTAACCCTTTAACGGTTATTCCGGCCAAAATCGGCCTCTGCTAGTGTCTTATAGAATGTCCACTTACAGGCCAAGAGAACACAATTTTTTGAAAATTTACCACTGGAATGACTGGCTCGATAACCGAGCCAGTCAATCCTGTGATAAATTTTCAAAAATTGTAATCTCTTGGCCTGTAAATAGACATTCAATAAGAAAATAAATTTTCTTGAACACATCTGACCATTAAAGGGTTAATATCTTGGACATACACAGGCAGCAATGTCTTTCAATGCAATTACGCTCTAAATATTCAGAAGTATGTTTTATTTTCTTCTGGAAATAAATCTAGTTATGTCTGACCTGTACTCTAGCTGTGAGATAACTCATTAACTTATTTCACTTTACACCTGCTGAGTAATTGACACATGTCTCAAACTGCAATCAACTACCTGTCAGGATAATATATTTCATTCTGAATTCCAGAAGTATTATCTTCATAAAACACAGAATATTTTTAAGGGAAATTTAACTGAAAGTTGTTGCTGCCTTATAAGGCAGTTAAGAAACTATCATATACATTTTGTGTTGTATTAGACACATATATAGCATCATGTTATAAGAATGTATCTATAGTGAGTATGAAGAAGGAAATACAGTGTAGAAGGAATGCTGTGGTTGTCAACCCTTACAATGCCATTATCTCAGTTCCAAAATACAATTCTACAACCTGTTGAATATTTTGAAACTTTATTTGACTTGAACTTTATGCTTCTGTAAGCCGCAACAACTCACAGACAAATTAGTTTCATAGATATTTGTTAGAATATTCCTGACATTGAAAGAGTTTATCATTTTTGACATGTACAGGTTAACCCTTTAACACTAAAACCTGCTCAAAGCCGCTTCTGTAGTGGTCTTGAGAAATGTCACCTTAGAGACCAAGAGAAGACAATTTCTGAAAATTTATAACTGGAATGACTGGCTCGATAACCGAGCCAGTCATTCCATTGGTAAATTACAAAAATAATCTTGTCTTGGTCTGCAAATTGACGTTTTCTTTGAGAAAATTTAAATCTTTATTAACTAATTTAAGGCTTAAAGGGTTAATGAGTGCTACATTGATTACTGATATAGCTTACTCTGGTTCACCCACCCACCCCCATCTGAGCCTATGTCTAATAAATCTGAATATAAGGTAGTCACTATCATTACCATGACATTTGTGCTTATATTTGTTGCTCGATGTGTGTGCGTTTAAAAAAGCTCTCATCAGAACCATCATTTAATATTTAATTATGAGTCTGTTCTCTTGCATATATTAAATTTAATTTAAATTTAAAAACAAGTGCATATAATTATAATCATTTTGAGTTAACGTGTACATAACTTATATGACTGAATCTTCTGATTGGTCAAGTTTTGTCAAGAAAAAATCATCGTATTTGCTTAAATATTTAGTGTCCATTTGCAGACCATGAGGCGACTGCGTGAATGGGACTTGTTTAACAGGGACCCGAACTATACACCAACCAAATCATGAGGAAACTATTGTTTTTAATTCACCACTGAAATGACTGGCTCAGCTACCAAGCCTTAGTCATTCCAGTGGTACATTTTCAAATAGAGTCTTCTCTAGGCATGCAAATGGAGATTCCCTACGACCACAGCAGACGCTAAGTTTTGATTGATTTGTACCATTAAAGGTTGAGTCCTATTCATAGGATAAAAGATATTCAGTTTGATGAAGGATGTTGCTGTCAGCATGTATGTTGTTGTTACCCCTTTAACCGTTAAATTCTTTCAAGAAAATTTTAATTTTCTCATAGAAAATGTCCATTTGCAGACCAAGAGAAGACTATCTTTGATAATTTATTACTGGAATGACTGGCTCGGTTATCGAGCCAGTCATTCCAGTGATAAATTTTCAAAAATAGCCTTGGTCTGCAAATGGACATTTCTGGAGACCACTGCAGAGGCCGTTTTTGGCTGATATGAGTGTTAAAGGGTTATTTTGAAAATGTGCACTGATAGTCATTTCTCTATGGACCAGTAGGAACTAACCTTTTGAGATCCGTTAGAATATGGGTTAATCTTTTAATGTTCAGATTTTTATCCAAAAAAATTAATACAGAAGGTATATTTGCAGACCAAGTGAAGATTATGTTTGAAAATGTATTGCTGGAATGACTGACATGTTTATCAAGTCAATCATTCCAGCATTCTCTTGTGGTAAATTTCCAAAAATATTTCTTTATTTGCAAAATGGGACTTTTCTCAGGACTGCAATTCTTGCAAAGTAATTTTTGGCCAGTTTTATTATTAAAGGACTCAAATTTGAAAACTAAATAGTCTGTAGATTGTAATTTAAGAGCTTTTAAATAATAATGATTTAAGTATCTTAAAGGGAATTAATAAATACAATCAAACGTGTCCGAAATGCAGGCTTGCTGTTGGAGCCAAAAATAGTACTTCTCTAAAACAGGTGATCATAACCTATACCATTAACTAGCCTAACCCTTTAATTGTCAAATTTGATTAAGAAAATTTAACTATCTGCCATATAAATGTCCATCTGCATGCAAGAGAATACAATTTTTTGAAATTTATCACTGGAATGGCTCAGGCTCTGTTATCGAGCCAGTCATTCCAGTGGTAATTTTCCAAAAATTGTATTCTTGTGCCCTGTAAATGGACATGCGTCAAGACCATAACAGAGGCCAGTTTTTGCCGGCTTGACCATTAATGGTGATGTTAATGATTAACCCAGTCAGATATTGGCTTAGACTGCTGTGGTCTTGGTGAATGTTACAGGCCCTAAAAGTACTTTTCAGGAATGCCTGACTCGATTGACTTGTTCAGTTTATCCCTCCATGATATGATATCATAATCAACTATGAATGTGACATGTAGGATGACATCATAATCAATGATGTCATGAATGAAGTAGATAAGTGTGTCACGAACACATAATTAGTGACGGATTAAGTGTTGTTGTACGAATTGTATCTCTTAGTAAACTATCTAATAAACATGATGTTGAATATTTCATTCTTGTAAGCACAACAGCACCCAGTCAAATTAGTTTCAAAATATTCAACAGCGTGCCTGTATAGTTTCCTGGAAAATGATAGTCAGGGAGTTCAGGGATCACGCTATCCCAACATGGGCGAAGTGTGGGTGGAGTTTAGCTAGATATGGGTGGGGCATAACTAAAACTGGAAATGTCCATTACTGCAAATGGACATTCACTTCAATACAGCTGAAAATAACTTAAGTTTCCAAAATAAAATGAAGCGTACTCATTGAGTTTGAACATTGCATAATTGAATTGGAGAAGCAATGTTTAGGCAGCAATGTCTTCCAATCCATTTGGTGACCATCCGCCTGGCTGTATGTCATGTGTCCGTCAACTCTTTCTTTAAAAGCCTACTGGTAATTAACCACTAGACTGACTTTAATCAAACTTGGCTCGAATGATTCTAAGGTGGTAGGCCTCAGAAATTTATTCAGGATTTTGATTGGTCAATTTTTTGTGTGAAAATTTTATGAACGATTTACCGGAAATTGTTAAAACACTTGATTTTCCTCCTTACCCGCTTGACCTATCATAGTAAGCTTTAGAACTTCTACCACATCTTTTCCTCAACCGCTTTGTGGATTTCAACCAAATTTGACTGGATGAATGCTATGCTGGTTGGCTCCTGACTTCAATTCAGAATTTTGCTTGTTAAATTGTTTTGGAGAAAATCTTGGAAATAGTAAAAAACACTTCTCTTCCTTAACCATTTCACTGACAAATCACTGAAAAGGTTAGTCCATTACAGTATAAAATTTATTCAGTTGAATATTTTGAAATTATCGGCTTGACAGATTTCAACCAAATCTAGCTGAAGGACCTTATTGTGGTAGGTTCCGGACCTTCTATTCAGAATTTTGCCTGGTCAAGTTTATGGTGAAAATCTTTGAATTTATTAAAGATTTACTAGAAATTGTCAAAATGCATTCTTTAACCACTTGGTTGATTATAACAAAATTTGGCTGTAAGGATCCTACCGTGGTAGGCTCTAGATCTTCAGTTCAGAAACTTGATTGGTCAATTTTATTCTATTACCATCTTGGACCTTAGCAAAAATGTTCCGGACCCATTTAAAATGCTACTCCTCAATCAATGGACACCGCTTTCAATGAATCTTTGATGAAGCGATCCCAATACGATAAGCCTCAACATATCAACAAGGGGAATTTTGACTGGTCAATTTTTTTGTGGACATCTTGAATTTTCTGAAAATTGTCCAGAAATCCTTTTTAAAAATGCGTATCCTATAAACTACTTGGCATATTTTAACCAAATTTGGTTATAAGTATTCTTAATGGTTTAATCATCACGCCGGCCAAATCTGGCCTAGACAGTGAGTGAGTGCAGTGGTCTTGAGGAGTGTCCATTTGCAGGCCAAGAGAAGACTATTTTTGATTATTTACCACTGGAATGACTGGCCCTGTTATCAATGGACATTCAGTAAGCAATTATTTTCATTTTCTTGACCAAATTAGACCATTAATGTCCCTCTAGATCTTGTATACAGAATTTTTATTGGTTGTTTTTATCTCACCTGGCCTGAAAGGCCAAGTGAGCCTATGCTGTGGTGACTGTCCGTCTGTCCGTCCGGCAACTTTTGCTTTAAAACGCTACTCCTTAACCAATAGCCGAATCTTAGCTAAATTTTGGTCAAAGGATGCTATTGTGCTCGGATCCGGAACTTCCATTTGGAATTTTGCTTCATAAATTTTTAGAGTGAAAATCTTAGATTTTATTAAGAATTTACCGGAAATTGTCAAATTGTTTCTTCTCCTTGCCCTTTTGACCGATTTCAATCAAATTTGGCTGAAAGGATCCTATGGTCATAGGTTATAGAATATACATTCAGAATTTTGATTCATAAATATTTTAAGTGAAAAACCAGAAATTGTCAAATTGCTTCTTCTCCTTACCATTTTGACCTATTTCAACCAAATTGTGGTGAAAGAATCCTATGTTCATAGGCTCTAGAACTTCTATTCAGAATTTTGTTGCGTAAATATTTTGAGTGAAAATCTTAGATTTTATTAAGAATTTACCGGAAATTGTCAAATTGTTTCTTCTCCTTGCCCTTTTGACCGATTTCAATCAAATTTGGCTGAAAGGATCCTATGGTCATAGGTTATAGAATATACATTCAGAATTTTGATTCATAAATATTTTAAGTGAAAAACCAGAAATTGTCAAATTGCTTCTTCTCCTTACCATTTTGACCTATTTCAACCAAATTGTGGTGAAAGAATGCTATTTTCATAGGCTCTAGAACTTCTATTCAGAATTTTGTTGCGTAAATATTTTGAGTGAAAATCTTAGATTTTATTAAAAATATACCGGAAATTGTCAAATCTCTACTTCTCCTTACCATTTGGACCAATTTGAACCAAATTGGGCTGAAAGAATTCAATGGTCATAGGCTCTCGAACGTCCATTCAGAATTTTGTTGTGTAAATATTTTGGGTGAAAATCTTAGATTTTATTAAAAATTTACTGGAAATTGTCAAATCTCTACTTCTCCTTACCATTTTGACAGATTTCAACCAAATAGGACTGAAAGGATTCTATTGTGATACACTCTAGCACTTCTATTCAGAATTTTGATTCATGAATTTTTTCAATGAAAAATTTGTCAAATTACCATTTTGACTGATTGTAATGAAACTTGGCTGGGAGAATCCTATTGTGGTTACAGGCCTCAGACCTATTTAGAATTTTGATTCATCTATTTTTCCTGTAGCGATCTGGGATTTTCTGGAAAATGGTGATAAAACTGCTTGGGTGATTTCAACCAGATTGGGCTGGAAGGCCTCTATGGTGGTATAGGCTTCAGATCTTCTATTCAGAATTTTGATTCGTCGATTTTTTCGTTGACCAAAAAAGTCTAATCATTAACCCCTGGGCTGATTTCAACAGAACATGGATGAAATGACCCAAGGCTAGGAGTGTTCAGAACTCCTATACACAAATTTGGTTGGTATAGGTTCCCAGTGGCCATCTTGGATTTTTTTTAATGTCCAGGAAATCACTTACATGACTACTCCTCATTAACCTCTTTCCCGATTTCAACCACATTTGGCTGGCAGGGCCCTATGGTTGTAGGGTCCAGAACTTCCATTCAGAATTTTGATTCCTCAATTTTTTGCTTGAAAATCTGAGATTTTATGAAAAATGTACCGGATATTGTCAAATTGCTACTCCTCCTTAGTTGCTTGACATATTTCAACCAAATTTCACTAATGGATTCTATGGTGGTAGGCTCTAGAAATTCTATTCAGAATTTTGATTGATCAATTTGTCGGGGTGAAAATTTTAGACCGTATGAAAAATTGACATATTTCAACCAAATTTGGCTAGAGTGACCCTATCAATGTAGACTAGAATTTCTATTCAGAATTTTGATTGGGAAATTTTTTGTGTGGTCATTTTGGATTTTCCGAAAATTATCCATCAATTATCTACACGTATTTAAATGCAAATGGTTCAAATGTTAATGGTCCAGGTGAGTGCCACAGGCCCTTGTTTTTGCTTGCCATCTAAAATTTTTTGAAAATGTTCGAGAAAACGATTTTATATGGTTGTAGGCTTCTGATTGGCCAATATTTTGGTGGCCATCGTGGATTTTCCGAAAATTAACCATCATGATGAAGTGCAAATGGTTCAAATGTGAATGGTCCGTGTGAGCATCACAGGAACTTAAAAGAGCCTCTTATCTTATTTATGAGCTGTACTGTAAGAAGAATTTAGATATAATCTTTGCCAATCTAGCATTAACCGTTAATGGCCAAGTTTGGTCGACAAAATCTAAATATTTCAAATTTGAATGTCGGTTTGCAGCGCAAGAAAAGACTGGTAATTTACCACTAATAATTGGCTCGGTTACCGAGCCATTCATTCCAGTAGTAAATTTTCAAAATTAATCTATTCCACAAGACGACTGTACTTGTAGCAGCAGGTTTTGGCTAGTGTAAAGTGACCACCTGTCTTTAGTGACCACCTGTATTTACTGACTGCCTCACTTTAATGACCACGTGTCTTTAGTGACCACCTGTTTTTAGTGACTGCCTGTCTTTGGTGACAACCTATCTTTAGGGGCTGCCTATCTTTAGTGATCACCTGTCTTTAGTGACCATCTATCTTATGTGACCACGTGTCTTTAGTGACCTCTTTTTGATGATTCATGAACATTATACAGTGCAGCTCAGAAGTAATGTAACGGGTTTCCCTAACAAAATAAAACATACTGTTGAATCTTTTGAACATAATTTGATTGGACGGCTATGGTTTCCAACCAAATTATGTCCAAAATAAGCAACAGAACATTTCTTACATCATGTTCAAAATTGTACTAGCTACCATGTTTCTGATTTGGTTTTCTTAACATATTTATGATGTGAACTGTAGACTGGTTTACTGTACAATAAATACAGAGTAAAATTTATTGTATTGCAGTATTCGCATGATTGTGTCTCAGATGCCTGAAACCAAGGAGCAGCAATGATGGTGGCGCTGATGATGAAGCTGACGCCACCAACCTTTGCATGGGCCAGCGTAGCTTTCATGGTTGTGTTATTGCTCCTGTTGCGAGGAACAGCGCAGCTGTCAAGGAACTCGTGGACACGTATCATCCAGCCTCAGAAAACCACCCTGAAAGGTAAAGTCTTTATATTATCACCATCTCCTCATGTTGCAGCTCACTATGTAAACATTAACCCTTTAATGGTCAAGGCGGCGATAACCGGCCTCCACGGTGGTCTTGAGGAATGTCTATTGTGAGGCCGAGAAGACTATTTTTGTAAATTTACCACTGGAATGACTGGCTCAATAACCGTGCCAGTCATTCCAGTGGTAAATTTTCAAAAATAGTCCTCTCGGCCTGCAAATGGACATTCAATAAGTAAATATTTTGATTTTCTTGACCAAATTTAACCATTAAAAGCTTAATAGTCAAGCTGCCAAAACTGGATTCTGCGGTGGTTTTTAAAAAACGTGCATTTGCCGGTAAATTCAAGATCATTTTTTTAAATTCACCACTGGAAATATGAGCTGAATGACCCACTGAAATGAAAAATTTTGAAAAAGAGACTTCTAATGGCCTGCAAATGGACATAATTCTCGGCCAAATGGAGAAGCGAGCTCATACATGTATACATTGTGAACAAGTTTTCATATATCTGCCTGGAGCATAACTAGATAGAACGTTTGGATCATTTCACAAATACATTTAGCACATTGTTCCTGTGTCAAAACAAAACACGGGTTAGATTGCATTCCATTTAAATTAGCCATGTGAAAAATATGATTATCTTCCTTGGATGTAAATACGCTTGCGCGATTAAGTGATTAAATCGAAAATCGCGATTATGTTTTAAATCATGAACTTATATGATTAAAAATCAAATAATCGAATAATCGCATAAAATATTTCAAAACCTAACTTTCAAGTACTTTTTAATGCGATCGGTCATGAAAAATTACATTTTGCTTAGTGAATGTATGCCCATTTGCTGGGCAAGAGAATACTATTTT
Organism: Chaetoderma sp. LZ-2023a; assembly: GCA_034401795.1. Lineage (NCBI taxonomy): Eukaryota > Metazoa > Mollusca > Caudofoveata > Chaetodermatida > Chaetodermatidae > Chaetoderma > Chaetoderma sp. LZ-2023a. Next base: position 57,207,661 of record CM067360.1, read on the forward strand.
AGAAAATGTATTACTGGAATGCCTGGCTCAACAATTGAGCCAAGCATTCCAGTGATACATTTTTTAAAATAGTCTTCTCTTGCCCTGCAAATGGACTTTTCTAAACACCATTGCAATTTTCGTCATTAATATTCTTTTGCTGTTATGTCTTGGTAATTTGTATCCAAGCTGATTAATCTAGTAATCACGATTATTTTTTCAATAATCGATCGCGATTACTCTACGCAATAATCGTGCAAGCCTAGAAGTAAATATGAAATTTCCACAAAAAAAAATTGTTTATACTTGTACAAGACGTTAACCTTTATACCATAATGCTTTGTAGCCTGAATTCCAAGAATCTCTGGTTCAGTGTAACATTACAAGTAACCTGGTGGAAATAATCTAATAGCCCCTGCAAAAATTTACCAGGAATTTCATGGATATCATAGAATTTCCCCGGACAAATTTGCGTAGAAAGTCTGGGGATATCCTAGGATTTCCGGGGTTCTTAAGCCCGGAAAAGCTGGGATGGAAATTGGAACAAATGTCTGGGAATATCTGTGCTCAAATGTCTGGGCTCGAGTGTCTGTGATTGTCTGAGCTAGGCTTGCACAATCATTACTTTTAGTGATCCCGATTGATTATTTAAGAAATATTGTGATTACTTGATTAATCGGCCTGGTTACAAATTACAACGATATAACAACAAAGGTATATCTTTAAAAATGTATCACTGGAATGCCTGGCTCGAGCATCGATGTAAAAAGTTTGTTGAGCTTAGCTAAAGATGAATTCCTCTTATTACTGTATAATTTACTGAATACCTGTATGTTTTTGGCAGGTGAAATTAATAATAACGTGATTGAAGATCATGCTCCATATGTGTGTCCGCATCCTCTGTGGCTGAGGTTTGACCAACAGATGAAGGATTTTTGGAGATATGCTGACAATGACCAGCTGCTTGACCACGAGGATCAAGAGGCATCACAGATGCAAAAGAAGAGAAAGTTAAAAGGATCAAAGAATAAGCGGAAAAAGGAGAAGAAGAAAGCCAAAGGAAGAAAATCAAACAGAAAAAGTTAGTTAATGATTTTTTTCTGACAATAGTTTATAGCCAGCCAAAAACGGCTTCTGCAGTGGTCTTGAGAAATGTACATTTGTACACCAAAAGAAGTGTATTTTTTAGTGCTTAGCACTGAAATGGCTGGCTTGATAATCAACCCAGTCATTCGAGTGGTAAATTTTCAAAAGTACTCTTTGTCTGCAAATGGATATTTTTAATGAGAAAATCCAGATTTGTTATCAGTTTAATGCTTAACGAGTTAATTGGCGCTTATACCACTACAGTATCAGATTTCAAAATTCTCTCCCCTTTTATATACCAGTAATAATTGTTGTTTATTTAAAAAACAATTTTGCTGTATTTTACTGCAGGTAAAGTTTCATCAGATTTCCTAAATTCTATTGCTTTTCATATTTAAAGATGCATCCCAAATAATTCTGAGTCTTGGCCTTTAATTGACCTTGACCTCTGACTTTTTAACAACACCCCCCCCCCCCCCCCCCAGATCAAGACAACCCTTCAGGACACCAAAGGTTACCTTCCACCCATGTTTAATCAAGAACTGATATATCACGCCAGACATTAGTTAAACTGTTTGATGGTTTTGTTTGGGATTCTAAGCTCAACCGTCCATCCAAATTCTGTACAGATCACTGCAATTTAATCTTGAGTTATTGCAGCGGACATACACATTGACAGACACATGCACAATTTGGTGCAATGACAGACAGACATGACAGACAATGCCTAACTTCTGGAGAGACTAATAGTTAGTGTTCATGTTAGACCATCTGGAGCTGTATATGAAACTGAAAGCAACAGTTTTTACTCACTTTCTGAAGTATTGCATCATTGCCACTACACTTTGTCGATATAATGCTGTTAATAGATAGACTAATTTGTATTGTTTTGCTACTTCGCAGAAAAAACCCTGTCTTCTACTCGAGGGTCACGGTGGTTTTCTGTTGCAACTCTAAGACAACTCTGGAATACCGTATTCTGGATAAAATCTCAGAATGATCAACCAATCCCGGAATCCGATGACTTTCTGACCTGGGACCTTGATCACGAACTAGAAGACATCAGACGGAAGATTGTCATTGACTCGCAGAAAATTGGCCCGAAAATAATAAAATCTGTGAAAGTATTTTTAAATGAGCTTTTTTGTATATATGATAGAGCTAAGCTAGATCAAAGCTGGGAAGGCCTGAGATTTGGTCCATTTGAACTATTTGAAAGTCCCTTTATCGATGGTGCTGGATTTGTATGTCACGCTACTACACACAATGAACAACTGTCTTATAAGCATGATTTCCAATCAGAATTCAAGGTTCACATACCTGTCATTTTGCCAGGTAAAACATGGGTTGGGAATTTAACCAATTGTCAAATGAACAAAATTTATTATAATGACTGTGATACTTCGTATATAGATGTCTGTGATTCTGTTTCCAGAAATGATCTTGACGTTAGAAAAATTGTCCACTATTTAGAAAGATCTATGAAAATGCAGTTACAGAAACCAAAATTAAACATTCCATCCGAGTGTACAGTTTTCAGTATTGAAACATCGCTCAATTATTGTTCTGTCAAGCTAGTCTGTAATATAGAAGGAAAGATGTATATGTTTATTCTTCATATAATACCTACCATTACAACAAATGACAATAGTACGTTTGAAGCAGTTAACATCCTATCTAAGCAGGAACTTGCAGGCTCACAGAACCACATACCGTGGAGAAAGACATTCCTGAAAGAATGGCAGAAGTATCATAAAATGCTTTATCATCTGTATGAACATAATAACTGTTTGGATGTCATAAAAATAGCGCATTGTTTCACCACAATTGACGCAGAGATGAATCGCATTATAGCTTTTGAGCATATCAGTAACACATTCTGTCTTCATGTTGATGAGCTGTGTAGTCGACGTGAACCGCTAACGCACAAGGTTCTACGGTATTTATCATTGCTAACGAGCCATGCCCAAGACCATGACTTACCCCACTGCTTTGGTGCTGGTATAAACATGCATGCTGACACATTTTATGGTGCTCTTGATCAACTACACGATAGGTTAGCTGATATTATCCAATCAGAGAGGGACTTTGAGAACTTTTTGTCCACTATTGCATTCCAGATTAATAGCAGGAAGCTAGAGTATAAAGATGAGCTCTGAATATTCTCTGTAATCATCAAGGAACCTATCCAGTATCTCATTGTGTATATGTTATCATTATTATCTGCTGTATAATATGGTCAACAACACACTTGCTTTTGGTGTGACCAGGTGGTGTTTGTGTAAGAGCTGTTGCTGCCTATGGTCCCCAACAAATTAGTTTCAAAAATATTCAACCGAATGTTTATTATATTCTTAATTCATCAAAGACATTCAATGCATACATCTTTATGGCAGACCTCGAGTTTGGTGATGGAGCTACGACATTTTTTGTGCCAGCTAACATGTGACATATTTGATTATGTGTTCAGATACTTGAGTGGCAGATCAGATCCCTTCATAGCGTTAACTATTAAGTGACCATCTGTAATTAGTGACCACTTTTAGATGGTCTATAATGAGTCTGTTTTAGACAGGTTTTACTGTTCCACATTCAAACCTATCTATAGAGGACACAGCACATGACTATCATAATGTAGTCATTGAAAGATAGGTAGTCAGTCGACTCTGCAGTGGTCTTAAGCAATGGCCAAGAGTGGACTGGGAAAATTTACAACTGAAATATCTGACCCAATAAACGAGCTTGTCATTCTAGTTGTAAATTTTCAAAAGGTCTCTTGGCACGCAAATGGACAGTCAATAAGCTAATAGTCTTATTTTCTTGACCCATACAAGGTTAAGATGTGTTGCGTTCTGGCCCAAAAACAAGTGTCCATTATAGAGTTTTGACTAACACAGTGTAACCTCTCCAATTCAGACCCCCATGGCACTGAGAATTTTGTTGAGTCAGAGGAAAACCGTTAAATATTTTGAAATTAATTTGACTGGAAGCCATTGCTGCTTTAAGGAGGCAATGATTTCCAGTCAAATTAATTTCAAAATATGCAACAAAATACGTTTTATATAGTAAAGAATATACTTTTTCAGTGATTGGTCGATGATGGGGTTAAATTCCTATGTAAAAACTGAATCTGGACTAAGAAATATTCTCAGTTTAGAGATCAATTTCATGATTCCTTGGTCATCAAAGTGTTGAAATGTATTTTGTTACATTCCATATTAAAATATTGCTCTCTAAAAGAAATTAAAATGTTGACCATCCAATTGGTCATTTATATTTAATAGTTATGTAAGTCATATTTATATTTATTTTCTATTCCATTCTATATAAACCATTCTTAAAACCATAGAAAACTATATTTAAATTTCCTTTGTTTATATTCTACCGGTACTTTATATTGCCTATATCTACAATACATAAATAAAATATATCTGATATTTACGTCCGTCTATATTTAATTATGTATAGTAATTATGTTATAATTTTTCTCACTGTATATTTTTATGAGTCAATATAAAGGATATTTGTGAATTTTGTAAATTTTTGTGTAAGTAATTTGCGTATATTTATATGATCTTTTGAAATGGAGATTAAATATTGATATATTTCCAAGAATTATATATACTGTAATTGTGTACATTCTATATACGTTTTATGATTGTTAAATAAGTAACTAATAGCCATATACCGGTAAAACTTAAAATGGATATATACTTAAATATACATAGTGTAATCTGACAGGGTTCTTGTTGCTTGATACTGATTCGCTGTTCAGTTGAATTTATTTCTAGTATTCATATAATCTGGATTTCTAATGTTGAATTTCCAAGCTGTAGCTCTTTTAGCTCAGCTGTCTTGTCAGTAAACTGACCTATCACAATCACTCCTACTCACCCATATTTATACCAAGTATTAACAAGCTTTAGGCAGCTGGGCACCAAGGCCTGCGAGTGTTTTGTTTCAAAATTTAATACAATATTTATGATTGATTTAGTCACAAATATACAAGAATCATTCTCCCGTACTCATTTGTTGTCCAAATGCCAGGCAAGCCAGGTCCGTCTGGCTATACCTACCTTGCTTTGACATGGTGCTTTCGTTCATAATCTTTATTACATGTGCCTCATCTGGCCTGAGCGGTTAAATGAGCTTATGCCATGGCAACTGTCCCATGTCTGTGAGTTTCATCTGTGTCTGTCAACATTTCCTTGAAATGGCGTTTCAAGAACCACTAAGATGATTTTATCAAAATTTGGTGGGAAGAATCATTTGGGCATATAGATCGAAAACTGCTTATAGGAAGTTAATTGGTTAATTTTGTCACCTTTATTAAAGATCTCTGAAACTGCTTTCTAGATTTACGTGAAACGCAGAAAAATGGTCTAGACAATTGCCGAACCAAGTTTTTTCAAGATAACCCAATTTGTTGATTTGTCTCGTGAGCATTTTGGATCTGATTTTCACAAAAATCACTTCTCCAGAACTGCTAAAAGAATCAGGACAAAATTATGGAGATAACATTTGGGACCAAGGCTTATTTAAGGTTGTTCAAGAGAATTTGATACTTGAAAGACGGTGGCTGCTTTAATTTTTACAGTGAAAATGGTTTATAGTGTTTGGGCGTATTGAATATGAATGTGATACTGTGTAATCTGAGTGATCAATCGGCTTGTTCAACAGAAGCTGATTTCGTTGATTTAGTCAGTACCCTTTTTAGACCTGAGCTATTTTTGGAAGTACCTTTAAACATCTCTGAAATCGCTTGAACTATTGATGTGGAATGCGTGAAACCCATTCTGGACAAAAGCGGAAGTTTTTTCAAATGAAATGGATTGGTCAATTTGTGTGGGGGCAATCTTGGATGACCTAATTTTACTAAAACAATAACTCCGGACAGAACAGCCTGAAATTTCAGAATTATAATTAACAACTAACGACCATTGAAATGTGTTAAAATTAAGGAACTTGTTATATGAAAAGAACATGGTTGCCATTGACCAATCAAGATTGGTCTTTTGCAAGGCGATGGATTTTTTACAACTAAAATTGAAATATAGGTTGTGTAGCCTTCCGAGTATGATCCCAAATATGATCTTTAGCACTTGATTCTGATTGGTCGATACATACATGTTCCTATCTTCTTCAAAATTTTGATGTGTGCCACTTAGATCTCGATGCTTCGTACAGAAATGTTTGAATTTTGAGTTTTAAATTGTTCATACTTTTGTTTCAATGATCTGATGTAGTAGGTGAATGATAATGGGCCCTTGGTACTCTTTACCATCAATGGTTGATCTGATCTCTCACTCAAGTATATGACATTTGACCTCCAATTACTGCTAGACATCCGTATAGCATGAATGATCCGTATAGCATGAATGGATGTATCAATGGACCTTTCCAGTTTATCCATCCATCATATGACATCCTAATCAACTAAGTGACATGTAGGATGACATCATTATTAATTACAGTATGAATTTACTTGATTTAGGCCATCTTAGATGCTTAATAAGTCAACACGTACCTGTTGTATGTCTTTACTATTTATTCTGTCGAATCGTTTGAAAATTTGCTGCAACAGCACCTAGTCAAATTAGTTTCAAAATATTCAGCATATTTAGCTAGAGATGGGCGGGGCGGGGCTAAAACTGGAAAGGTCTATTACGTCACATGTCAGCTGACATCACAATCATTATGGGTATTAACCCTTTAATGGTCAAGCCGGCAAAAACCGGCCTCTGTTATGGTCTAGTAGAATGTCCATTTACAAGTCAAGAGAGGATTCATTATGTTTGAAAATTCATCACTGGAATGACTGAAGCGATAACCGAGCCAGTCATTCCAGTTATGAATTTCCTGAAATCTGTTCTCTTGGCCTGCAAAGGGACATCCAATAAACAAATTTTTAGCTCACCTGGCCTGAAAGGCCAAGTGAGCTTATGTCGTGGTGACCATCTGTCATCCGTCCATCACCCGTCTGTCCATCATCTTGCCTTTAAAATGACTTCTCAAGAACCACTGGGACGATTTAAATTATATTTGGCAGGAAGCATCCTTAGGGAATAGGGATCCAAATTTGTTCAAACGAAGGCGATCAGCCAATCTGGCGTGTGGCCATCTTGGATTTTGGCCGATTTTTAGAAACGTCTAAAAATCTTCTCTGAAACTGCTTGAGGGATTGAAGGAAACCTCATCAAATATTATCCACGGCAAGAGCTCAACCAAGTTTGTTCAGAGGAACTTGATTGGTCAAATGGTTCGGTGGCCATCTTGGTTGACCTAGCTTTAGCGAAAATGACTTCTCCAGAATCGCTGAAGGGATCAGGCCGAAATTTAGCAGATATGATTAGGCACTAAGGGCCAGTAAAGTTCGTTCAAGAGAAATTGATCCGTCAAAAAACATGGCTGCCGTGGGCCAATCAAAATATAGCATGTTTGGTGGCCATATTGGATTTTTTTATTTGATGGACTTTGAGGCTGAAATTGTTTTTAATAAGTTTTTTGGGTATTCTGATTTGAAATTTGCAATTTTCGAAACTGTCGAATAAATGTTTTGGTGGCCATCTTGGACCATTTTCCCGCCAAAAGCTCCCATACTAAAGCAATGGGAAATTTAAAATGTCTTCTTTTCGAGAGCTACTGGACCGATTTCAATTATATTTGGCAGGAAGCATCCTTAAGGCATAGCGATTCAAGTTTGTTCAAACGAACCCGATCGGCCAATTTGGTCAACGGCCATCTTGGATTTCTACCGATTTTTAGAAATGTCTTTAAAAATCTTCTCCAAAACCTTTTGACGGATCGATTCAGAACTCACGAAATATGATCTATGGTAAGAGCTGAACCAACTTTGTTCAAGGGAACTTGATTGACCAAATCGTTTAGTGGCCATCTTGGATGACCTAGTTTTCGCAGAAACGACTTCTTCCCCAGAACCGCTGAAGCGATCAGGCCGAAATTTGTGATATATAATTAGGGACTAAGGGCCATTAATGTTTGTTCAAGAGAAGTTAATCCGTCAGAAAACATGTCGGCGGTGGGCCAATCAAAAAGCGTGTTTGGTGGCCATATTTGATTTTTTTATTTGATGGTTTTTGAGGCCGAAATTGGTTTTATATAAGTTTTTGAGTATGCCATCTTGGATCATTTTCCCGCCAAAAGCTCCCATACTAAAGCAATGGGAAATTTAAAATGTCTTCTCGAGAACTTCTGGGCCGATTTCAATTATATTTGGCAGGAAGCATTCTTAGGGCATAGAGATTCCATTTTGTTCAAACAAAGCTGATCAGCCAATTTGGCCGACGGCCATCTTGGATTTCAGCTGATTTTTAGAAATGTCTTTAAAAATCTTCTCGAATACCCTTTGAGGGATCAATTCAGACCTTATGAAATATGATCTGTGGTAAAAGCTGACCTAAATTTGTTCAAGGGAACTTGATTGACTAAATGATTCAGCGGCCATCTTGGATAACCTCGCTTTCGCAAAAAAGACTCATTCCCCAGAACCGCTGAAGCGGTCAAGCCAAAATTTTTGATATATGATTAAGGACTAAGGGCCATTAAAGTTTGTTCAAGAGAAGTTGATCCGTCAAAGAAACTGGCCGCTTTAAAATGTCTTTAAAAATCTTCCCCAAAACCGCTTGGGGGATCAATTCAAAACGCATGAAATATCATCTAGGGCAAGAGCTGCACCAAGTTTGTTTCAAGGGAACTTGATTGGCCAAATGGTTTGGTGGCCATCTTGGATAACCTAATTTTTGCCAAAATGACTCCAGAACCGGTGAGCGGATTGGGCCGAAATTTGAGAGCTATGATTAGGCACTGAATGCCATTAAAGTTTTTGCAAGGGAAGGCGCTACGTCAGAAACATGGCAGAAGTGGCCCAATCAAAATGTAGCGTGTTTGGACTTGCAAAAATGTCCACAAACTCATTTAGAAGACTATTCCTAAACCACCTACTAAGAATTGTGACAAAAATGCATAATGCTCCAGGTGAGCGATACAACCCCCCCCCCCCCCCCTTGGCCTCTTGTTTCGATTTTCTTGACCAAATTTGACCATGAAAGGGTTAATGACGTATTATAACTCTATCATGAAGCTGGAAAAGCCCATCAAGTGTATAAATTGTTTGTCTTTGATAAATTTACAATTAAAAAAACATTTTGTTGAATATATTGAAACTAATTTGACTGGGCGCTGACACTGTTCAACAGCACCCAGTCAGTTTACTTTCAAAACATTCAACGCTGTATAGTTACTTTGAAATTGGGATTCTAGGAATTCAGGGTTCAAAGTATATAAATCGCTTCCAACATGTATAAACAGTTGGCGGGGCATAGCTAGAAATGGGCGGGGCATAGCTGGAAATGGGTGGGGCATAGCTAGAAATGGGCGGGGCATAGCTGGAAATGGGCGGGGCATAGCTAGAAATTGGCGGGGCATAGCTGGAAATGGGCGGGGCATAGCTGGAAAGGGGCGGGACATAGCTGGAAATGGATACTTCTATTTGTTCCAGTAGTAAATTTTCAAAAGTGGTCTTTGCCTGCAAATGGACTTTCCTCAAGCCCAGTGTAGGATACTTTTTGAGGCTTTTATCTACCAATATACATTTATGGAGAGCACAAACAATTGCTCATTATAGACCGGTGATCTCTTAATACAAGGGACGAATACTATATATGATATATATGCCTTTTGGAGCCAATAGGTAATGGATGGTTCCAAAAGGCAGGTGGTGTAATTAGCCAGTTTTAGCTGTTTAACATGCTTATAGACGCTGACGAGACTGCTCAACATATTAAATTTTATAAGAGGACGCGAATGCCCAACTGGTGTGCATATTACAGTCAGCAACAACAGTCCAAAAACATGCATTCCAGAGAATTCCAATCTGCTATCCTGCCCTTTTAGTTGACCTTGGTCTGTGACATCTTACACTTAATATCAATGCACTTCTTCAGGACCTCAAGATCAACCTCCCACCCAGCTGTGATGCACTTATTCAGACATGCTTATTACAATAGTTTTCGACATTGTGGCGGGATTAAATGATAGACTTCACTCAGGAAGGTGCGGACATGCTTTTGTGCGCCATTTTGCTAATGCAATTAGTGACCCCGTTACACCTAGATATTTGATCCTTTAGCTTCAAACACAATACAATCCTATTATTGGGATAATATTTAACCATTTAACCCTTGAATTTATTCAAGAAAATTTAAATTTTCTCATAAAAATGTCCATTTGTAGACCAAGAGAAGAGTATTTTCGAAAATTTACCACTGGAATGACTGGCTCGGTTATCGAGCCAATCATTCCAGTGGTAAATTTTCAAAAATAGTCTTCTCTTGTTCAGCAAATGGACATTTCTCAAGGCCACTGCAGAAGCCATTTTTGGCTGATATGAGAGTTAAAGGGTTAAGTGATATAGTGGTATGCCAAATCTGGTGTTTCTACCTACTTGTGACAAGATGCAAAACAATGTGTATTACGTATGCACTTAGTGACCCTGTGACCTTGATATTTGACCTCAAATTACTTCTAGACATCTGTGTAGCACGAATGAATGTGCCAAATTTGATAAATCTACCTAATCATATATTCCAGAGATATGGCCAAAACATGGTGCATTCCAGTATCTGTACTTAGTGACCCAGCAACTTGACCATTAGAGTGACCATTAGAGATTTGATCCATTGACCTGAAACCAGATATGTTGCGGACAAGCAGACAGCAGTGACTGCAATACTCAGAGCATGAGAATTGACAATAAATGTAGACACCAGACAGTTATGCTTGACAAATGGTTAATAATTTCAAGTGGTATTGCCATTGATTGCTAAAGTATTTAGAATTAATTTGATGATAATTCATTTTTGCTACTATGACTATGTACATTATAGATGAATACCTTTTTAATTCAGGACTTTATTTTAAAATTTTGTATTAACGCACAACAAATAATGCTGAATATTGATTATTTGAAAGATAAGGGTGTTTGTCAAATGTACTTAGATATATTATGTAGCCTATGCCATGGCAAATGGAAATCATCTGTCTGTCCATCTGTCAACTTTTCCTTTAAAGAACCTCTAAAAAATGATTGGTGTGAATTCAACCATATTTAGCAGGCAATAACCTAGAGATCTGAGATTATTCAAAAGAAGCTGAATTTGGAAGGATGGCATCATGGATGTTATACTTTTTGTCAAAGCAATGTAAAAAAGTCTTGTGACCGATTAACATGAAATACAAGATACCTCATCTATGGTGATGAGCAGAACCAAGTTTTTGTAAGAGAACCTGATTGGCTGAGTTGTTTGGTGGCCATCTTGATTGACCTAGCATAAACAGAAACGGCTGATGGAATGATTGGCCATAGTTACCGTCGACCCATGAAAATTTAGCTTTTGTTAGTAGCTAGATTTTGAGGGCGAACAGTGATATATAGGTTTTGCGGCCTGGTCAATAATAATTTCACACTTTTACATTTGAATGCTCACTGCTCATCAGTTGTGCATTTTTATCTCAAATTCTTTTTTTTCTGACCTAAATATTTCCTGTCAATATTTTCTGGTTCGATACTGATATTGCTGTCCATTTTTGCCTCTTGTATGTATAATACATAGCTTCTATATATTATAGAGATTATTATACATTAGACAGACACCATAATATACTCCTGAATGGTCTGACTGCTGCGAGCCACCAGACAATAATTTCAATGTGCAATAATTATAGACCCGCTGAATATTTTGAAAACAGCTTGACTGACAGTTATTGGTGGCTTGGCCACCAACAACTTTCAGTCAAATTGTTTTCAAAATATTCAGCATATCCAGAGTTAAACCCAGTGTAAAATGTAGTCTGCTGAAATTGTGCAGGCAGACAGCTAATAAATAATATAATATGCCAGGAGCATTAATAAATGGAATATGTTATCAATTAATGAAAATCTAAATATCCGCTTATGTCCGTTTACAAGCCGAGAGAATATTTTTGACACTTTACCAGTGAAATAACTGGCTCGGTTATTGAACCAATCAGTCCATCAAGGTAGCTTTTTGACATTCTTCAAGATGACTGCAGAGGCCAGTTTTGAAGAGCTTGACCAGTAAAGGGTTAACATCGCCTGCATAAGATGTACAAGTAGAAATATTATTATGGCAGGCACAACCACTATGTACCAGTAGAAATGGTATTATGGCAGGGATAACCACTATGTACAAGTAGAAATGTTATTATGGCAGGCGCAACCACTATGTACCTGTAGAAATTGTATTGTGGCAGGCACAGTCACTATGTACCAGTAGAAATGGTATTATGGCAGGCACAGCCACTATGTACCTGTAAAAATGGTATTATGGCAGGCACAGTCACTATGTACCAGTAGAAATGGTATTATGGCAAGCACAGTCAGTATGTGTCAGTAGAAATGGTATTATGGCAGGCACAGTCACTATGTATCAGTAGAAATCGTATTATGGCAGGCACAGCCACTATGTACCAGTAGAAATGGTATTATGGCAGGCACAGTCACTATGTATCAGTAGAAATTGTATTATGGCAGGCACAGCCACTATGTATCAGTAGAAATGGTATTAGCACAGACACGGCTCTATGTATCAGTAGAAATTGTATTATGGCAGGCACAGTCACTATGTACCAGTAGAAATGGTATTAGCACAGACACGGCTCTGTGTACCAGTAGAAATGTATTAAGGCAGGCACAGCCACAATATACCAGTAGAAATGGTATTATGGCAGACACTGTGAGCCACTATGGACCAGTGGAAATGGTATTATGGCAGGCACAGTCACTGTACCAGTAGAAATGGTCACTAAAGCCATGTAGCCACTTAATACAACTTATTTGCTCTGCTATTTAGCTTTATGAAACAATGGACCTTTACAGTTTATCCATCCATCATATGACATCATAATCAACTACATGATGTGTAGGATGATGTCATCATCAATTACAGCATGAATGAGCCAGTTTAGTGTGTCTTAAGTGCTTAATAGTCCGACACGTATAAATTGTTTGTCTTTACTATATTTAATAAACATTGTCTAATATTTTGAGACTAATTCGACTGGGCGCTAAACAGCACCCGGTCAAATTAGTTCAAAATATTCAACAGCTTACCTGTATATAGTTTTCTGGAAATTGATAGTCTGGGAGTTTAGGGATCGATCGATCCCAACAGGAGCGAGGTGTGAGTGTAGCTTAGCTAGAGATGGGCGGGGCATAGGTAAAACTGGAAAGGTCCATTGATCGTGTTCCTTAACCCTTTAACCTTCATATCAGCCCAAAAAGGCTTCTGCAGTGGTCTTGTGAAATGTCCATTTGCTGACCAAGAGAAGAATATTTTTTTTAATTTACCACTGGAATGACTGGCTCGATAACAGAGCCAGTCATTTCAGTGGTAAATTTTCAGAAATGGTCTTCTCTTGGTCTGCAAATGGACATTTTCTATGAGAAAATTTTAATTTCTTGAGCAAATTCAAGGGTTAAAGGGTTAATAGTTAAGCCAGCCAAAAGCAGCTGCAATGGTCTTGAGGAATGTCTATTTTGTAGGCCAAGACACCATTTTTGAGAAATATACCACTGAAATGAATGGCTCGCTCATCGAGCAAGTCAAGTTCGATAATCATGTCATTCCAGTGGTAAATTGTCAAAATAGCCTTCTCTTGGCATACAAATGGACATTGAATAGGAAAATTTAAATTTTCCAGAGCAAATTTCATGATTAATTGATTAAGATGGGGGTGGGTTTGCAACTATTATCACTGGGCCGGTCAGGCTATCAAATGTTTTTGTATTCCAGACAAAGCTATATCATGTTACATTTATTATTGTTGAATTTAATTCCTGATGTAATACTCTCTGTAATCTGTCCATGCTCAACAGTGATTTAATAATGTTTATATTGCATTAGTGGTATATAAATGATATTAAACAGGCTATGTTTATTGTACAAAATACCAAAACAATCTATTCTCTTACCGGTATAATTCAAATTGAATTTTTTCATAAATTATGTTTTATTAATTAAGAAAATGAATAAATTGATACTTAACCCTTTAACTCTCATATCAGCCCAAAACGGCTTCTGCAGTGGTCTTGAGAAATGTCCATTTGCAGACCAAGAGAAGACTATTTTAGAAAATTTGCCACTGGAATGACTGACTCGATAACCAAAACAGTCATTCCAGTGGCAAATTTTCTAAAATAGTCTTCTCTTGGTCTGAAAATTTATATTTTCTATGAGAAAATTTAAATTTTCTTGAAAAAATTTGATGGTTAAAGGGATAATGCAAATTCTGATCTACACTGTATGAGACTGTGTAATAGGTAAGGCGCTATATTGATATACTAATGTGGATTAAGAATTATTTAATATTTTATTTTGTTCAAATTTTGCATATAAATGTTATTTTATCTTTGAAAAGTGTTTTTGTTTTTATGTTTGATCCAAGATTGCCGTTTAATTGTCTCTATTCTGCTGACCTAAAAAATAAAATGTTGCCGATCCCGAGTTATTTGAAGAATGCTGCTGTCTGAGGCAGCTTTCAGCAACACCGGTTTCAATTTGAACATAGTATATAATCACAGTGATGTAGACTGAATAATGAGAGGTTAACCTGTCTTCTGTCAACATAACCCTGTAACAAGGGGCCTGTATCGCTCACCTGGACCATAGGCATTTCAACCAGAATGTTCATTAACAATAAGTAGAACTCTAATGAGTTGAGCAGACTTGCAACATGAAAACAGTGGCCATGTTTCTTTATGTATCAATTTCTCTTGAACACGCTTTAATGGCTCTGAGTCATCAATATCATCTCCCAAATTTTGGCCCGATCACTTCAGCAGTTCTGGAGAAGTCGTTTTCTTGAAAACTGGGTCATCCAAGATGGCCACCGAATGATATGGCCAATCAAGGTCACAAGTGAACAAATTTGGTTCAGCGCTTGCCCTAGATGATATTTCATGAGTTCTGAATCAATCCCTCAAACGGTTTCTGAGATTTTTAAAGATATTTCTAAAAGTCAGGCAAAATCCAAGATGGCCACTGGCCCAATTGGCCGAACAGCTTCATTTAAACAAACCTGAATCTCTATGCCCTAAGGATGCTTCCTGCCAAATATAATTGAAATTGACTCATTAGTTATCGAGAATACATTTTAAATTTCCCATTGCTTTAAAATGGGAGCTTTTGGCAGGAAATGATCCATGATGGCCACTAAAGCATTTATCCGACCATTTCGAAAATGGCAAATTTGGGATCGGAATACTCAAAAACACATATACACCTGTGCAAAAGTTAAGCACCACCCTATTTTTACGCACATGCGAGGGTATATTCATGTGCTATGAAGAAAGCAATAGCATAAACATTTATGTACCCATCCATCTTAGTGCAAGAGGTAATAATGCAACTAGAGGAATGCTGATTATGATGGTGGGGAAACACTGTATGTTTTTGTTTGAACTTGAAAACGAGGCCTGAATATGGTTACGTTGACACAACTGACAACTATTGCCCTACAGTTGACACACGTGGCTAGATTGTCATTAATGGTGTCTGAAAACGAAGTTTAACATCTGTGCACGAGTTTGAGACTGTCATTATTAATACCGGGTATATCCACCTTGTGCCTGGATGACGGCCTGGACACGACGTCTCATGCTGGTCACCAACCGACTGATACGCCATTGTGGTATTCATTGCCATTCAAGATGGAGTGCATCTGTTAATTCCTGTAGGTTCTGCACAGGACGATCCCTCCTTCTCACCATGTTTCCCAGATTGTCCCAGATATGCTCAATAGGGTTCATGTCAGGGCTCCTTGCTGGCCATGGTAGGGTTTCGATGGCATTCTGGCGGAGGTATTCATGCACAGCTCTAGCACGATGTGGTCGGGCGTTGTCATCCATGAATATAGGGTGGGTTCCAGGTGCATGATTTACAAAATGAGGGACCACAACTCTATCCAGTATGGAATCTTGATATCTTTGTCCATTTAGTGTTCCAGGTACAGTCAACAGATCCAGCTTACAATCAAATGAGATGCACCCCCATATCATAACGGAACCTCCACCAAATGGAACTTCTTCCATGATGTTACGTTGGTCGTACGCCGTGCGTCTGGACCTCCATACACGAGTTCGACCATCTGTGGCATGAAGCAGGAACCGACTTTCATCGGACCAGTGTACCCGTCTCCAGGATCTCATGTTCCAGTGTCTTCTTTCGTTGCACCACCTCAGACGCTCCTCTTTGTGGTGTGCAGTGAGGAGAGGACGTCTGACAGGTCTCCTAGCTTTCATGCCAGCAGCATACAGTCTCCTTTTGACGGTAGACATTGACACTCTATTGCGCGTTTCCCATTGCTGGCTGAGCACTCTGCTGTTGGTGAATGGAGATCTCCTAACAAGGCGTACTAGGGCTCGATCATCACGGGCAGTAGTCTTCTTCGGTCTTCCAGATCTAGGCCTGTCCTTCACCTCGTTAGTTTGCCCATGTTTTGCAATCAAACGACTGATTACAGTATGGTTAATGTTCAGCTGTCTGCCAATCTCTCTGCATGACATACCAGTGGTATGCATGCCTATGATTTGCCATTTCACACGATCACTTAACCTTCGTCTTGCCATAGCGGTTCACAATCAAGAGCTAATTCTCTCTGTACAAATAAACCACGGTCATGAACACAAAATTCCTAATCTTGTCGCCTAAATCTGTATGTAATGTTCTACACCTCAAACTGGACTTTTACATAACTGAACACGTGTGCTGTTTCCCGCCACGCACGGACGTCAAGCGGCGTGAAGTCATGCATGCATGTGCATTTCGTACTTGGAATTATGTCAGCTAATGCGGGGACAAAAAGTATGGCAGCCTAGTTGTACCATCATGTTTCTACGTTCTATTGTTTTTGCTGGTGCTTAACTTTTGCACAGGTGTATATAAAACAAATTTCGGCCTCAAAATCCATCAAGTAAAAAATTTCAATATGTCTGCCAAATACGCTATATTTTGATTAGCCCACAGTGGCCATGTTTTTTGGCGGTTCAACTTCCCTTGAACAAACTTTAATGGCCCTGAGTCCCTAATTATATCTGCCAAATTTCCACCCGATCCGTTCAGCGATTCTGGAGAAGACATCGTTTTCGCTAAAACTGGGTCACCCAAGATGGCCGCCAAACCATTTGACCAATCAAGTTCCCTTGAGCAAACTTGGTTCAGCTCTTGCCCTAGATCATATTTCATGGAGTTTGCATCAATTCCACAAGCAGTTTTGGAGAAGATTTTTAGAGGTTTCTAAAAATCGGCAGAAATCCAAGATGGCCACTGGCCCAATTGGCCGATCGGCTTTGTTTGAACAAACTTGAATCTCTATCCCATAAGGATACTTCCTGCCAAATATAATTGAAATTGTCCCAGTGGTTTTCGAGAAGACATTTTAAGTTTCCCATTGCTTTAGTATGGAAGCTTATGGCAGGAAAATGATCCAAGATGGCCGCCAAAGTGTTTATCCGACCCTTCAAAAATTAAAAATTAGATCAGAATACCCAAAAACACATATAAAACCCATTTTGGCCTCAGTCATCAAATACAAAATCCATTATGGCCGCCAAACATGCTATATTTTTATTGGGCCACGGCGGCCATGTTTTTTGATGGTTCAACTTCCTTGAACAAACTTTAATGGCCGCTAAATGTTTTCGCTAAAACTAGGTCAACCAAGATGGCCGCTGAACCATTTGACCAATAAAGTTCCCTTGAACAAACTTGGTTCAGCTCTTGTTGCCCTAGATCATATTTCATGAGTTTTGCATCAACCCCCCCCCCCCCCCCAAGCGGTTTCGGAGAAGATTTTTAAAGACGTTTCCTAAAATCGGCCGAAATCCAAGATGGCCACTGGCCAAATTGGCCGATCAGCTTCATTTGAACATACTTGGATCCCTATGCACTAAGGATGGTTCCTGCCAAATATAATTGAAATCGGCCCAGTGGTTCTTGCGAAGAAGTCATTTAAAGGAAAGGTTGAGGGATGACGGACAGGTGAGCTAATAATCAAGCCTGCAAACACATTCTCTGGAGTGTTGTGAGAAAGGTCTGCTTGCCGAGTAAATACTTTTTTGAAATTTTATCGCTGGAATGACTCTAATTTTGTTATATTCCGAGTCGTTCTTATTTTACTTGAGTGATTCTTGCACTATAGGGTAACTATTTCACAGATATCCTGATCGAATGATGGTCACTTAAACTAAAGCTGTGTCGTCACTGGAGAGCTAATCAGGAATAACACCATACCTCAGTATTGTGGTATGCCGGTTAAGTCTCTAGTGAGAACGCGGCCTTAGAGACTAATTTCTAAGATTTTCTCATTTGTTGTTCGGAAATGATAGTCTAATTGCTCAACTGGGGTTGTACTCTTGGAATAAAGAATGAAGAAGGGCTATACGATTCCTTGTCAGTGCATTCCGATTCCTTGTCAGTGCATTCCGTAAAGCATCTTGAGTGATTTGAAGAGGGCCGAGTTTCTCTGCTGATGTCACTGCACCTCTCACGATTCCTCTGCTCCTTGACCATATTTGTTGGGGAATTCTAATAACACATGTAGGGGTGGAATCACTGTTAGTCGCAGATCTTTAAGTCTTAAATTATTATGACAAAATTAATTTTTATTAGCTCACCTTGCTAGGTAAGCTTATGCCATGGCGACCTTCAGTCGTCGGTCCATTAACTTTTTAGCTCACCTGGCCTGAAAGTGAGCTTATGTCATGGTGACCGTCAGTCATGTGTCCGTCCGTCGTCCATCAACTTTTCCTTTAAAACGACTTCTCAAGAACCACTGGGCTGATTTCAATTATATTTGGCAGGAAGCATCCCTAGGGCATAGAGATTCAAGTTTGTTCAAATGAAGCCGATCGGCCAAAATCCAAGATGGCCGCGGCCAAAATAGCCGATTTTTAGAAACCCTTTAAAAAATCTCCGAAACCGCTGGAGGAATTGATTCAAAACTCATAACACATCATCTAGTGCAACGGTAGACCCAAGTTTGTTCAGGGCAACCTGATTGGCCTATTTGCCTGGCGGCCATCTTGGATGACCTAGTTTTCGTGAAAAATAACCTCCCAAACCGCTGAAGGGATAGGTCTGAAATTTGGTAAATATGCTTGGGGATCAAGGTCCATTCAAGTTTGTTCAAGGGAAGTTTGTATGTTAAAAAACATGGCCGCCATCAACCAATCAAAATTTAGCGTTTGTTGGTCATGTTGGCTTTTTTGTATTTGATGTATTTTGATGGCGAAAATTGCTTTATATATGCTTATCAGTGTGGCGAGTTCAAATATGCCACTTTCGAGACTATCGGATAAACTGTTTGGCTGCCATCTTTGTTTGTTTCCCGCCATAGGCTCCCATAGTAAAGCAATGGGCCCATAGTAAAGCAATAGGGAATTCTTTAAATGACTTCTTCTCAAGAACCACTGGGCCAATTTCAATTATATTTTTGAGGAAGCATTCATAGGGCATAGAGATCTAAGTTTGTTCAAACGAAGCGGATCGGTCAAAATCCAAGATGGGCGTCGGCCAAAATGGCTGATTTTTAGAAACACTAAAAAATCTTCTCCGAAACCGCTGGAGGAATTGGTTCAAACCTCATAACACATCATCTGTGGCAGCGGTAGACCCAAGTTTGTTCAAGGCAACCTGATTGGGCAATTTGCTTGGCGGCCATCTTGGATGACCTAGTTTTCGCGAAAACGACCTGAACCGCTGAAGGGATAGAGCTGAAATTTGGTAAATATGCTTAGGGACCAAGCGCCTTTCAAGTTTGTTCAATGGAAGTTTGTTCATTAAAAAACATGGCCGCCATCAACCAATCAAAATTCAGCGTTTCTAGGTCATATTGGCTTTTTTGTATTTGATGTATTTTGATGGCGAAAATTGCTTTATATATACTTATCAGTGTTGCGAGTTCAAATATACACTTTCGAGACTGTCGGATAAACGCTTTGGCTGCCATCTTGGTTTGTTTTCCCGCCAAAGGCTCCCATAGTAAAGCAATTGGCCCATAGTAAAGCAATGGGGAATTCTTTAAACGACTTCTTCTCAAGAACCACTGGGCCGATTTCAATTATATTTCGGAGGAAGCATTCATAGGGCATAGATATCTAAGTTTGTTCAAATGAACCTGATCGGCCGATTTGTCCGGCGGCCATCTTGGATTTAGGCCGATTTTAGGAAACGTCTAAAAATCTCTGAAATGGCTTGGGGGATTGATGCAAACCTCATGAAATATGATTTATGGCAAGGGAACTTGATTGGTCAAATGGTTCGGCAGCCATCTTGGTTGACCTAGTTGTAGTGAAAATGACTTATTCTCTAGAAGCGCTGAAAGGATTGGGCCGAAATTTGGCAGATATGATTAGGGCCTAAGGGCCATTAAAGTTTGTTCAAGAGAAGTTGATCCATCAAAAAACTTGGCTGCCATGGGCCAATCAAAATATTGCATGTTTGGTGGCCATATTGTATTTTTTTATTTGATGGATTTTGAGGCCGGAATTGTTTTTATACATGTTTTTGGGTATTCTGATCTCATATTTGTAATTTTCAAAACTGTCGGATAAATGGTTTACTGGCCATCTTGTTGATAAAGAGCATTCTAGTGTTCCATATGCAATGGTGACCGTTCATCATCTGGCTTCCGTCAACTTTTCCTATAAACAACTTCTCAGTCGATTTTAATTATATTTGGCAGGAAGCATCCTTACGGTATAGGGATTCAAGTTTGTGTAAACGGGGGCTGGTCGGCCAAAATCCAAGATGGCCGTCTGCCAAATCAGCCGATTTTGAGAAATGTCTGAAAATCTTCTACGAAACCGCTCAGGGGATCGATTCAAAATTCATGGAATATGATCTAGGCGTGTAGCTGAACCAAGTTTGTTCAAGGGAACTTGATACTCCATAAGGTCCGGCGGCCATCTTGGATGACCTACTTTTCGTGAAAACGACTTCTCAAGAACCACTGAATGGATCGGGCCCAAATTTGGGAAGTATTATTAGCTCACCTGGCCTGAAAGGCCAAGTGAGCTTATGTTGTGGCGACCGTCCGTTTGTGTGTCCGTCGTCCATCCGTCAACTTTTTCTTTAAACGACTTCTCAAGAACCGCTGGGCCAATTTCAATTATATTTGGCAGAATGCATCAGTAGGGCATAGGGATCCAAGTTTGTTCAAATGAAGCCAATCGGCCAATTAGACCGGTAGCCATCTTGGATTTTGGCCGATTTTTAGAAACGTCTTTAAAAATCTTCTCCGAAACCGCTTGAGGGATTGAAGGAAACCTGATGAAATATGATCTAGGGCAAGAGCTCAACCAAATTTGTTCAAGGGAACTTAATTGGTCAACTAATTTGGCAGCCATCTTGGTTGACCTAGTTTTAGCGAAAATAACTTCTCCAGAACCGCTGAAGGGATCAGGCCGAAATTTGGCAGATATGATTAGGGACTAAGGGCCAGTAAAGTTTGTTCAAGAGAAGTTGATCCGTAAAAAAACATGGCCGCCGTGGGCCAATCAATATATAGCATGTTTGGCGGCCATATTGGATTTTTTAATTTGATGGATTTTGAGGCCGAAATTGGGTTTATATAGGTTTTTGGGTATTCTGATCTCAAATTTGCAATTTTCGAAACTGTCGGATAAACGGTTTGGTGGCCATCTTGGATCATTTTCCAGCCAAAAGCTCCCATACTAAAGCAATGGGAAGTTTAAAATATCTTCTCGAGAACTGCTGGGCCAATTTCAATTCTATTTCGCATGAAGCATCCTTAACGCATAGCGATTCAAGTTTGTTCAAACGAACCCGATTGGCCAATTTGGCCGGTGACCATCTTAGATTTTGGGCGATTTTTAGAAATGTCTACAAATCTTCTCCTAAACCATTTGAGGGATCGATTCAAAACTCACGAAATATGATCTAGGGTAAGTGCTGAATCAAGTTTGTTCAAGGGAACTTGATTGACCAAATGGTTCAACGGCCATCTTGGATGACCTAATTTTCACAAAAACGACCCCCCCCACCCCTTGCTGAAGCGATCAGGCCGAAATTTGTGATATATAATTAGCAACTAAGATCGATTAAGGTTTGTTCAAGAGAAGTTGATTCATCAAAAAACATGGCCGCAGTGGACCAATCAAAATATAGTGTGATTGGCAGCCATTTTGGATTTTTTTATTTGCTGGATTTTGAGGCCGAAATTCGTTTTATATAGGTTTTTTGGTATTCTGATCTCAAATTTGCAATTTTCGAAACTGTTGGATAAACGGTTTGGCAGCCATCTTAGATCATTTTCCCGCCAAAAGCTCACATACTAAAGCAATGGGAAATTTAAAATGTCTTCTCGAGAACTACCAGGCCGATTTCAATTATATTTGGCAGGAAGCATCCTTAGGGCATAAGGATCCAAGTTTGTTCAAATGAACCCGATCGGCCAATTTGCCCAGTGGCCATTTTGGATTTCAGCCAATTTCAGGAAATGTCTTTATAAATCTCCGAAACCACTTTCAGAATCTTCATCTAGGCCACGAGGTAAGCCAAGTTTGTTCAAGAGGACTTGATTTACCAAATGGTTCGACGGCCATTTGGATGACCTGGTTTTCATGAAAATGACTCCTTCAGAACCGCTGAAGGGATCACACCAAAATTTGGGCCATTAAAATTTGTGCAAGGGAAGTTGATCCATCAAAAAAACATGGGCCGTGGTCCAAAATGTAGTCTGTTTGGCGGCCATATTGGACTTGCAAAAATGTCCACCAACTCATTTAAGACTGCTAAACCACCCACCAACAATTTTGACAAAGATTTATGGTTCTCCAGGTGAGCGACACAGGCCCCTTGGGCCTCTTGTTCTTTAAATGACTTCTCAAGAACCCCTGGCCAGATTTCAATTATATTTGGCAGGAAGCATCCTTAGGGCATACAGATCCAGGTTTCTTCAAACGGAACAGATCAGCCCATTTGGCCAGCAGCCATCTTGGATTTTGGCTGATTTTTAGAAACATCTAAAAATCTGAAACCGCTTGGTGGATCGATTCAAATCCCATGAAACATCATCTGGGGAAGAGTGAACCAAGTTTGTTAGAGGGAACTTGATTGACCAAAGGTATCGGCGGCCATCTTGGATGCTCTAGTTTTCACGAAAATTACTTCTCCAGAACCACTGAATGATCGGGCCGAAATTTGCGCTATAATTAGGGACTAAGGGCCATTAAAGTTCGTTCAAGGGATGTTGATGCGTCATAAAATCATGGCCGCCGTGGACCAATCAAAATGTAGCATGCTTGGCCGCCATATCAGATTTTGAAGCAGAAATCGGATTTATATACTTGTGGGGGATGCTGATTTCCAAATTTGCTGCTTTCAAGACTCAAATAAATGGTTTGGCAGCCATCTTAGATCTTTTTCCAAACTACCATACTAAAGCAATAGAAAATAAAAAAAGAAATTTAAATCTCCGACACCATTTGGTGATCAATACAAAACTAATGAAACATCATCTAGGGCAAGAGCCGAACCAAGAGCCGAACCAAGTTTGTTTAAGGGAACTTGATTGGCCAAATTCTTCATGCTTCCTGCTTAAATCCACTCTGACAAATTCTGGATTTGATCATTAAATGGCATCGATTTGAAACTTTCAAACCAGGCTTGCATTCGAAATGGAAAACGTTTTAAAATGTTTTGCCTGAGCAAATTCGGTTTCTTTCAATTTATGTATTATATGTAATTAATCCAAAAATAGCAGATTGTCATAGCAGATTTAGCAAAATGTTTTCCTTTCCAAGTGGCAGTAACAGCACCCAGTCAAATTAATTTCAAAATATTCAACAGAATGTTTATTAAATTATAAATTCATCATAGACATACCATTCGTACACTAGTGAGACTTTTCTTCTATTTTCGTGAATGAGCTCTGTTATTATGATTGCGATGTCAGCAAACTAGTAACATAAATGATAACATCAGATACTTGAGTCACAGATCCACTCCCTCTATTCAATGTTAGTTTCATTTGAGGATCGCAAAAAGATTGGTGGAATATGTAAGACAATAGAAGAATCCAGTTTATCGATCAATCATATGATGTCATAATCAACTACTCCACATGTAGGCTGACATTACAGTCACTTACGTCATGAATGACAAGATATATAAATCTGTCATAAATGCGAACATTTTTATTCAATGATGATGTATTTTTTCTTTATAAATAGTTTAAATAATATAAGGAGCCACTAAAACACGGGATAGCAGCTTGTTGGCAGAAATCCTTTAATAGTAAGTCAAGTTGCACAAATTGTATGTCTACTATTTAATAAACATTCTGATAGGCAGCAACAACACCCAGTCAAATTAGTTTCAAAATATTCAAAACCATACATGGATAGGTTTCTGGAAATTGAAATTCAGCGAGTGTAGGGATCGATCTGAACACAACACAGGCAAAGCATGGGTGGAGCTTACCTATAGATTGGCGGGGCATAGCTAAAAGTGGCTTCCTCCATTAGATGTCTATTGGAGGCTGAAGGATGAGAGCGCATGTAGCAGAACACATCCTCTCAGATTAATGGCATCACGAGGGTTAATCCTATATGGGAATTAACCCTGTAAAACACAAGCCAACCAAAAAATGGCTTCTGTAGTAGTCTGGGGAAATGTTGATTTGCAGACCAAGACAAGACTATTTTTGAAAATTTATCACGGTTTATGTATCATGATAGCTAACATGGCCAATGGATCGTGATGAGCTTTGCTGTTTCAATATTTTACATACTGTCAAAGAGCAGGTAAACTGGTCAGGAACTCTTCTTCCTGTGGTTTTCTTATACTGGATCAGTTGGGTCCAAAATCTGAATGTCAGCGCTCTGTTCTGCACTTGTTTTTATACTCTCGGTCCCGGTTACAGTTGCTCCTTGGGTGTAACAGGAATGAGGAAAATCTGGTTATGTGTAACCAGATTTTCTAGTTTGTAACTGGAAATGTTGAATTTGTAACCGGAAATTTCATTTTGTTAGAAAATAACAAATAAATACGGGATAGGGATCAACGATATAGATTGGCGATTCCAAAATCCCAGTTGTTTTTATACTGTCAAAGTGTTGAATGATTTTAATTGGTAGTCAAGGGAGGGTGTAACAAGTCTGAGGTTTGATTCAGCTGGTGTGCGCATGCGTGCATGTCATAGCCATGGTTCAGCTAACTGCTCAGTCAGCCGAGCTCAAAATAACTCGAGACGATTTTTTTAAAAACAAGTATTATATTTATTAAGATATCATTAGATGTTCTTTTCACAACAATAAATAACAGTGACCACATATCACCCCTATGTCACCCATCAATAACAATATGTTAACCCTTCAATGGTCATAATTTTTTCATTGAGAATGTCAGAAACATTCTTTTGGTCAGCAAATGGTCATTTCTCACGACTATAGTAGAAGCCATTGACGGCTTTACATTCTCAACACAATTATATATCACTTTAACGCTTACATGGCAAAGCCAGCCAGAACCGGCCTCTACAATGGTCTTCAGGAATGCTCATTTGCAGGCCAAAAGAAGACTGAAAATTTACCACGGGAATGACTGACTCGATAACCGAGCCAGTCATTCCAGTGGTAAATTCCAAAAGAATTCTCTACTCCTTGCCTGCAAATGGTCATTCAATAATTAAATATGTAGATTTTCTTGATCAAATTTAGCCATAAACCCTCAAATTTGTTTTTTTTAAATTTCAAATTTCTCTAGATGTCTATTTGCAGATCAAGAGAAGACTTTGAAAATTTACTACTAGAATGACTGGCTCAGTTATCGAGCCAGTCATTCCAGTGGTAAATTTAAAAAAAAGTCTCTCTCTGCAAATGGACATTTCACAACACTTCTGCAGAAGCCATTTTTGGCTGATATGAATGTTAAAAGGTTAAAATGTTAAACCAACTTTCCCTACAAACTATTGAAGCTAGTCAGCAGATGTCATATTGTGTTCAGCTTTATGGCACTTCAGAAAGAAAAGGGTCAAATAATGCCCGTGTTGAGTTATAACTAGTGAGATATGACAGTTGTACACAGCAAGTTACATCAAATACTGGATGATAAGTTAATACAAATTATAGAACCATCAGGCGACACTTAATGATATGCATATTAAGTTTTATTTTGAAAATAATTTAACTAGGACCAGTTGCTGCCAGTTCCAGTCAAATTAATATCTAATAGACTATATACAAAACAAAAATCTCCCGTTTTAACTTAACATATTTGAACAAAATGTATGACTAATACAATACATTTGGTAATAATAACAGGCAGTCTGCTGACAGTAACTATGTCTAGACCAGTCCTATCAAAAATACATCTTACATCTGAATTATCATCATTCGCCACGAGTTAACACTTTAATGGTTATACTGCTTAAAACATGCCTTTGCAGTTGTCGTGAGAAATCTCCATTTGAAGACCAAGAAAATATAATTTTTGAAAATTTACCACTAATGACTGGCTCGGTTATCAAGCCAGTCGTTCTAGTGGTAAAATTTAAAAAATAGTCCACTAAACCTGCTTCTGAACATTAACTAAGCAATAATTTCAATTTTCTTGATAGATTTTGACCAGTAAAGGGTTAATATTTCCATGTAAAATTGTATCTTGGTTTTCATTCTCCAACTAGGTGCTGTTATACAATAGCAACAGCTTCTGACATCACACCTACAGCAGCAACAGTTTTCAGTCAATCTATTTTCAATATCTTTCCCTTTTGGTTGTCTTGGAAAAGGTGATTTCATCAGTGAGAGTTAATAAAGAGGTGTGATTGATGACTATATAAAGACAGCTTAACCCTTTTAATGACTAAATTTATCAAGAATATCAAAATATTTTTGAAAATTTACCACCAGAATGACTGGCTTGGTTATCAAGCCAGCCATTCCAGTGGTAAATTTCCAAAAATCGTCTTCTCCTGGCCTGCAAATGGACAATCCTGAAGACCACTGCAGAGGCCGATTTTGGCCGGTTTTGGCATCAAAAGATTAATTAAATACAATATTTGTCAAAATTAGAAGAAAATCTGATCTGTCCATTTGCAGGCTAAGAGACGATGTTTACATTCATCATTGAAATGACTGTCTTGGGAATCGAGCCAGCTATGCCTGTGGTCAATGTAAAATACTGCTCCTGTCCCGCTAATGGCCATTTCCTTAGACATCTGTCGAAAACATTTTTGGTCTTGTTGACTGCATTAAGACATCTACAATGAAATTGAGCGACAAAACAAACAACGATTAAAACAGTGGTTAGTAGATCATTCAACCCTTTAATGGTCAAACCTGGAAAAACATCCTTTGTAGCGGTCTTGTGGAATATCCATTTGCTGGCCAAGAGAAGACTATTTTATCAATTTTAGCACTGGAATGACTGGGTCGATAAAAGTAGCCAGTCATTCAAGTCGTAAAATTTCAAAAATAGCCTGATTCTGGTCTCGCAAATGGACATTCGCTAAGTAAGAATTTAAATTTTCTTGACAAATCCCGAGCATTAAAGGGTTAAAAGTCAAATACAATATGAAAGTTATCAAATCATAGTAATGATTACAATGTTTATAGCACAATGTTTCACACATTTCCTTCTCATGTGAACGACAAAGCTAATTAACCTTTAAATTTATTCCACAAAATTCCAATTTTCTAAGAAAATGTCCATAGACTATTTTTTTTAATTTACCACTGGAATGACTGGCTCGGTTATCGAGCCAGTCATTCCAGTGGTAAATTTTCAAAAATAGTCTTCTCTTGGTCTGCAAATGGACATTTTCTATGAAAAAATTGCAATTTTAAAAACAATGGGTTAACGTGCAGATTAGAACCAGACAGACAAATTTTTAACATGTAATTTGTCGCCAACGACAACAACAACATCAACAACAATACGAACTGTCTGTGTATGGCATAAATCTTGTATATATAAGAAACAACTATATGTACAATAATTATACTGTAGTTATTATCAATAGTATCACAGTGTGCAGCATAATATATAACATGAATATACATGAATCTAAACATTAGCAATAATAACAAGAGGCACGACTGCCTTAATGTTCACATGGCATTATCCGTGTAATACACTAATGGTTAACCCGGTACAAAAAATAGCTACTGCACTGGTCTTAAGAAATGTCCATTTCTAGGCTAATAGAAGACTATTTTTGAAAACTTACCACTGGAATGCCTGGCTCAATAACCGAGCCAGTCATTCCAATGGTAACTTTTCAAAAATAGTATTCTCTTGCCCTGCAAATAGATGTTCAATAAGCTAATATTTATTTATTTTCTTGACCATTAAAGGGTTGATAGACTGACTACTGACCTTCATTTACCACTGGAATGACTGATTCATTATCAAGCCAGTCATTCCAGAAAAAAGTTTTCAAAAATAGTAATCTCTTGGCCTACAAAATGGATATTCCTCATGAGCGCTGTAGAGGCTGGTTTGGGTCGGTTTCGTCCTGAAAGAGTCAAGGCCCATAATTCTAGACCTAATAGTGTGACACCCAGTTCATCCAAGATATTAACTTTTTACTGACCATTCAGCAATCCTTAACCCCTCTTGTGTCAACAGCGCCTCAAAGCGCTCAAAATACTACTTATATCAATTAATCATTTTAATGGTCAACATTTTTCAAGTAATTTTAATTTTAGAAGACTATTTTTATAAACTTACCACTGGAATTTTGGCTAGCTTGACCATCAAAAGGGTAAAGTTAAAACAAAGTTTTTTGCTTAGCCAGTGTCAATTCGAAGGCCAAGAGAAGAGTATTTTTGAAAATTTATCGCCAGTCGTTCCAACAGTAAATATTAAAAAATACTCTTCTCTTGGCCTGCAAATGGACATACCTCGAGACCACTATATAGCCGATTTCGGTTGGTTTGAACTAGGTTTGAAGTTTGAAAGGTTAAGTTGACACAAGGGGTGTGAGAGCAAACACATTTACCCACACTAAATTCTACCACTAACGAATAATTTGCTTAAAGTTTCAGTCAAACTAACACAGCAGAGCCGGAGCAGTTATTCAAATAACCCTCGAATAATCCAAAATAGCCACCATATTAACAATCAGATTTCAGATCTCTTTATAAAGCCTACCATACTCAGAATTTACTTCAAATCACAAATATGTTTTTATAGGAAATTTTGGAAAAAACTAGATGGATGACGACCAAATTGATCACTCAAATTCCTTTATACAAGGTCTGAAATCACCAAAGCAAAATTGCATCATTATTTGCTTCATATCAGCTACAATGGTTCAAGAATAACCGTTATACAGTGAAAGTTGAAAGACAGATGATGAACAAAATGACTCACTAGCTAATAATACTAATAATAATACTAATAATAATAACAAGAGGCCCAAGGGCCTGTGTCGCTCACCTGGAGCACCATCAATTTTTGTCAAAATTGTTGGTGGGTGGTTTAGTAGTCGTTTAAATGAGTTTGTGGACGTTTTTGCAAGAGCAATATGGCCGCCAAACACGCTACATTTTGATTGGCCCACGGCGCCCAGGTTTTTTTTGACGGATCAACTTCCCTTGAACAAACTTTAATGGCCCTTAGTCCTTAATCATACCTCCCAAATTTCGGCCTGATCCCTTCAGCGGTTCTGGAGGAGTCATTTTCGGGAAAACTAGGTCATCCAAGATGGTCGCTGAACCATTTGGTCCATCAAGTCCTCGTGAAGAAACTTGGCTTACTTCTTGGTCTAGATGAAGATTCCCCAAGCGGTTTCGGAGAAAATTTTTAAAGACATTTCCTAAAAATCGGCCGAAATCCAAGATGGCCACCGGCCAAATTAGCCCATCGGCTTCATTTGAACAAACTTGGATCCCTATGCCCTAAGGATGCTTCCTGCCAAATATAATTGAAATCGGCCTAGCAGTTCTCTAGGACATTTTAAATTTCCCATTGCTTTAGTATGGGCACCTTTGGCGGGAAAATAATCCAAGATGGCCACCAAACCGTTTATCCGACAGTTTCGAAAATGGCAAATTTGAGCTCAAAATACCAAAAACCATACTTAGAACCAATTTCGGCCTCAAAATCCATCAAATAAAAAAATCCAATATGGCCACCAAATATGCTACATTTTGATTGGCCCACGGCGGCCATGTTTTTTGACGGATAACTTCCCTTGAACAAACTGATCATATCTATCAAATTTCCGCCTGATCCCTTCAGCGGTTCTGGAGAAGTCGTCGTTTTGGGGAAAACTAGGTCATCCAAAATGGCCACCGAACCATTTGGTCAATCAAGTCTTCTTGAACAAACTTGGCTTACCTCTTTCCGTAGATGATATTTCATGAGTTTTGAATCGATTCCTCAAGTGGTTTCGGAGAAGATTTTTAAAGACGTTTCCTAAAATCGGCCAAAATCCAAGATGGCCGGCGGCCAAATTGGCTGATTGGCTCCATTTGAACAAATTTGGATCAATATGCCATAAGGATGCTTCCTGCCAAATATAATTGAAATCGGCCCAGTTGTTCTTGAGAAGTCGTTTAAAGGAAAAGTTGATGGACGGACGGATGGATGATTGGTGGACACACAACGGATGGTCGCCACAGCATAAGCTCACTTGGCCTTTCAGGCCAGGTGAGCTAATAATAATAAAAACCAAAGCAATAGTATTATTAACTACGGTAATTACATATTCGTAAAAGCAACAGTATTAATTAATAACAAACGGAAGATGTTAAGTTAAGCAGTTCTGAAACAAATTATAATAACAAACTGAAGCGTGCAAAAACAAGCGCTTCATGTAATCAGTTACTCTACAGTAGGTGGTCATCCTCTGAACCAGAATAACAAAAAGACAAACAGCCAAATACAATGTAAGAAATTAGATACGGTCATAAAACCTCGAAAATTCTATCACAAACGTGTACGAATTGTAAGTTTTGAATTTACAATTTAATAAAAATTCTGTCTGACTGGGATATCACAGACAAATTAGTTTCAAAATATTTAACAGCTTAGCTGCATAGTTACCTTGAAATTGAGATTCTGGGACAGCATGGTTCAAAGGGTTGAAAATCAATTCCATCACATGTACAAGTGTACTGGGCATAGCTAGGAATGGATCACCATATTTTATAGGAACCTGTTATTTACTGCATTAGGCAATAACGGGTTCCTGTCAAATTAGATTCAACAGCTTACACATTTGTGCATCTTGAAATTAGGATTCTTGAACTTCATGGTTCAAAGGTCAGTGCAAATAACGGTTTCTGGCTATAAATATGACGCATAAACATTTGAAAGTAGTAAATACAGGTGTGTGCTCAAACACTACACCAAATCAGTACATTGTTTAGAAACTTATTTAAATGGCCTTTAATTACCTACCATACCCAACTTTGTGTAATTAGATAAATGTCAATTATTTTGAAAACATTTAGACTGAAAATCACTGCTGCCGAAGAGAATTAAAAAACCTAACAGTTATATTTAATAGACACAGTATTAATGGCATGAACACATTTTAATGAGCGGTGGACAAATCCTGGATAAGGTTTATAGATGAAAATTTGTAAATGCCGTAATGAGTGTGCATAATTTCGCTCTGTACAGGTGAACTATTTGCAAGGTACAACCGTGAAGGTAAATGTTAATATTATAATCAATCGTCTCGTCATCCCATCAGCCAATTACATGCCATGATATATAATTCACACTCAGAACACGTAAAATGACAACCAGGGGAGATAAGACACTACCACATGTCTGCGGGGAAGAATATTCGTGATAATTCATCAGTGATGTCATCAAAGATGTAATGTTTCTCATCCATAAATGGATTTATGTTGTAGAGAAATGTGTCACATCATACTGAATAAACAAACAACAAATACAGTGAAAACTCATGTTTACAACCCCTTTCATGGTCAGGTCAGCGGAAATGTCCATTCGCTGACCAGTGGTCAATTTATAAAAACAAACAGAGGATATCCACTGTAAATGGATATCCACTAAGCAAACCTAGTAATTTTCTTGAGAAAGCCCATAATACAGAATCAAAACTGTTAACAATCAAAGCGGCCAAAATCTGCTTCTGCAGTGGTCTTGAGAAATGTCCATTTGCAGGCCAACAGAAGCCTCATTTAGGAAAGTTACAGCTGAAATGGACCTTTCCAGTTTATCCAGCAACTGTATTACATCATAATCAACTACGTTATGTGTAGGATGATGTCATAATCAATGACGTCATGAATGACTTAGATAAGTTCATCATGAACACTTAACTGATGACGGATTAATCGTTGTTGTACAATTTATGTCTTTACTATTTAATAAACATGCTGTTGAATATTTTGAAACTAATTTGACAGGGCACCGTTTCTGCCATAGGCAGCAATACCACCCAGTTAAATTAGTTTCAAAATATTCAACAGCTTACCTACAGTTTTCTGGAAATTGATAGTCAGGGAGCTCAGGGATTGATTGATCCCAACATTGGTGAAGTTTGTGTGTGGAGGTTAGCTAGAGATGAGTGGGGCATGGCTAAAACTGGATTTCTCCATGATATTCTCGACTGTATGGATAACAGAATTGCAAGATGACAAACTGATCACGAGATCATTCTTTACGAGACAGGCTAGCAAGGGACATAACTCTAGAATGACATTTTAAAACACACAATGCTGTATTGCTGATACTATAACATTTTATATGAGGGCTACCCTAACATTTCCTTGAAACTGCGAAGTTGTGGATTCATCGATGAGGATCAAAGAATACATAAATAAATTAACCCTTTTCATCCAGATTACTCAGAAATCGCTTTGAGGGAGATTATTCGACACACGACAAGTATTTTGAAAACAATTTGAACAAAAGGTTACCCTCACTATATTGTAGCTACTACTTTCAGTTGTATTTAAAATACTCAGCAGAAGTTTGGCCTTAGAATAAAATTAATATTATCTCTGAGCATACCGAATGAAAATTGTTAATTTGCATATGAGGAGACACGGCGTCATCATGGATGAGGTTTTGGTGTAAATATGTCAAAGTAATATAACATTTTGAGGTTGAGGCTGTCTCATTGGTATAAAGTAATATGTGGAGTAATGCACATCAATAATGTTCTCCAAGCTACAAATATAACACATGTACACACTACAGCAACATAATGTTCAACATTTCCACCAATTTTACTTCCATCTTGTCAGACAAAATTTTAACCTATGCATAAACAGCAGACAGTGGTTTTAAACAAACAAATAGAGCCATGCCTCGTCCATTTCTAGCTATGTCCCTCACATTTCTAGCTATGCCCCGGCAAATTCTAGGTAAGGTCTGCCCATTTTTATGTGAATTGGAATTGATTAGACATTTGAAAACTGAATTCCCAGACTCAGTTTTCAAAGGTAAAATCAATTCCACTTCACATAACAATGATAAGAGCTTAGCTAGAAATGTGTGGGGCATAGCTAGAAATAGAACTTAATAATGTTTTTTTGAATATTTTGAAACTAATTTGACTGGGAGCTATTGCTGCCATAAAGATATTCATTTCAAAATATTCAAAAGAATTTTATTAAATTGAAAAGTCATAAAGCATACAATTCGTACATATTCACGACAGAGTTTTTCGATTGTCATGACTGAGCAGTCATTGTGACCTCAGCTAATAAGTAATATTTTAATTATGACGTCAGATACTCGAGTGACAGATCAGATCCCTCCACTGGCAGCGCAGAACACACAAGGATTTCGTTGATAGCTATGTACATCTGGTTATTATAGAATCCTATAAGGATTAATGTGTGATCAATAGAAATTACTTAATTAAAATATAAGATAAATTAAAATATTAATATTATTAATAACAATAAACAGTGAGACATATGAGGGAAACGTTCCTTAAAAATATTTATAGTGGTCCCAAAATTATATTTTAATCCATTAATGATCAAGCGAGACAATAACTGCATCAACAGTGATCCTGAGAAATGCCCATTTACAGGTAACGAGAAGTCTATCGATAATCGAGCCAGTCATTCAAGTGGTAAA
This sequence comes from Chaetoderma sp. LZ-2023a, assembly GCA_034401795.1. Lineage (NCBI taxonomy): Eukaryota > Metazoa > Mollusca > Caudofoveata > Chaetodermatida > Chaetodermatidae > Chaetoderma > Chaetoderma sp. LZ-2023a. Next base: position 57,241,869 of record CM067360.1, read on the forward strand.
TCTTCAAAAATAGTCTTCGCTAGGCCTGCAAATGGGCATTCACTGAGCAAGATTATTTAGCCAATCCAATCATACATCATCATCATTTGGCCGCAAAAAGCAGGTGACTTGATGGAAAGGTTTGACTGCGCATAATTAGAATAATCATCAGCTTATTATAAATTATTGAACACTTGTAATTGGTTATGATGATGAATGACGTCATGGTAATAATAAAAATAATAATAATAATGCTAGTTTATAATTAATACAATGTGAACACATATTTAATTTTAAAAACAAGATAATAGTTTCTATATATTCATAAATGCTTGAGTTAGAAATAGCAGGCCTTAATCATGAGCATAAATAAACAAGACATAAACACTGATACACGCCCACGCACATATTCCATAGCCCCTTAACACTCATATCAGCCAAGAACGCCTTCTGCAGTCGTCTTGACAAATGTCCATTTGCAGAGGAATAGAAGACTATTTTTGAAAATTTAACACTGGAATGACTGGCTCGGTTACCGAGCCAGTCATTCCAGTGTTAAATTTTCAAAAATAGTCTTCTATTCCTCTGCAAATGGACATTTTCTATGAGAAAATTGAAATTTCTTTTTAAAATGCTCATTTTTAGATCAAAGAGAAATTTTTTTTTCGATCTATCACTGGAATGACCGGCTCTGTTATATCGAATCAGTCATCCCAGTGGTACATTTTCAAAATAGTCTTCTCTTAGTCTACAAATGAACATTTTCCAAGACAACTGCAGAAGCTGTTTTAGGCCGACTCGAGTGTTAGAGTTAAAGTTAGTATGAAATGTACTGTCGAATATTTTGAACATAATTGGAATGAAAGTACATTTCTGTCTTAGGCACGCAGCAATGTCTTCCAATCCAATTACCGGTACATTCAAGATATTCAACAGTACGTTTCATTTGTTTTGGAAACTATTTCTGATTTTTACTGTAGCAAATGATACAAATCTATTAATAGACAAATGTTAATTACCAATATGGTCATTGAATTCATGCACACACACACAAAAAACCCTGAAAAAATAAAAGATAGTTTTCAATATATACAAACACAGCCAGCTGAGCCAGAGTAATTAATACACATTCTATACACAATACTAGGCATTTATTTACAATTAATATTGCTTTTTTACAAGAAATGTCTAAAGCATATCTTAGCGAGTCCACTTTTAATGGATTTCTCAATCATAAAATATGTAAGTTTAAATAATTATATCATACAGCGTTTAAAATGATCTAGACAATGATCAACAAATAAAACAAAAGATTTGCGTAATTAAACGTCTCACCTGTCCTTCTCATTTCTGAGAAAGAACAGAGTTCAGTGACATTTGACCTTGTGACTTCAATGTCATCAGACTGTCTTCTAATAGCATTGAAAACAATGTATCAAAAGGTTAAGTTCAATATAGCTAACCAATCTTGAAATATATGCCGAGAAGTTCTGATAAGCACAGAAATGTAACATTGTACTTTGTACCTGTCACAATGAACTTGACCTCACTGTCGTCATACAGATTCCTAACAGGATAGGTAACTATATATCTACATTAAGTTCCGATATGCTAAATGAATCTTGAAATAGAAGACAAAACAATCTGCCCAGCGCAAAACTTGACGTGGACATTGCTAACGTCATTGTCTTCGTAAAGGTGATACCTATGTCTCAGTTATGCTTTGCAAGCGAGACAAAAAAACAATGGGATAAATAATTTTATTATTAAAAATCAGTCTTTATGAAAGGTTTCCTTGCTTGCTTCTTAAATGGTTAGATCTGATCTGTCACTCGAGAATTGAACATAGCAATCCAAACACGTCATTCGTTAGATGACATCACAAGGAAATGATGCAAGTCCATTATGAAAGTAAGTGGCCACGGTCTCACAATAAGCATCTGCTGAATTTACTATTTAATAAACATGCTGTTGAATATTTTAAAACTAATTTGACTGGGCACTGTTGCCGGCATAGGCAGCAACAGCACAAGTTAAATTAGTTTCAAAATATTCAACAGCTTACCTGTATAGTTTCCAGTGAGTTCAGGGATCGATCCAAACATGGATGAAGTGTGGGTGGAGCTTAAAGGTGGGCGGGGCATAGCTAAAACTGGATTCCTCCATTTTTGTCGACTTGACCATTAATGGATTAACGGCTAGGTGGTTACCACGTATTTGGATTATGTTTTGAGTTTATTTGTCGACTAAAATACCAAAATGTAACACCTTTGCTGGAGATACAGAAACGAGCCAGAAGAGCGACTTGACAATTGATAAAGCGTTATCACTGTACATCGGATTGAAAATTTGAACATGTTGCAAGCCAAAAGCAAGTAAGATGTGCCATAGTTGTGATATAAGCGGATTTATGAAAAATGTCAAAGGTTTAATAGGCAAACAGATCAGCCAACAAAATTACCAACTGACTGACCAAATCCTGGTACTAGTTGTGTTGCAGTCAAAAGAAAATTGTGTGCTTTTGGAAAATTGCACCAAAACAGGCCTTTGCAGAGGTCATGAGAGATATCAATTTTCAGGACAAGAGAGGACTACTTTGAAATTTTACCACTGGATTGGCTGGCTAGAAAACCGAGTCAGTCAATCCTGTATTAAATTTTCAGATATAGATTTCTCTTCACCTGCAAATGAACACTAACTAAGCAAGAATTACTATTTTCTTTACAAATCTTGATCATTAACAGGCCTGTTTCAAAGACTACTTAAGTATGGCATAAATGTTGCGATTCTGATTGCTCTGTTTTCTACTTCACAACATGGCATAACTCAAGCATGAAACTGGCCCCAGGTGTTGCAACGGTGTGCAATAAATACTGTAATTGTAAAGTTTTAAATAGCGTTTAGGAACTTAATTAATCAATAGTATAAATAAACTTATTTATTAAAATTTGATTAAATAATAATTTAGTACCAATTTACAAGACAATTTATATTTAAATGTATGCACTTTCTTAAAACAGAAGGGCTTTAAGACTCAACATTCTTCATAAAACCATAAAAACATTACAACACTGTCTAACTGCTGCATGACACAAGAAAATAATTTCAATGTGCAATATTTTGGAGCCTGCTGAAAATTTTGAAAACAATTTGACTGAAATTGTTGGTGGCTTAGCCACCAACAACATTCAGTCAAATTGTTTTCAAAATATTCAGCATATCCGAAGTTAAACCACATGGAAAATGTAGTCCGCAGAAATTCAGCAGACAGATAGTTAAAACCACAGTGGAACAAAACAGACAATCTAAAATCCCTTGCCTCAGAACTTTATATCTCCACACTTATGTAATAAAACTGTCTAAAAAATACAATGACTAAATTCAAAGCTATGCAGTGTATTTATAAATTGCTTGTATAACAAACGATAGTGCTGGCAACCAGAATCACAACAGGTCATAGTAAATATAATTACAAAGAATAAATTAAAAACAATAAAAATATTAACAACCAATAAACGTAATGATATGGCAGCATAAGTTTTTTTTATGTTTCATGAAATTCAACTAATTTAATGCTATTTTCAAAGATATCGTCACTGAGCTCCGAACAGACATAAAGAAGACATGATTCACATCCAGGACATTTGATAACTGTAACCTTATGATGCGTGGTCCAAGTAAGGAATTGGATACTAATCGTAATGTCAAAAACATGAGTTACACGTACATCATTAAAATTTAATTAATTTTCTGGAATCTGTGTACTGTACATCTCTAGTGATAACTATAAATGTGTCCTGAAACATACCTACAAACCTGCATTATTCAGTTTTATAAAAAATATGATGCAGTAGTTTATGATTTGTTTAGTTGTGTTGATTCAGAATTAACCGTATGCCTGCTGAATTTCTGCAGACTACATTTTTCATGAGGTTTAACTCTGGACCTGCTGGGTATTTTGAAAATAATTTGACTGAAAGTTGTTGGTAGCTTATCCACCTACAACTTTCAGTAAAATTGTTTTCAAACTATTTAGTAGATCCAGAGATATAACTCATGGAATGTCATCTGCAAAAACTCAACAGTCAGATGGTTAAAATAATCAATATCCATTTACAGGTCAAGAGAAGACTAATTTTTGAAAATGTACCACTGGAATGCCTGGCTTGATTACTGATTTTACCGACTTTATTGACCAATTTTTTAAAGTGTCCAATAATATCTTATATGACGAGTTTTTGTGACTCATCATGCATACATGGAGGTCTGTAAAATTTTCTGCATTTCTGAAAGATTTGCATACATATCATAACAACAGGGCATATATGCTTGTGTCAAAGGAGGGGGGGGGGGGGGGGCAGCCTCCTGAAAATAAATCCAATCATATCAGTGGTAAGTTTTGAAAACTGATTTTTCCATGCCTATTATTGGTTATTTTCTAAAAACAAGTCCTGATTTCTGCATGACATATGCACAATATCTAGTACAAAGTCCATATTGAATGCTGCTTCAATGTCTGACAAACTGAACATGGAATTAATGCTGATGAAGACAAAGATTATTATCACACAGTGAAGCCTGCTCATGTGATCCACCTACCTTCTGGGACCAAATAGAGGGATCTATTACTAGCTATGCCACGCCCATTTCTTGCAAAGCTCTACTCACTTTTTATGTAAACTGGAATCAATTTGACTCTGAAACCTAAATTCCCTGAATCTAAATTTCAATGTAACTAGGCAGGTAAACTACTGAATATTTTGAAACTAGTTTGACCGGGGGCTCCCCGTCAAATTAGCATACAATTCGTACAATTTTGTGACATATTTGAGTATGCCATCAGATATGCGTGTGACTATACGGTAACTGATTTACCAAGCACCTGTCCTTTGTGATGAGATCTGGTCCTCTATACGGTGGTCACATGATACAGGTTTGACTGTGAATATAATGATTATATAGATTATAATTAGTCATCTTAATAATGAGGACAATAATTTCACAAGTGATATGAGAAGTCTGTGGATGTGTGATGAACCGGTCAGCTACATCCAGCATCAGACTTGGGACACGATGCTGAGTTTGTGTCTGTCTGGTAGTGATGTAATGGTGATGATGAGGATGCTGATGAGGATGATGCTGTCGTATAAGAAGAGGGTTTTGACGATGTCTGAAGGGTTTTCAAGCTGTCCCCAAGCTGAAACATACAGGAAATACATGATGGTGAGCATCGAGCAAGGAATAAACTATTTATTAAACAAGTATAGTAAATTAAGTGTAATAATATACCTGAAACTAATATGAGCAAAGTAGAAACGCAATAGATGGATCCATTTCTAGTTATGACACGCCCACTTTAGCTATGACACACCCATTTCCAGCTATGACACCACCCATTTCTAGCTATGACACACCCATCTCTAGCTATGACATGCCCATTTTTAGCTATGACACACCCATTTCTAGCTAAGACATCCCCATTTCTAGCTATGCCACACCCATTTCTAGCTATGACATGCCCATTTCTAGTTATGACATGCCCATTTTTAGTGATGACATGCCCATTTCTAGCTATGACACATCCATTTCTAGCTATGCCCCACTCATTTCTAGCTATGCCCTGCCCATTTCTAGCGATGACACACCCATTTCTAGCTATGACACACACATTTCTAGCTATGTCATGCCCATTTCAAGCTATGACATGCCCATTTCTAGCTATGACATGCCCATTTCTAACAATGATACACCCATTTCCAGCTATGCCTCACCCATTTCTATCTATGACAAACCCATTTCTATCTATGACACACCCATTTCTACCTATGACATGCCCATTTCTAGCTATGACACACCCATTCCTACCTATGACATGCCCATTTCTAGCTATGACACACCCATTTCTACCTATGACATGTCCATTTCTAGCTATGACACACCTATTTCTAGCTTTGCTCCACCCATTTCTAAGCTCCACCTACTTTTTATGTGTGTTGGAATCAATTTATATACTTTAAATCCTGAATTTGCAGAATCTCAATTTCACGGTAATTTATTTCACTGATAAATCCCTGAAAAAGTATATTTTTTATGACATCAAAGTTATTCGGTTGAATAGTTTGAAATTAATTTGACTGGAAGCCATTGCTGCCTAAAGCAGCAACGGCTTCCAGTCAGATTACTCTCAAAATATTCTAGTTTTCCTGTATGGTTGCCGTGAATTAAGAAAATTTACCAAATTTCTTTTTCACGAGTGAGATGACATACTTACTTCCCTAACACTCTAGATATACTAGTGTATCGGCTCTAATTTCAATAATATTCCGAATTATAAAAAGTTAGGTGCCCCTAATGGGCAGGGGGATGTACATAGTCATGCACATGACAGACCCCACCTACTGCGTACATGCATACTGGTACTTCCATTACTAAATACTGGCTGACATAGAAGCAACTATTCAAATAACCAAAGGACCAGGCCTCCGTGGGGTGGAGAGGTTGGGATTCTGTTAGGGAGGTAAGTATGTCATCTCACTCGCGAAAAAGAAATTCGGTAAATTTTTTTATTTCACATCATGAGAACATACTTACCTCCCTAACACGCTTGATAAAAGCCAGAATTGGAAAGTAAAATAAATTTGGCTGGAGTGAGGCAAGGTCCTGAAAACCAGCACACCCTTGATGAGACTAGCTCTTTGAATTTTCAAGAGATTTAAAACATCTGAAATTATGTCTGAAAACACAACCAGGAATAGAATTTTGCATCGGATAATCGACCGATGAAGAGAGATTGATCAAAAGGCAAATGCACCCCCTCCATACCCCCCCCCACCCCGCCTCTTTCTGAGGAAGGTTAGGAAAAAACGCTGCTCTAAATGACTAGCACGTTCTCTAATAATTGATGAAAGGTATTACTAGACATTGGAAAAAGAAGAATTGCTTCATTTTCAAAAAATCTCTGAAATAACCACAATTAAGAGGCATTGACCATCTCCCTATTAAGTAATAACATGACACAACCAACAAGACAAAAAACAAAATGGTCACATATACTGACCTCTGATGTCTTGGGCGCGGAAATCATCTCTTCCCCACCAGATGAAGAGAATGATATCAGACAATAGTAGGGATACCATACCAACAAATGTGATATTTGCAAATAGCAGAGGAGGAAAACTAATTACAAATATATACCTCTACATTTTTTATTTTCTGAGGACTGAGACGGTGAGCGGGTTATAAGTGTCACGGAGGTAATGGTCAGTAAAACTTGATTCACAGTGCCACTGGGCTACTGACATAATGTCTTCAATAGAAACACCATTAAATAATGCTGTGGAAGTTACCACACCGCGGACACTATGAGCCTTGGCTCTATATACTTGAATTCCAGTGGTTGTTTTATGACAGAATTGAATACATTCCACTATCCATCTGGAAATAGTGTCTCTTGACGCCCTACCATGGGGTTTAATATATGACACCCATAGGGAGCATGGGTCCGTCCGCCAAACCTGAGTTCTTCTCTTGTCCTTATTTACAGCACGGACAGGACACCACTATTTAGCACCAGCATCATATCTGGTTACGGCAGGTAAAACAAGCATTCTGTAAGTATTGCTTTGCAATACATGTCCCCTACCTGGTGATATAAATCTTTAGAGATTGACAGTCCAAAATTTCATTAAAAATTGTCAAAAGCAGCTGAAGCTCGAACTTGATCTGTAACTTCTCATAACATAGCAATAAACCAAATCTCAGTTATATATGGTGATGGAGAAGGAAAAAGTCTTGAAAGCTGATATGTTTGTATTTCATAAGTCGAAAGGGGTCATAACTCCATTAAAAAAATGACGCAAATGCCTGAAACCCAAACTTTGTCTGTAATTTCTCATACCAAAGCAATGTAGCAATTCTCAGTATAATAGCTTGAAAGACTGTGAAAAAAAGTGCGGAAAACTAATATTTTTCGTATTTCATAAGTCGAAAGGGGGAGCATAACTCCATCAAAAATTGGCACATATGCCTGAAACTCGAACTTGGTCTGTAACTTCTCATAACAAAGCAATAAACCAATTCTCAGTTGAATATCTTGAAGGACTGCGAAAAAGTGCGGAAAACCAACTGTGACAGATGGACAGACAGAGTGCAAACCTATAGTAGTCACCTGAGTGGTACCTGTGGTAAACGAAAAGATTTTTAGGCCATCAGGCCCGGTTACCACGCGCTGCTCCTCGCGCGCCTCACCCAGCACCACGGTACATGGGCTGCTGCCTGGCTGGCTGCGCTTGAAGGGCTGGCTGATGGACAGCAGCACGCTGCTGTTGGCGTGGCCGGCGCGCTCTCTGAACCCAGCCGGCCTGCTGGTCTCTGACAATGGGCCCTCATCATCTTCAATTGCATTCGCAGGTGGGGTCGTGGAGGAGGCTACAGACAAACCCGGCTGCCTGGGACATGCATACGGGCCGCGCTCATGTGAGGGGCATAAAGCACACTAGCGCAAAGCGGCATAGCTGTGCGCATAGCGCCCGAGCACAGCGCTCCCGTGTCAGCACGAGAGCCTGGCCACGTGGCTTCTCCCAGAGTGGCACGGTCGTCCGCGCTCGGCCTGGGCACTAGACCATACAAGAGTACTGACTGGCAGTAACTCGGCATCGCCTAGCAACCTCGCGGGGAAGGGGGGGGGGGGGGAGCTTCGCAAGGCAACCTTTCAGTCTGATCGACTCCTCTGCTGCAGTGAACATATCTAAGATATGCTCCGCATATGGCAGAGATTGAGCTGAGGTGGCCAACGGCTTCGCCTGTAACCATGCTCGCGTGTTACTGGTGGCCAATTCATCCATGGAGAGCTCTGGTCTGACAGCAAGGAGCCACGTGCACGCGTCAGACCAGTCTTCGTCTGTGGCCACGTGCGAATTGCCAACGAGCAGCGGGCCCTCATCATCTTTAATTGCATTCGCAGGTGGGGCCGTGGAGGAGGCTACAGACGAACCTGGCTGACTGGGGAATGCATCATACGTGCCGCGCTCGTGTGAGGGGCATAAAGCACACTAGCGCAGTCCGCGTTGTCCGTATGAGATTTCACAGCTAAGCGTGGAATCGTATACGTGTGGCCGTCCACTCCAAATCGGTCCACAGGCTTTATCATGAAACCTGCTCCCGAGGGAACAGAACCATAGGTGCGACGGCCTCTGACAATGCCAGCACCTCCACGAGCATACTGTTGTCGAGCAGCCGAGGGCTGAACACACACATGTCTTCTAGGCAACACCTCAAATTGTGCGCACAGCACCCTCCGGTTAATCACCAAGTTCACTGTCTCTTGGAGGTGCCGACCACCCTCACCTCCAAAAAGACCAGGGCCCGCTATCGGCGCTTGCAATAAGCATGATTTGAGCTCCTGGGGCTGCCACAAGTTGTCTAAGGCAAAAGTGTGCCTCGTCCTCAGTGACCTGGTGACCGACCTATTCAGGCAGTCCAACGCCAGGTTGATCCCATCCTGGATGGCTCATTGAACTGTCTCCAGCTAGGTGGTTGGTGCACCGAGGTTGCTACTACCCCTGATAGCAGCTGAGACACGGGAGACAGCGCACTAATCGCTGCTCGCGAGCTCTCCTCGGTGTCACGCAAAGCGGTATTAGCTGTGCGCATAGTGCCCGAGCACAGCGCTCCCGTGTCAGCATGAGAGACTGGCCACGTGTCTTCTCCCAGAGCAGCACGGTCGTCCTCGCTCGGTCTGGGCGCTAGACCATACAAGAGTACTGACTGGCAGTAACTCGGCATCGCCTAGCAACCTCACGGGGAAGGGGAGGCCTTCGCAAGGCAACCTTTCAGTCTGATCGACTCCTCTGCTGCAGTGAACATATCTAAGATATGCTCCGCATACGGCAGAGATTGAGCTGAGGTGGCCAACGGCTTCGCCTGTAACCATGCTCGTGTGTTATTGGTGGCCAATTCGTCCACGGAGAGCTCTGGTCTGACAGCGAGGAGCCACGCACACGCGTCAGACCAGTCTTCGTCTGTGGCCACCTGTGAATTGCCGATGAGCAGCGGGCCCTCATCATCTTCAATTGCATTCGCAGGTGGGGGCCGTGGAGGAGGCTACAGACGAACCCGGCTGCCTGGGGAATGCATCCGGGCCGCGCTCGTGTGAGGGGCATAAAGCACACTAGCGCAGTCCGGGTTGTCCATATGAGATTTCACGGCTAAGCGTGGAATCGTATATGTGCGGCCGTCCACTCCAAATCGGCCCACAGGCTTTATCATGAAACCTGCTCCCGAGGGAACAGAACCATAGGTGCGAGCGGCTGCGCTCCCCATGACAGGAGTGTAAATACTCGCATCCATGTCTTCATGATCATTCCTGTGGGCCGAGCAGGTAGTCTTCATCATCTTCCTGGTCAGGAAAGTTAGACTCTGAGTTAGCAAGGAGAGCTAACCCAGACTGACCAGGAGAATGCCCGAGGGCAGATGACGAGGTTACTCCGTGAGTGATCGTGGTCAGGACCGCGGGTCGGGACCTGCCTGATGCTGCTCACACCCCTGGATCACCAGGTGATGCGAACATCAAGCCTAGGTCCAAGATGGCTGCCCCTGGATCACTGAAAACCTTGTACTGACCTAGTAGGGCACTATCCAGGGATGGAGGCTACCTGCACTGAGGTCGATGTGCAGGAAGATGAAACACCTGTGGCCGGTACACACATACATGCATGCACTCACGCACACACACACACATGCATGCACTCACACATTCGTGCATACACTCACACATGAATGCATACCTATTACAGCAGCCAATATTGGTGTAGAGAGGCTCTATGGGCTGATCAAGCATAAGTTAAGTCATAAAGTGATGATCAAACATCTGCTCCATGCATGCATGTACATACACCCAAGTATGCACGCAGGTAGCATGCTCACATGCCCCACACACAAACATATACACACATGCATGCACACACACACATATACGCATGCGCATGTTCACACATTGCACGCACATGTAAGGACAATGGACAGAGGGACTGATCCCAAAAATTACCCTTACCTCACTGAGAACTTGAATGTTTGTTTGAAGCACCGAGTGAAGCCTCTGAATGGTTGCGGAATGAACTTGTGAATGTAAGTTGTATACGTCATGGTACATTTTATCCCTAAAAACAAGCAACAACAAAAATATTTAGTAAAAAATATTTGTCTTAAGCACCTACCTATTTCATTGACAATGACCTTTGACCTCTTGAGTCTCCTAACTATGGTGAAGATCCCCCAATTAGAAATTGAGTTATCATCTAAAGATGCCATTCTCACATTGAGTCAAATTAACCTTTGACCTTGACCACAAAATCAAGAGACTTAACCTTTTGAAAAGCAGGGAAACATTGACATATTGACCACCAAAACTAGAGGCCTCTTCCAGACACCAAGGAGTGTTGGTGGGGATCACCCTTCAGCAATGGCACACCTATCGGTACCTGAAACTATTTACTGACATTAATATCTATAGCTGACAGATAAATGTGCATAGAAATAGAAAGACAAACAGATGTCAGCTAGCTATATTAACCCATTAACACTCATGTCAGCCAAAAATGGCTTCTGCAGCGGTCTTGAGAAACGTTAATTTGCAGACCAAGAGAAGATAATTTTTGAAAATTTACCCCTGTAATGATATCCGAGCCGGTCATTTTCTAGAAATTTTCAAAAATAGTCTTCTATTGGTATGCAAATTTTACACTTCTGCGAGAAAATTTACATTTTCTTGAGCGGATTAAAGGGTTAAGCTCACCTGTGCTGCAATGTGTGAGCGGGACTCCAGCCTTGTCGCGCTTCAAGCCGAGCCTGTAACAGCATTACTTTGTATGTCAGTGCAATGGCAGATAGAAACAGCAACATGACCCTGAAATTAAACACGCATACCGTTAAAATTTGACTAAAGGACAAAATACATGTACTAGAAAGGGGGGTGCGTCCTATAATCGAGAACATTCCTTCCGCACATTTTCGCGCCGCCTGACGACTATGTTTAATGTATACTCCAAAAACACCAAGTGGAAGTGAAATTATTAAATTGGGGCGCCTAAATATTGCTTATTCTTTAATACATATCACTTATTACATCAAAATTAATCCGGAATTTGACATAAAATGGCATTGAGAAAAGATACGTGTATAAATCATGTGATTCGCCTCCAATCGCAAAAGATCTTTATTCTAATTAGAGCGAGTACTCGGATCTAAATATTCTGGACTCAGAAATTGCTATATATCATCATTGCGCGATAGGAACTGAATGTTCCCGTACCCGTTTGATAACCAACTCCCGTTAGCGCATAAGATTACACAGCGCCTCCAATCACAAAAGAGCCAGATAACCAACTCCCGTTAGCGCATAAGATCACACAGCCCCTCCAAACGCAAAAGAGTCATTACAACTAGTGACCATCTGAATATTCCCATACCTGTTTGATAACCAACTCCCGTTAGCGCATAAGATTACACAGCACCTCCAATCACAAAAGAGCCAGATAACCAACTCCTGTTAGTGCATAAGATCACACACCGCCTCCAAACGCAAAAGAGCCATTACAATCCATTTCTATCACGCGATTTCTATGTTTGCAAGGAGACATTTTATGCCAAAATTAGATTGATTTTGATGTAATAAACAATCTTTATTGAAGATACGCGATATTTAGGCTGTCCTATTTAATAATTTCTCTTCCACCATGATAATTTTAGTCATGCATTAAACAACAGCGCTGTGTGATGGTTATTTTTGATACCAATTTTCGATTTTTTAAAGGTACGTTTTTTCTAAATTTAACAACGTCTTATACTTGAATACAGGTTTTTTGGGCGGATTTTGGTCAAATTTGGGACAGTGTCCTATATTCGAGGGTGGCCTTTGGTCGAGAAATTACGATATATGCCATTGAGACATTGTAGTAGTGGTGTTAACCTTTTAACACTCATATTAGCTCAAAACGCCTTCTGCATTCGTCTTGAGAAAGGTTCATTTGCAGACCAAGAGAAGACTAATTTTGAGAATTTACCACTGGAATGACTGGCTCGATAACCGAGCCAGTCATTCCAGTGGTAAATTTTCAAAAAATATTCCTCTCTTGGTCTGAAAATTTACATTTTCTTTGAGAAAATATAAATTTTCTTTGAGAAAATAGAAATTTTCTTTAACAAATTTAAGGCTTAAAGGGTTAATCAACTAATGCCAACAACAAGATTCAAATGTGGCAACTTTATCCCTCCAATTTTTGTGAAGTTTTAAAGAATAAATCTTTTTTTTTTAATCTTCCAGATTTTCATGACGTAAGTTGCGGGAATTCTATTGTATGGTTACAACTTTCCTCATTTCTTGTGTTAAAATTTGAACCCAATTGAACCAGTAGTTTCCAAGATTGCTATAAATCCACTTTAATTCAATGCAGATATGGTTTTAATCCCGTGTATGAATGCAATGTCTGCAAAGACTGGACACCCTTGTTGATGGCAGTCTTTGCTGTATTCATATTTGAGCCAAATTGGACCACCGGTTACTGAGATATCCATAGATCCGGAATTTGAACAAGCCCGTGTTGTGCTAAAATTTAAACGAAATCTAATTAGTAGTTTTACACACACACACATACGCATGCATGCACTCGAGTAGGTGGTAGAGTACGTACTCTAGTCATTTAGGAGCTATTCTAGTAACCAGAGTAGCTACTCTATTAGGGGCCTAAACTCACTACACGAGTGACTTAAATACACTATGGTAAGGTACAGTAATCTCCCCTGATACACAATTCATGCACTCTCTCTCCCTTTTATCTAAGAAATATTCTGTTGTTACAGTTCTTGTTTCTCTATAGGAGACAAAAATATGGCGTTTGCCTAATCCTTTAATTGTTAAACTCAGACAAGAAAAATTCCAATATTCGCAAAGAGAATGACTGGCTATGTTATTGAACCAGTCATTTGAGTGGTTGATTTTTTTCAATACTCTTCTCGGCGCCTGCAGATGGGTATTTCTCAAAACAAAACCACTACAGCGGACGGTTTTGGCCGGCTTGATCATTAATTTAGGTGATCCTTAACCATTTACCGCTCAAGCCCGTCAAAACCACGATCTGCAGTTGGCTTAAGGAATACCCATTTGCTGACCGATAGACTATTTATTGAAAATTTACCACTGGAATGCCTGGCTAAATAAATGAACAAGTCATTCCAGTTTTAAATTTTCAAAAATAGGCTTCTCTTGCCTACAAATAGACACTCAATAAGCAAATATTTAGATTATCTTGAGCAAATTTGACCATTAAATAGTTAAATATTGGCTCCTATAGGCTCGTGATCACATTCATAGTATCTCCACTTGTATTTAGTTTATACAGTAAAGCTCAGACATAACGTAACACATTTCCAAACCAAAATAACACGTACTGTTGAACATTATGAACATAATTGGATTGGAAGACATCGCGCTGCCTAAGACCTAAGGCATAATAGGTTTTGGAAATTTGGGAACATGTTAACCCTTTAACAAACCTACCGTATTTCTCTTAATTGTAGCCTATGCTTTAATAGAAGCCCACCCCCCTAACTTTGACATATGAGCTCCAATGATTTCTTAGCAGTTTCAAAATGGCAAAACTCAGTATTAGAAGCCCACCCCCGAACTCAGCAGATTGTATAGGAAAAATTTTTTTAAGAGCAAATTTGTAAGAATAGCGTGAATAATAACAACAATCATCCACACCGATCTCTGCCCTGATACATTTCCGGCCCCTATAGAAGTCAATACAGGCCTCGGATTTGTAAATCTCGACCACCTATTAGATTAATATTAATAGTAGGCCACATATGTTCAAGATATAATAAAGTTTATTCCACACTTTTCTAGTCAAAATGCACATAAAACAGTCTTGGTGTTATTAAATACCTTCCTTATAAATATATTTTAAGACCAAATTTATGTACCAAACAAGCACGGGAGAAAATGTGCATAAATTTTGTAACGCCGATCAACATTAAATGATCCAAATTGAATTATTACGAACCAAAATATAGCCTGCTTCTTAAGTTGGCGAGCCAACAGCTCTTTTGGGATGGGAGGCGCCGTGTTCTCGCGAGATATTATACATTAACGGGAGTTTATCAAACGGGTACCCGTTATTCAGATCAGTATAATACTCAGTTCCTATCGCGCAATGATAATATATAGAAATTCCCGAGTTCCCGATTCTAGAATATTTATATCCGAGTACTCGCTCTAAAATAAACTCTTCAATTGGAGGCGAATCACGTGATTTGTATTTTTGCGACGCCATTTTATATGAAATTGTGGATTAATTTTCATGTAATAAACGTCCTTTATTAAAAGATACGCAATATTTAGGCGCTCAAATCAAATAATTTCACTTCGCCGGTGATGTTTTGAGGTATACATTAAACATAGGCATAGGCAGTGGGAATTTTTACAGGAGAAAGTGCATTGAGTTTCCGTGGTATCAGTTTTAGAAAACTTTTTTTGGAAAACTCTAATATAAGCCCACCCCCTTTCTCAGAGATGTTGGGTTGGACATTGAACACCTCTTGTCCTAATAGAAGCCTAGGCTTCAATTAAGCGACATACGGTATCAGCCAAAAACGGCTTCTGGGATGATCTTGAGAAATGTCCATTTGTAGACAAAGAGAAGAGTATTTTTGAAAAATTAGCACTGAACTGGCTGGCTCGATAACCAAGCCAGTCATTCCAGTGATAAATTTTCAAAAATACTCTTCTGTTGGTCTGCAAATGAACATTTTCTATGAGCAAATTGAAATTTTCTTCAATAAATTTGAGTGTTAAAGATTTAACTTATTTATTAATTGTGCTGTTGCAGTGTTGATAGGTCGCTTATTAGATACCTACATGACTGTGCACAAAGCCAGGAGCAACTCTGATCGTGCAGCTCTGAAACATACAGAAAGGTAAGCAGAGTGTTAAGCGAATTATATGATGACAAAAATTAGCAATTAATTTTTCATTTCAAGACATCAATTGTGAAAATGTGTGGTACCATTTGTCAAGTGAAGTTTCTAATGCAGCATTTAAAAAAATTATTTAATCCAGATTATGGTTCAAGATAACAGATTAACTTTTAATTGTTCCAGTAGCAAAGAAACTGGTGTAAATTTTAAACAATTTTGGTGGCCGATGTTGCAGTCATAGACAGCAACATCTTACACCAAATTTGTTTAAAAATGAACAACAGATAGGAGGCGCAGTGGTCAAGTGGTTATGGAGTCGAGTTCGTGACTCGAATGACGCAGGATCGATTCCTGGCATGTCAGCAAAAAAGCCATCGAGCACATGAATGAAATGGCCCAATGACCAGGGGACGTTGGATTCGGCCGAGCATGCAAGTGGAATCAGACTATAAACCCAGCCTATACCTACACCTATACAACAGTTAATCTTTTAATTTAATTTAAAAGAAAGAATTGAAGAAAAGCAATGGCTATAAAATGACATCATCATGACACAATTTAACATTTAGTCTAGAACCTGGATTGACAAGGTCCATAATTACATTCTTACCGTGTTATTTTTACAGATAAATAGCAAAAACCTCGGTAAATTTTGTGAAACGGGAAACCTGGAAATAAATATACAAGAATATAAAATAGGATTGCTACTTAGTCAAAGCTGCTCACATGAACTCATGCTTTACCAGGGCAAGTATCATAATAAGCACTTCATATATTGACCATGGTGCATCAATTATATAATTACAAACAAGAGCGCCGCAAACGGCGCATAATACCCCACCATGATGACAAACCAATGATTGAGAGCTAACAGAAAATATTTATTTCTTCGTCAGACCCAGACCAGTCATCCTTATGAAGTGTCAAAGCTATACGTTAAACGGTCAAGGTGTTGTCTGTAAACCAATTTTCAAGATGGCCGTCGCTGACTGGCAGTCATATTGGATTTTGGATTATCGTAAATTGCGATAAGTTTCTTCACCAGACATATTCCAACGACCCTATGAAGTGATCCAATAAGTGGTAACGGAGATATCATCCAGAAACAAACTTTCAAGATAGCAGCCCATGGCTGACAGCCATCTTGGAGTTCGGATCATCGTCAATTTCGATAGGTTTCTTCTCCAGACCTAGTCCAAACACCTTGTGGAGTTTCAAAGTGATCCGATAAACGGTAATGGAGTTATCATCTGGAAACCAATTTTCAAGATGGCTCCTGGTGGCTGGCGGCCATCTTGGATTTTGGATCATTGTCAATTTCGATAGGTTTCTTCACCAGACCTCGTCCAACCACTCCATGAAGTTTCAAAGCGATCCAATAAACAGTAACGGAGTTATCATCCGGAAACCAATTTTCAAGATGGCCGCTGGTGGCTGGTGGCCATCTTGGATTTCGGATCATCGTCGATTTCGATAGGTTTCTTCCCAAGACCTAGTCCAACAACTCTATGATGTTTCAATGCAATCTGACAAACGCTAACAGAGTTATCATCCGGAAACCAATTTTCAAGATGGCCGCTGGTGGCCATCTTGGATTTCGGATCATCGTCGATTTCGATAGGTTTCTTCCCAAGACCTAGTCCAACAACCCTATGATGTTTCAATGCAATCTGACAAACGCTAACAGAGTTATCATCCGGAAACCAATTTTCAAGATGGCCACCAGCCACTGGCGGCTATCTTGAATTTCGGATCATCGTCGATTTCGATAGGTTTCTTCCCAAGACCTAGTCCAACCACCCTATGAAGTTTCAATGTGATCCGACAAACAGTAATGGAGTTATCATCCGGAAACCCCGCCCACCCGTCCGACCGACCGACCGGAATGATGGGCGGGCGGACAGCACCATTACATAATACCCCGTCAAATTTTTTGACAGGGTATAAAAAGGATATGCTTAATTGGCATTTTTTTGCTTTTGTTTTATCAAATCAGAATACAGAATATGTCTGGCTTGTTCTCTAAAACAATTAACATGTTCTCTTAGTTCCGGAAAAACAGCATTGTCATTACACATAGATAAATAAAAATCTTCAAAATAGACAACCAGCACCACAACCACCACTGTCCTCCTCCTCCACCACCAACACCCAAACCCACCCACGACCATGACCTCACCACAACCATCACCCCGCCACTGCCACAACACCCACCATCATTATTATTATTATTATTATTATTATTATTATTTACATGTTAGGATGACTGTAACAAGGAGTCCATCTTTGTGCTGTTCTGAAGATTTGCTTCGCTTAGGTTCACTAGCTGCCAATGCTAAGTGACCATCAGAATCACTGACATCTGCTAATCTAAAATTCTGCCCTCCACTGCTTTCTGATTCGGAAGATTCAACAGAAGGGCCTTGAGATCCTTCGACGGACGGAATGATATTATTATTATTTTCTGAAAATGCATCAGTGCCATTTACGAATTTGGTCAGATCTTTGTTGTTTGAGTCCTGTAGAATCAAGCACAAACAGAGTATGATAAACACATGCAACTAACCCATTAAACCTTGAATCTGATGAAGAAGATTTACATTTTCTCATACAAAATATCCATTTGTACACCATATATTTGATTATTTTAGAAAATTTACCACTGGAATGACTGGCTCGACCTTCGAGCCACTAATTCATTGTATATATATATATATATTTTTTAATCTTCATTTGCAAATCGATATTTCGATATGTATCTTATATTGATATATGCAAATGGACATTATCTATTTAAATGTTTTGAAATAAAACATTTAAATAGATAATGTCCATTTGCATATATCAATATAAGATACATACAATTTGCCTACCAATCAGAGAAGACACGACAATATGAGGACACAATTTGAGAATTTATAAGAGAAGATCGGCTAGTAGGCTCATTCAGAATAGTTTTTGCATCCAAGTAGCTGAGGAACAGAACACCCTTCCAGAAGAAGTGATGAGTGCTCCAACAGGAAAGCATTCAAAGTATAACTAGACAAGCACTGGTCACTGCAGATGATGTACCACTTCGACGCAATGCTTAAGATTTCTGCGCCGAGCCACACATATTTAACTAGATGTAGTACTGCACAGTAAATTAGTTAGCCATAAAACTTACAGAGTCGTATGATTCTTTCCAGACCTTCCAGACTTGTAGCAAGAAGCGATACGTGCTGTCCCTCGTCATGAATGAACCGAACACAAACTGAAAAACAGACAGAACAAGAGAAAGTCAGATGGAGGCTCACACACCATCCACCCCCAAAATGAGTACATCAGATTTTTGGGACAGACGTACAGACTAACATACCTAGGGACAGACAGGATGGACCGATGACAAATTTTTTAACATTAGGCATATCTTTGGGTGCTGTACAATCACCTTGTCAAGTTTTAAACAATTCTCTCTCGAACTGTAGGCGTTGCATCGACAAGATTTTCGGGACGCATGGACGGACGGACAAACATACAGATGGACGGGATGGACCAATGAAAATTTGTTTAACATTAGGTACATCTTTGAGCGGTGTACAATCACTCTGTCAAGTTTCAAACAATTCACTCTCAAACTGTATGAGAAGTTGCAGCGACAATATTTTCTGGCTATATTGACGGGAGGATGTACCTACAGACAGGCGGGATAAACTGATGAAAAAACCTTTAACATTTTGCACATCTTTGGGTGGTGTACAATTATCCTGTCACGTTTCAAACAATTCTTTCTCAAACTGTAGGATGAGTTACAGTGACAACATTTTCATGTACAGACGCATCGATGGGACAAAAACATAATACCCCTGCTATGCATAGGTGTATAATTAATCTTGAGGACAGATAATAAGATTGAAGATACGCGATTGAGACATCAGGCAATAAGTGACATATGATTATGCCTTCAGAATACAGTTAAATACTTGTGGCACGTCGGATCTCCCCCACCCACCCAATGGCCATAAAAGCCATTTGCTATAGTAAATGAATTATACTAAGCGACCACTTGTCTTTAGTGACCCTTGTTCTACCATACATACTGTGTTCATTATAGGCAGGTTTGTGATGTGCCTCAGATAGGTATTCACGCATCAGTACATCGCAGGCAAAGATTTTTAAGATGTACTTATACATGAATAACTACCTGAAGAACAGGACAAACCTGCCTATAATGATCATGGTCAATGACAACAAGAGGCCAAAGGGGCTTGTGACACTCACCTTGACCATCACTAGCATTTCAGAATCCAAGATCGGCGCCAGTAAAATCGACCAATCAAAATTCTGAATAGGAGTTCCAGAGACTATCACCATTCGGTACATCTGGCCAAATTTGGTTAAAATCAGGCCATTGAATGTGGATACATAGAGTAATTTCTGCCAAATTTTCAACTTCTACTAGACCCTACCACCATACGATCCATCTAGACACATTTGGCTGAAAACAGTCAAGCTTTTAAGGAGAAAACGTGATTTGACAAT
Source organism: Chaetoderma sp. LZ-2023a (assembly GCA_034401795.1). Taxonomy (NCBI): domain Eukaryota; kingdom Metazoa; phylum Mollusca; class Caudofoveata; order Chaetodermatida; family Chaetodermatidae; genus Chaetoderma; species Chaetoderma sp. LZ-2023a. The sequence goes on from CM067360.1 coordinate 57,262,341, forward strand.
TTCCGGTACATTTTTAATAATTAAATCCAAGATTTCCACCCAAAAAGTGACGAATCAAAATTCTGAATGGATCATCTGGAGCCTCTCACCACACAATCCTTCCAGCCAAAGTTGGGTTGAAATCTGTCAAGATGCTAAGGAGAAGCAATTTGACAATTTCTGATAAATTTTTCATCAAATCTCAAATGTTCACCCAAAAATTTGATGAATAAAAATTTTGAATGGTGGTTCTAGAACTTATCACCATAGAAGCCTTTCAGCCATGAGTGAAATCAATCAAGTGGGTAAGAAGAAGTGATTTTACCATTTCCGGATTTAAAAAAATTAAAATCTAAGATTTTCACCCAAAGAATTGGCGAATCAAAATTCTGAATGGACATTCTAGAGCATAAAGCAATAGGATCATTTCAATCCAGTTTGTTTGAAATCGGTCAAAAGGGTAAGGTAAAAAGCAATTTGCCAATTTCAGGTACATTTTTAATAAAATCTAATCACTTGGACCATTAGCATTCGAACCATTTGCATTTAAATAGATATGATGGATAATGGCCACCCAAAAAATTGACCAATCAAAATTCTGAACAGAAGTTGAGTCTACCATGATAGGGTTACTCTAGCCAAATTTGGTTGAAATATGTCAAGCAACTAAGGAGAAGCAGTGTTTTGACAATTTCTGGTAAATTTTTCATAAAATCTCAGATTTTCACCAAACGAATTAATCAATCAAAATTATGAATAGAATCCATCTAGTGAAATTTGCTTGAAATATGTCAAGCAGCTAAGGAGTAGCAATTTGACAATTTCCGGTACATTTTTCATAAAATCTAGGATTTTCACCCACAAAATTGATGAATCAAAATTCTCAATGGAAATTCTAGAGCCTATGGCCATAGGATCCTTTCGGCCAAATTTGACTAAAACCAGTCAAGATGGTAAGGAGAAGCAATTTGACAATTTCCAGTACATTTAAAATCAAATCTAAGATTTCACCCGAAAGATTAACGAATCAAAATTCTGTATGGAAGTTATAGAACCCATCACCACAGGCTCCTTTCAGCCAAATTTGGTTGAAATCGCTCAGAATGGTAAGAAGCAAGTTGACAATTTTTGGTAAATCTTTCACAAAATCTAAGATTTTCACCCAAAAGATTGATGAATCAAAATTCTGAATGGACGTTCTCTGGAGTCTACGACCATAGGGTTATTTCAGCCAAATTCGGTAGAAATCGCTCCGAATGGCGAGAAACATTTTGACAATTTCTGGTACATTTTTCATAAAATCTAAGATTTTCACCCTAAAGATTGATGAATCAAAATTCTGAATGGAAGTTCTGGAGCCTACGACCACAGGGTCCTTTCAGCCAAATTTGGTTGAAATAGCTCAGAATGCTAAGAAGAAGCAATTTTACAATTTCCAGTACATTTTTCATAAAATCTAAGATTTTAACGCACAAAAGTTATGAATCAAAATTATGAATGGAAGTTCTGGTGCCTATGACCATAGGGTTCCTCCAGCCAAATTTGATTGAAAGCTGCCAAGTGGTTAATGAGCAGTAGTGTTTTAAAGCAAAAGTTGATGGACGATGGATGGATGGATGGATGATGGACTGTCGCCATGGCATAAGCTCACTTGTTCGGGCCAGGTGAGCTAAAAAGGAACCAAAAGAAACAAAAAAAATTGATGAATCAAAACTTTGAATGGAGGTTCTGAAGTCGAGTATGATAGGATCCTTTGAACCAAATTTTAAAGCAAAAGCTGATGGACAGACGGATGGATGATGGATGGTTGCCACCGCATAAGCTGACTTGGCGCTTCGGGCCAGGTGAGCTAATAATGACAATAAAATCATTAGCGCCATGCTCACCAAGCCAAGCACAATTGTTCAATATCTATTGTATATGATGATGTAATAAATATGCCACGATGTTGTGTTAATGCTTGAATACCTTCCCCTCGGGAGTGTGGATGCCGATTGCATTTGGAATGATACGCGCCGTCTTTTCCCGTGTAATATTGCACACTTTCCCCATCGGGATTTCCAGCTAAAGCATAACAAATACTTGTATCATTAATTCCAGTTTTGCTGGATAAAATAATCCTGATAAGGTAGGACTTGCTGAATATCATGAAATTATCTTGACTGAAAGTTGTTGCTGCTCTAACCGTAACCCTTACCACTCTGATGTCAACATTCTATCTTTTTCCCGGTGCCAGTAGCAAAGAAACTGGTGTACATTTTTAAACAATTTTGGTAGACGATGTTGCTGTCTACGACAGCACCATCTTCCACCAAAATTGTTCAAAAATGAACACTTTCATCTTTGAATTTAATTTGAAAATTTTAAATTTTTACATCAAGAGCGCTAAGAGCTAATGGTTAAGATGGCCAAAACTGTCTCCTGCTGTCATGGATGTGGTCTTGAGGATCAATGCCCATTTACAGGCTCTATTTAATGTATCAGTGATCCATGTGGACCCAGCACTTATAGCACTGCAATAAATCTATGGTTCTTCATGTGACACCCAAGCTATCTTGTCTGTCTTGCTCTCTCCCTCTCATGGCATAGGGCACGATGTGGGGGGGGGGGGAGGGGGGAGGGGAAGGGTACCTCGCTAACGCTCTCCTATTATTAATGGCAACTGCCCAGGATGGCCCATGGTGAAATAATATCTAATGGATATATCCCCATAACCAATCAGGATCAGATCATGGGCTAATTGACACTTTAATAATTAAACTGAAATTTACATACTGAAACAATCAATGTCAGTGTTTAAATAACCCTTCAGCCATTGAAGTCCTGGTGTTTCAATTACAGGACTGTGCAATATCGGAAAGCTGTTGAATAAATGTTGAAACGTTATTTGACGGGAAGCTGTTACTGACTGCACTTGGCAAACATAGCTCCGAGTCAAATAAGTTTCAAAATATCCAACAGAATATTCCCTACATCTAAAATAATTTGTCATTTCTGGTTTGAGTGTACGAAAGGGTTAAATAATATATTATTTTCATCAAGCTGCATATTTTGTGAGTATAAACGTAAGCAACTTTGTAAGTTTGTACTCTAGGGAAAGATAATCACAACATTATTAGAAGTCAGAGATGAAGGATAATTACCTTCACGAAGTACTTGCTTTAATCCTTACTACTCTGATGTCAATTATTATATCTTTTACTGTGTCAATATCAAAGAATCTGGTGTGCAGACAGCACCATCTCCCACACAATTTGCTAAAAAATGAACCCCAGTTCATCTGTTAATTTAATTTGAAAAGTTAAAATTTTGCCACGAGAGTGGTAAGGGTTAAAAGCTTTCATATTACATTCTAGCCAGTGATGTAATAGTGCACAATATCTGATGTAAGTATTCTTTAATCAGTAGCTTAATTAGTAGCATATTCAATATACCAGCTGCTGTAAATCTACATGGACACATTGTATATACAAGTACATGTAGATTGTTCAGTCTATTAACAATATAAGCTAGAGTGAAGACTATACATAAAAACACCATCTGTGCCCGCAACCATGTTAGACTTACCATTCAAACCAATGGCGATAGGCATCTTTCAGATGACACATCCAATCTATTTCCAATATTTGGTCTCAATATGACAAGGCTACTGATAGTTAGTTAGTGAATGAATAAGAATTCTCAAGATAGCTACAGTGTACCTATTGGCCATATTAGATTTCCTATCAGGCCCACATTCAAATCAGCCATATTGGATTTAGCATCCAGACTAATTTCGGTAGACATTTCCCATGTTGTGTATCAATCAGTCTAAGGTACTGACAGTAGTCTACTTTGATGACCGCCTTGTAAAGTCATTACTTAGGGCACTCATCAGCGAACTTGCCATTTATACAAGTTTATCAGATGCACCACTGAGACGAATACACAGCAAACTTTCTCACCATAATGAGACATTATTTCAAACAGATAAACAGATGAATGTATCGAAAGATGGGTGCTAATTCCACGTCATGTACATTCATCTAATGATAGAAGCTATGTAACATAACAGTTAAATCAATAAAACATATAGTCAACTGCAACTTGCAAAGATTGATTGTGTTTTGCACATACCGTAGGCTTTGGTGATTTAATTCACACACAGTTCATGATCATCCATCCATCAATTCATCAATCCACCCACCCATCCATCCCATCAGCCAGCCAGCCGTTCAACCGACCGACTGACCGACCCATCTACCCACCCACCCATCCGCTCAGCCGACCGACCGACTGAGCGACCCATCCACCAACCCATCTGATCAGCCAGCCGTTCAAATGACTGAGTGACCCATCCACCCACCCATCCATCCAGTCAGCCAGCCGCTCAACCCACACATCCATCCCACACATATTTATTTATTTATTGGTTTGTTTGTTTATTTCTTTTCCCACCCACCCACCCATCCACCCGACTGACTAATTAATTTATTTATTTAGATCCTAGCATTACACAGCAACAATACACGCAGTCTGGAATCACTTTCCCAGTTACTTAATTCCAATTCACTCTGGATTCCCAGACACTGGATCTTAACTATGAAACCTGCTAAATACATATAGAAAATCGATTTATCCCTTACCGATCTGGTGTCAAAATTTTTAATTTTCAAATTAAATTAAAAGATGAATTGGTGTTTATCTTTCGACAAATTTCGTGGAAGATGTTGCTGTCGTAAATTGTTGAATGTACACCAGTTTCTTTACTAGTGGCACAGCAAAAGATAGAAAATTGACATCAGTGTGCCAAGGGTTAACTGAAAGTTATTGCTGCCTTATGTGTTAACAACTTTCACTCAAATTGATTTCAAAATAATTAATAAGCAGCATATAGTAATTTCATCCTCTCGAACATTTAGCATGAAGTAGGTTAATAGCCAATCAAAGTAAAAGCTTGAAGTTGGTTTAACGACTGCTTCAGGGAGTTAATGATTGATGCACATTCAATCATGATGATCATAACAACTTGTGCAAGTCATCAAGTGAGTGAGTATACTAGGCCATTAACAGTTTTGTCAGAGGCCTGATCAATTTATGCTTAGTGTATCAATATTGGAAACAAGCAGCCATGTTTAACCTTTTAACTCTTGAATTTGTTTTTAAACATTTAAATTTTTTCGTAGAAAATGCCCATTTACAGACAAAGAGAAGACTATTTTTGAAAATTTACCACCTAATTGACTGGCTCGGTTATTGAGCCAGTCATTCCAGTGGTAAATTTTCTAAAATAGTCTCCTTTTGGTCTGCCAATGGACATTTCTCAAGACCACTTCAGAAGGCATTTTTGGCAGGTATCAGTGTTAAATGGCTAAGCCATGTTTAAGGGTTGCTAGTAAACAAGAATGTGTCTAGTAAGTTCCTATGTCAGCAGCATTTTAAAACTGTCTGGCTGCTGAGTTTTTGCAGACGACATATTCCAGGGGTTGTATCTCTGAACCTGCTAAATAGTTTGAAAACAATTTGACTGAAAGATGCTGGTGGCTAGGCCACCAACAACTTTCAGTCAAATTGTTTTCAAAATATCCAGCAGGTCCAGTTATTGTTAACTGAAATTATTGTCTGGTGGCTTGCAGCAACGAAACACTTAACGCACAATGCTGATGTGTCCACTTTGACATAAAAAACAAGAGAAAATCAATGCTTTTCGGTGAAGACTCCTAACAGAAGAAATGAAAGTAAGATGGCCACACAATATAATAAGGAATGAGGTTTATGAAATAACAAAGAAACAAGTGAGGACATTGAAATGGACAGAGCTTGTAATGACGTAATATGAGGAAATGTCAGCTAGCGAAGCTCTCAAAGAAGAGCTAAGAACAACAAAGAGAACACATGGAAATCAAAGAACAGCATTGAACGAGTCTCGAGATGATGAATAAAGTTTTAATGGAAAGAAAACTTGGAAAACTTAAGTCAATCTTGAACACAATGTCAATGTTGTTGGCTTCTCCCATTGAAGGGCGCTATTAAATAAAAAAAGCTACCCTGTAGGTGGGGCTTAGAATACACCTTCCGTATCCTCTGCGTGTCGTAAGAGGCGACTAAAGGAGGTAAGGGTGAGGTAACCCTGACAGAAACCTCGAGTGCTGAAGACGGAGGTTCCAGGCCGCACGGCGCACTCTAATAAACCATGGATCCACGCACTTAACGCTTATGATCATGTCGATAGTCACTTACAGGACTGGTGGTAAGATCAGCGAACGAAAGAAATAAAAAAGCTGTGCCAAATCAGGGCGTATTGTGTACAAGTAATGTACTGATCTTACAATGAAAACATAACCAGATTAAGTCAGGAATGATTCTAAAAGAAAAAGCAAAAGTTCCACTGCTGAAAAATAGATCCAAACAGATCAGAATTTGTCAATTGAGTATTGACATAATTGTTTCATCAGTTGTTGATAAATAAAGATCCATGACTTCAATCAGTGTCCCATGCCTTACTCATAACTTTATGCTGGGTCGGGTGGGTGTAGACCTATATAATTATATACAGATAGTTCAGCCAAGGATGCACTACAAGACAGAGGAAGGGGACTATACATAGACATGACTACAGGATGAACAATATGAAGCTCATACATGTACCGAGAGGAAGATTTTCCACAAATGCTATGGCAGAATAATAGCAACCCAGGAAGCAACAGACATCCTTCAAAACCAAAAAACAGACCAGTAGTTATACTCAGTAAGGCAGTGGGGACAACTCCCCAGTAAATTCATGCTACAGCCACTTCCAGGACAATGTCCATGAAACTAGACTGGAGAGAGAGTTATGGAGGGAGGGAGGAAGGGTGGGCAGGGTAGGGTGTCTGTGTGGGGGGGGGGTGTGTTGAAAAATGATGTGAGCTACAGTGCAATGGAAGTCTACCATCAAAGCCAGCATGATGAAACAGTGGAAGATGTGTTACAAACTACCTTTTAAAGAACAACTATGAATCTTGCGCTTGAGAACTGGTACCAAAAACCCAAGATTGGAGACAGAAAAATGTCCCTGTGGTTTAGAAGAAGAAAAAGGTAAAAATTAAATTTATTTTTGTGTATCCAAAAGAAAGTCAAAACAAATGTTACACCTGTGGAACAGGTCCAAAACAAATGAGGTAACTGAAGATAGACCCCCCTAGAAGGAAAAAGCAATGGATAAATAAGTGGAATAACCCTAAAATGTGGTCCAAACAAAGGTTACAATAGTAGAATAGATCCAAAAGATGGTCAGAGCAAATGTTAAAAATATCAAAACAAATGCTACACCAGTAGAACAGATCCAAAAGGAGGCCAAAGCAAGTTACATCTATGGAACAGATGTAACGGAAGATCAATGCCGAAATAGTGTCTGTATACACCCTTTAAACACTTCACATAACTACTTTACAGCTCAGAAATAACTTAACATTTACAAAACAAAATAATATGTACTGTGGAATATATTAAACATAATTGGAATTCAATTATGTTCAAAATATTCAAGAGAACATTTCTTAATCTGGTGAAAATTGTACTAAGACGTTTCTTGCTTTGTTCTGGAAACATGTAAACTTATTTATGTGCTGCACTGTAATGTAATAACTTGACCCATGACGTCTGCAACTTACTTGATTAATGTTGCCACCAACTAGGTTCAAAATAGTCAATAGAATCTCACCTACATCAGAACAAATTTGTAATTTATGTTCTCGGAGGTTTCAACCCTTTAACATGCATACCAGCCGAAAATGACTTCTACAGGGGTTTTGAGAAATGTCCATTTGCAGACCATGAGAAGACTATTTTTAAAAATTTACCACTGGAATGACTGGCTCGATAACTGAGCCAGTCATTCCAGTGGTAAATTTTCAAAAATAGTCTTCTCTTGGTCCACAAATGGGCATTTCCTATGAGAAAATTGAAATTTTCTTGAACAAATTTGAGGGTTAAATGGTTAGAGTTAGGATCTGTAGTAGAGAATGAACAGGTTAAGACCTATAAATGAGCCGTACCTTGTGACCTCGTGCCTTGATCTTTGAGTAGAAGCAGACCCAGTTCTGACAGACGTACATGATTCCTTGGATGAGGATGTTGTCCTGATAGGCACATGAGAAGTCTGCAGAAAAACAGTGCATTATTAACAAAGATTCACTGGAATTAAATGTTGTATATCATCCTTGTCATCAAGAGATGTGGACCTTGACCTTGTGAGTTCAATGTCATCATTCTGATTCTTAACACCATAGTCAAGCACACATCCAACTATGCTTCCAATAGGGTCAACCGATTCTGGAATATAAACTTAGCTTATTAAAAAAACTAACATTGAAAAAAACTATGTTTTATACCATGGTCACAGTGAACATGACCTTGTGATCATCAATGTTATCATGCTGATTCAAATTACCATGGACAACCATGTATCCCAGTTTACTTTCAATTGGGTTTACCAATCCTGAAATATAAGCTGAGAAGTTTTGCTAAGTGCAAAACATAACAATGTCGCCGCTCTCAATGTTGTCGTTGAGGTGGTACCTATGTCTCACTTTTGACTCACAGGCGAGGCAAAAACATAGATTGCGCAATTTAGGTAATGTCACAGTGACCTTTCACCCACTGACACCAAAATAACTGATATAAGACATTCAACATCCAGATAGTTATTTAATATGGCTTTCATTATAGCGTTCATTTAGTTAAATTTTCAACGCCATCTGAATATGTCAAAATGAATTTAACTCAAAAGTGCCTTATGGTTCAGGACGTGGGTGGGAGGCTGGATGTTGCATAACATGGAGGTGGCTTGTTACATAATGCCTTGACTTGGTAGCAGTGGTGAATGTGGGTGGGTGTGGATGAGGCATTGAGTTGGATAAGACATGAGGTGGAGGAGCTGTGCATAAGGGGTAGTGTGTGGAATGGTGAGTAGATGACATATTTATGCAATGAGAAGGTTATTACAGTACTATTACTCATTTATTTATTCTTATTGTCGGCAGTTTATGGGGTTGTGCGTGTATGTGGTAATGGCTATCTATAGCCGGTGTGTACGTGTGGTATATTAACCCTTTAATGGTCAAATTTGTTCAAGAAAATTTTAATATCTTATTGAATGTCCATTTACAGGTCAAGAGAACACAATTTTTGAAAAATTATCACTGAAATGACTGGCTCGGTTATCGAACCAGTCATTCCTGTTGCAAATTTTCAAAAATTGTATTCTCTTTACCTGTAAATGGACATGCCACAATACCATACCAGAGGCCGGTTTTGACCGGTATGACCATTAAAGGGTTAATAAATTGATTGCCCTAGCCATGGTTTTGTACTACGTATGATCATTGCTTTGAAAAATGACAACATAACTATAAAGAAAACAAATGATTAAATGCATATTATACTGTCTGACACCACTGTGACCTTTCACTTGGTACACATACATATTCATCAATTAGTGTTAGCATTTTATGCTTAATATATTCACAAACTGACGGACAATACAGGAATCCAGTCTCTCAGTCAATCATATGGTATCATAATCAACTACGGTACATTGTAGGTTGATGTCATAATTAGCTATGCCATGAAAGCTGAGACAATACAGGAATCCAGTCTCTCAGTCAATCATATGACGCAATAATTAATTACATCACATGTAAGCTGATGTCATAATTAGTTATGTCATGAATAATGTGATTAAGCTCGTCATAAATGATTACGAGTCTGTCAAGTTGTACGAATTGTATGTCTTTACTATTTAATAAACATTCTGTTGAATATATATTGAAACTAATTTGACTGGGTGCTGTTGCTGCCATAGACAGCAACATCACCTAGTCAAATTAGTTTCAAAATATTCAACAGATTACCTGCATAGTTTTCAGGAAATTGAGATTCAGGGAGTGCAGGGATCTATCGATCCAAACATAGGCAAAATGTGGGTGGAGTTTAACTAGTGATGGGTGGAGCATAGATAAGAACTGGATCCATCCATTTAGCTAATCTGAACCAAGAACAGAACTAGATTCAATACAGACATCGTCTATGCTGATATTGTCACTCCATACAGTTAAGGTGTACATTCTAAAATACTATAAACTCAAAGGCAGCTGAGGCAAAGTTCAAATTTAACTTCAGAAATGTAGCCGAGACCCTTCTCCAATAGAAATTTTAATTAAAGCATTTCCGCGACGGCATATTTATGGATACCAACCATCACCAATCCAGTTCTTTTAAAACTGCTTTCTTCACATATCCGTCCTCCCAGTCAATTTTATTCATAACAGGTATGCCGCAGGGACATTAGTCTGAGAGTCACATCCCAAAAACATGCCATATCAGCCGATTCATTTTAATAACGGTCTGATTATTGTTTAATCATATAATCAATAGTACAGTGTGCAGTACCGCTCAAATATTCAATTAGCCTACTTCTTGATAGTTGTAAATATTCATAGGTAGGACCACACTGATCATCATGAAAGCAGTTCTCCTAAGCCACCAATGCTTCTATATTAAATTATACCCCAGCTATTCACAGAACGTCACATAAATTACCTCTTCAGAAAACCGATTTCCTAGGAATTCACAGACAAAAGAGTAACCCAAGAATTGAGGGTAAAATTCATGAAAAATAAATAATTAAGCAAACACAACGAAGCGGAAAATTTAATTTCCTACTTGGCCCTAGAAATATGGGTCATGCTAATCAATGATAGGTTAACCCTTGATTGGTCAAGATTGGTCAAGAAAATCAAGAGTTCGGTGAGTCAATGTCAATTTACAGGCCAAGAGATGACTATTTGACGGAAATTTATAACTGGAATGACTGGCTTGATTATCGAGCCAGTCATTACAGTGGTGCATTTTCAAAAATAATCTTCTGGTTTGAGAATGGGAATTGTCTAAGACTACTGGAGAGCGTGGTTTCAGACGGATTGCCGAGTAAAGGGTCAACGGAGATGAATGTCATCCAATATTGAAACGTTCATTACCAGCATCCATGGAGGGGGAGGATGAGCATATTATAATTGGGTCTGTTTTGCTGCTTGCTTGTTTGTCTATCGAGAAACTATTGATCCGATCTACATTCAATCTTAGCACAATAAATCTTGCCTGTGTAATCTAGGACTTTAAATCTTTGATCATCATCTGGATAATAGACATCAGCATGGTTGGCAAGCTCGGATAGCCATTGCTATGCTGATATAATTACACGGTTGGAGTAAATTACTTATGTTAATACCGGCCCAGTCAGAAGTTAACCTTAGTTAACTGATTGCTATATTCAGTCGATTCAGTTTTGTTAATTAATTATTAACATGGTTCCGTGTTACCTGTGTGTTCATGTCGAACATAATCAATATGGTAGTTGTTTTACTACCAGGGATGGAATGAGATTACCAATCAATGTGATTGATGCCTATAGGACACATGCAATGTGGTTGATGGATCCAAAACTCTTCACGATAATAATAATAATAATAATAATAATCTTTATTTAAATAAACGATCCTTGAGCAAAGCAGTTAGCTCCATGCTGTCTGTGTCGTGACGTGGATTCACAATGGTTTCTGTGGAGCCGGCTGAGTTGATGGAAGACATCCTTGCTGAATCCATACTGTTGATTCTTAGGAAGAATCACGCTAAACTTCTTTGAAGCCACCAGCTACACATATAACAAATCCGGCTACAGAAACACCTTATCCTGGCTACAACTTTAGCATCCCGACTACAGAAAAGCTGTATTCTGGCTACCAATTCACTTCAATTATCTATTCTGGTTACAACATCAATTTTGGTCACACACCCTCATGTAGCCGCCTTGAGAAAAGTATAAAAGGAAGGCCCAAACTGTGTTTTGACATCCAGACTCAAACTTACACACAAGTTCGCATCAGGAACAATAAGCGCTTCAAGCTTTTGAAGAATATAATCAATAAAATGTATTGATCAAACAGGCCATTAGTGTTAAGCAGTTAAACAAGAATTTTGTTGAATTAAATGTTTCCTCTGAAAATTACGCATCTTAGAAGTTTTGCTAAATGCAAATCTTTAACATTTATCGTGTATGGCCACCATCGCCTTCATCATCACAAAGGTGATATCTATATTTGAGTTTATGATTCGCGGCGAGGCAAAAAGCTATAGAACACAGATATGACATATACATTACTCTGTAAGAAATGTCTTGTTGAGTATATTCCAAGTATATGTAATTTGACCAGGCGATATCACTGCCATAGATAGCAATAACTTCAAGTCAAATTATGTGCAAAGCTTACTATAATCCAATACGCTTGCTTTTGAAATTGAGAAATTCATATAGAAATGTAGCGGAAATCGAACCCACACCCGGCGGAAGCTCCATACATCATAGCCCACAAACGCTTCCACCACACCAACGTTGGTGTGGTGGAAGCGTTTGTGGGCTATAATGCTTATTGCTTTCGCCGCTTGTGGGTTTGCTTCGCGGTCAATGCCAAACACTGTAATGCCACAAATACTTAATACAGAAATGTAGCATGATTTCAGGAATGAGAGGGTTTATCTGCGGCCAGGTGTTATGGGATGTTAACATTTTAACGCTCAAGAATTGTCAAGAAAATTTCGATTTGTGCTAAATCAAACTATTCTTTTCAATTTACCACTGAAATGACAGGCTCGGTTATCGGGTTAACTATTTCAGTGTTTAACACTCGTATCAGCCAAAAACAGCTCCAGCAGTGATCTTGAGAAATGTCCATTTGCAGACCAAGAGGAGAATATTTTTGAAATTTTACCACAGGAATGACTGGCTCAATAACCGAGCCAGTCATTCCACAAAAATAGTCCTCTCTTGGTCTGCCAATGGGCATTGTTTATGACAAAATTTATTATTTTAAACAAATTCGAATGTTAAAGGGTTAAAAATGTTAAAGGGTTCATGGCCTCAGATTTATATCCATTCAATGGTCCCTTCCAGTTTATACATCCATCATATGACGTCATAATCAAGTATGCGAAGTGTAGAATGACATCATGATCAATGGCGGCGGCATGAACGACGTAGATAAGTGTATCACGAACGCATAATTGAAGACGGACTAAGCGTTGTTGTATGAATTGTATGTCTACTATTTAAAATATTAAGAATATTTTGAAACTAATTTGACCGGATGGGGGCGCTGTTGCTGCAATGAGCAGCAACAACACACACTCAAATTAGTTTCTAAATATTCAACAGCTTACCTGTATAGTTTTCTGGAAAATGATAGTCAGGGCATTCAGGGATCAATCGATCAACACAAGCCAGGTGAAGTGGGTGTAGCTTAACTAGGGATGGGCGGGGCATAGCTAAAACTGGAAAGATCCATTCTAGGTAGATGACCAGGTTTTATAAACATATGTATAACTCAGTCACTTTAAAACATAAAACAACCACTTTTCCAATGGCCTTGAAGAATGTCAATCCTCAGGCCAGAAGACCGATTTTTCAATAACTGAGCCAGTAATTCCAGTGATAAATCTTGCAAAATAGTCTTCTCTTGGCTTATGAATGAGCATTCATAAAGGAATTTTTATTGTCCTGCCAATCTTGTTAGTAGCAAACATGTACTGATGTCCGATTTGATTTTGTTTTTTGCTGCTGCTTAACACTGCATTTTTCAGGATGGTATTTCATCATTGAAAATAAACTGACAAGTTCACCGAGACAGACAGACAGACAAACAAACAGACAGACAAACAGACAGACAGACAGACAGACAGACAGACAGACAGACAGACAGACAGACAGACAGACAGACAGACAGACAGACAGACAGACAGACAGACAGACAGACAGACAGACAGAAACAGACAGACAAAGGCATTGCAAAACATGTCTAAAATGGACACAGAAACGGCCATCAAAAAGTGGTCCGCAAATACACTTGACTGCTGAATACAATTCATTGCCTAATAGGTAAATAGCTTTTGATAATCCAACTTAAAGAACTACAGGTACCATTCTTTGGCATACAAAAACAAGTGTTGGACCCTATAGATCTTTAATGGTCAAGATGGCCAAAATGGCCTCCGGAGTGTTCTTGAGAAATCTCCATTTGCATTGAAGAAAACTATTTTAAAAATTGATCATTTGAATGACTGGCTCGATAACTCAGCCAGTCACTCGTAATAAATTTTCCAAAATAGTCTTTATTTGGCTCGCAAATGGACATTAAACAAGAATGGCATTTTATTTTCTTGAACAATCTTGGCAGTGAAAGTGTTAATAAGCTTCATCAACATGGTGTCAGATATCCGGGTTATATATTGATTTCACTGAATACAATGGCTACCATCAAGATAAATATAGAGCAGTCAATAAACGAGAGACATGACAGATGTGTACCGTATTAGATCCTGACTCTGCTTCTGAACTGCGTGGGATTACTATAATAATGATCTACCTTGTCCGACTTGAATCTAACAAATATCATCTTTCCTAAAGTACTACTTTAAGCAAAAAATTTACTAGATAAATTTGAAAAAAACTTGGCTACGATCCACTTGAATAAGAGACAAGAATACCATTACGTAAATCTGTTTTGAAATTAATTAGCAAGTTTCTGACAGAAGCATTAGGGAATATGTCATCTACCATCTCATTTAGTATGAAATGTGGCAGACAGAGAAATCAATCCAGTTCCCTTCCTTCGGATAAGCTCAGTAGGACTGTAAATAAATTAAGCCAATAAGTCACAGAGTCCTTTACTATCAGAAGAGAGAGCTACCATCACAACTGTTCTGCTACAGGGGGGTGGGGGTTTACAATCAATAGAGTGATCTAGCTATATTGACCCATTAACCCTCTAAACCACTTTGGAAAATTTCAATTTTTTCATAGAAACTGTCCATTTGCAGACCAAGAAAAGACTATTTTAAAAAATGTTCCCTGGAATGACTGACTCGATAAACGAGCCAGTCATTCCAGTGGTAAATTTTCAAAAATAGTCTTCTCTTGGTCTGCAAATGGACATTTCTCAAGACCATTGCAGATGATATTTTTGACTGATATGAGTGTTAACAGGTTAATGGTCAAGACTGGTAAAGAAAACTCTAACTTTTGCTCAGTGAACATCTATTTGCACGCCAAGAGAAGACAGTTTTCTAATATTCACCACTTGAATGACAGGCTCGTTTATCGAGCCAATCATTCCAGTGATAAAATCTCAAAAATTGGTCTCCTCTTGGTGTGCAAATTTAGCATTCCTCGAAACCATTGCAAAGCTAAGCTGGTTCTAGCTTCAATGGTACCTAACGGGTTAATATCACTTGCAGTATTTCTCGTGATATAAACCTTAAATCTCAATTAGAAATCTATAAGCTGAGCTTTGAAGCATAAGCATCAAAGATTTCTTAGCACTTGCAAAATAGAAAAAATATGTAATCAAATGCACAGTATGTTGGTCTAATTACAAAAAATATTAAAAGCAAAAAGATGAGAGATCATTATGGCTGTTACTGGTTTGATTGGCATATACTGAGGCCTTAATTTCTAGGTCCCACTTAGGACATATCTATCTTATTTTTATTTTCAGTCTATTACGTCTTTACGTCTAACGTTCCCAGTTTTTACACTGGTACCAGTTTACACTGGTGCGTGGAGATCCAAGTAATGAAGATTGCTATGTTTCCACTGACGACGATATTGTCCATTAATCATTGGTTCTCCTGTCAACTATCTGTCTGCTGACTTTCTGCAGACTACATTTTCTATGGGGTTTAACTCTGGATATGCTGAATATTTTGAAAACAATTTGACTGAAAGTAGTTGGGGCTAAGCCACCAACAACTTTCAGTCAAACTGTTTTCAAAATAGTCAGCAGGTTCAGAATTATTACCTACTGAAATTATAGCGCTGAAGCAGTCAAACAGTTAAGAAGTAGTCCTTAACGCTAGAACCATTACAATAAGCCTACTCCCAGCGAGATTATTCTGACTAGTCAAATTATTTAATGAAATATGGTACAATAGCATACAACCACTAGGGTGTCCTAATTATATTAGTCAGTTATGATCAATAATGGTCTCCTTAAGCTACTCTCGATACTATTATAATACAAAATTGAGGTATGATCAACTCTGGCTGTTCTAGCTTTATTACTGTAACTTACGATCAATAGGGTGTTCATCAATTGGTACTGACTGGAAGTGCTTATGAAACTTCTCATGCCGACGAATTACTTTGCACGTCAAAATTGGGGAGACCTGTAATGGCAATCAATATGAATTAACGTAGCGACATATTCACCTAATCCGTTAATTACCCGCGCCCCGTAAGCGGAAGCGAATACTGCATTTGTGTGTTGCCGTGTGCGTGCATACATGTGTGGCTGTGGGTAGGTGGGTTGCGTGCGTGTGTGTGTGTGCTTGTGTGCGTGCAGGAGTACGTGCGTGCAATTGTGCACATATGTGAGCAAGTGAGCATCTGTGCACTGCATACATGAGTGCATGCGGGTGTATCTAAAAACACTGACCTGATTTAGCTCTAATTTTATTTTGTTTTAACACAACAAAGATTGTTAGTGTGAAAGTAGATTTTAAGACATTGGCCGTGATCCAGATTAAAAACCTTTAATCTACCTGGATCAGATCAAATTTAGGATATATGTGTATTGCTTTAGAAACTGTTAATGAGATTTGCCTCCAATCTTAACACAGAAAAGATTTCATTGCTATCAAGATCAGACTTTACACCTTTGATTGTGGTGAGACTTCTACATGTATAAATGAGTACAACAGACTTTGAGGAGTCAGGAATCACATTGAATACTCAAGCGCTAGCCGGTACCAATCCATCCCAAGGTTCCTGTGACTTGCTGGTACTGAAGGCGAGGAACTGGGTGAATCTGATTTTCAATTAGATGGTGTAGGAATTGCGCTCAGCAAAATAATTTGAGAATGACTGTATTTGTTGGTCAAAAGCTTTCTTGAACCGGTAATAGCGTATTGTAAATTATTCTGGCCTCCCACAATGTCTAAGGGACTGTTTTCTAGAATTAGCCCCAGCTGACCTTTAATGGAGGGGATAATTTCTCTCAACACGTTCATAGTGTGAACAATTTTCCAGCACTACCGAGGCCAACACGACTGCATGGATACAGCAAGCAGAACATCAATGCATCAATAGATTCCTGCAAACTCGAGATTGACTGATTAAATGACTCAAACTTCATCATCAAGGCTAACATCCAGAGAGAATACACCCTCCTAATGCTGAAAAGGTTGTGGTTTAGGAGCTGCAATTGAGCTCGAATAGACAGAATGTGTGAGGGAGCAGATCGGGCAAGATCAAGGCAACACTCAATAGATTTCACCTTCTAATCAAAGAATTCAGAGCAGAGTTTCTGGTGACCAAATCAAAGAGAGGGCATGTATTCTCTGAGCATTTCTAATTGAATGGCTCAAATAAATAACTTTCCTGGAAAATGACAAATATGGTGGCATGAATGAAAACCGGTGTATTTCCTATTATACTCACTTTTAAGGGCTGACTTTTCTTCCTAGGACTTCCCATTGCAAAAGCAATGAATATACACTGATAATATAGGTTGTAACAGTCAGTTAGAAAAAAGTCTACATTATATTACTGAAGGATTATCTATAACAATTGTGGCAGTTAAATCCTTTAATGTGATGAGCAAAACAATTTCAAGGTCAACTCATTCGTCAAACATTGGCCCAACATGTTGGGGCCAAACGAGCAATGAGTATGTAACAGCTAATTTAATGAAAGTACGAGGATCTAGTAATGGTTAATAAAAGCAATTACATCAGCATAGCAACACATAAAATGTAATTAATGTAACATGAATCAATAGAAATAATATCAATTTAACTTTTTGCTGCTCAAAATTGTAACTATGACATATTTTATTAGGAAATAAAAATAGGACAGCCCAAGGGCTACTGCATATTAATTCACAGAAATAATTATTGTCTATCCTCTTGAGGGCATAATTGATTACAATGTTGAGCCCACGATATACATTCCTGTCATCAAGTTAGGCTGATAAACTACAAAGCATCACAAACTTCACGTTATGATCATAGTAGCTATGACAGGTATATATCCAGCCTCAAAACACAGATATATGTTTAGAATAAGACCATGCGGAAGCTCATTAGAACAAAATGTGGAGCTAACATGAAATTTCTGAAACAGGTTTACTCTGGATCAGTTAGGCCCATCATCGAATACGGCTCATCATCATGGATGACAGCTGCTACAAGCACCCTTCAGACATTGGATAAGGTACAAAATCATGCTCTTCGTATCATAACAGGGTCTATGAAGACCATTCCAATAGCAGCGATGGAAGAACTTACCAATATCCAGCCACTACAGCAGAGAAGAGAAATCAAGGCCGAGATTCAATACAAGAAATTCAAATTGATGCCTCACCATCCCATGCATATGCTGACTCACCAAATGTCTAGAGGAAGGCTCAAGACGAATAATTTCTTATTAACTTCAAAGAAAATTGAAAGAAGCAGAGAGTCGGACATCTTCGCCAGATATAGAAACATAACTGCTATCTCTGAGAGGGAACCGTGGAAATCTTCTGAAATAGAAAACACAATTTCAATCTGGCCCTCGATTCCAGGGATTGAAAGCAAGGGAGATCAAGCAGAAGTGACAAACAAAGTTCTTGCATTGAGTCATATTGCAGAAAACTACCCTGACGAAGAGTGGATACATGTTTATACAGATGGATCAGCTATCCAGGCTGTCAAGAATGGAGGGGCAGGTGCTCACATTCGGTTTCCATGTGGAGATATAACAGACTCATGCTTGCCAACAGGGAAGCACTGTAGCAATTACACTGCAGAAACCCAGGCACTGATCTTAGCTAGCCAAAAGCTGATACAACGAAAAACCAGAAATGAAAATATTGTCTTCCTAACAGACTCCCTCTCAGCGCTCCAGGCGCTGGAGAGTGGAAAGGAAAGTACAGATTTAATTCATGAAAATCTTACACAACTGGCTAAGGAGAACAATGTTAATTTACAGTGGATCCCCTCGCATTGTGGCATATTAGTAAATGACAAAGCTGATCAACTGGCTAAGGAAGGGTCAAATAACGAACAATTCAACCGCGAGGTTAACTTTGAAGAACTGAAGCATATCACTAAAGCCACAAGAACCACCAGCAGGCAGCATAATGACGCAATACACAGCCTCTGTAGGGCGGATCAGACATGTATCTTCAGATTGAAGGCTGGTTACAATTGTCTCAATGCACATCTTCACCATCTCAAGATTACAGATTCTGCACTTCGTGAGTGTCAGCAGGCAGAAGAAACAGCAGAACATCTCTTGCAGCATTGCCAGCGATATGAACAAGCTAGAAGCTTCTGGCCTATTGAAGAATCTTTTGAAGAGAAGATCAGAGGAGACAGAGACAGTTTGACGACCACTTCAACTTTCATGCACCAAATAAGGAAAACAGTCTAAGATTACTGTCATGCGAAAGATGAACGCAACACACACACACACACACACACACACACACACACACACACACACACACACACACATACACACACACACACACACACACACACACACACACACACACACACACATGAACGTGCGCGCACGCACGCACGCACACACACAAAGTCAGACATATGCACAAACTCATGCACGTATGAAAGCGCATGACTATTACAACTGTACAGAGGTGCGGTGGTCGAGTGGTTAGGTAGTCGAGGTCTTGACTCAAATGTCGAGGGATCAATTCCAGACAGGGCTGCAGTGTTGTACCCATGAGCAAGGTATTTCACTCTGTGTTGTTCCCATACACCTGTCAGGAATATGGCCATAGGATCCTTGCAACCAAATTTGCTTGAAATCTACCAATCGGTTAAGGAAGAAATGCATTTGGACAATTTCCAGTAATTCTTTCTTTTAATCTAAGATTTTCACCCAAAGAATTGACCAATCAAAATTCAGAATAAAAGTTATGGAGCCGGCCACAATAGGATCATCCTAGACAAATTTGTTTGAAATTTGTCAAGCGGGTAAGGAGATGCGCTTTGACAATCTCCGTTAAATTCTGCACAAAATCGAGGATTTTCACAAAACAAAATCGACCAATCAAAATCCTGAATAGATCTTCTGGAACCTACCACTATAGGATCCATCCAGTCAAATTTGTTTGAAATCGGTCAAACCGTTAAGGAGAAGCGATTTAGCGGATGGAGGGATGACGGACAGACGATCGTCATAATAGCATAAGCTCATTTCGGGTCAGTTGAGCTAATAAGATTGATTTTCTTTACCAATCGTGACCATTACAAGCTAATAAAAGGGTTAATAGACTCACATGGACAGGGGAGAGGTAAAGGATACAACACTTGAAGCCAGTGATGATCCAGGTAAAGTGAAAATGTGGCCGAGACTGATCATGTCTTAATTCACCTTTCCAGAGTACCCACCCATCATTTGACATCATAATGTGTGATGCGTACAATGACATCATAATGAATGATGTCGATAAGTACGTCACAAACGCATATTTGAAGACGGTCTATGCGTTGTTGTACAAATTGTTTGCTTTTACTATTTAATAAATATTCTGTTGAATATTTTGAAACTAATTTGACTGGGCGCTGTTGCTGCCATAGGCAGCAACAGCACCCAGTCAAATTAGTTACAAAATATCCAACAGCTTCCCTGTATAGGTTTCAGGAAATTGATAGCTAGGGCATTTGGGGATTGATCGATCCCAACACGAGCGAGGTATGGGTGGAGCTTAGCTAGTGATGGGCGGGGCATAGCTAAAAATGGAAAGAACCATTAACAAGGACCAGATGAAGTGACCACCAGTCCATACTGTGCATGATGCAGTGGATGATTATAGCCCTCAACAGCAGCTGGATAATCAACAATGTAACTCTTTAATGGGCAAATTTAGTAAAAAGAAATAACATTTTCTTATTAATTGTTGATTTACACAGGCCAAAAGAATACAATTTTTGAAGATTCATCACTGGAATAACCGGTTCAGTTATCGAGCCAGATATTCTAGTGGTAAATTAAAAAAAATAGTATTCTCTTGGTCTGCAAATGGACATTTCCCAAGACCACCGTAGAAGTCGGTTTTGGCTGATATGAGTGTTAAAGGGTTAATAAACAAATCTGATCAAGAAAATCTAAATATTTGCGTACTGAATCTTCATTTGCAGGCTAGAAGACTATTTATTTTAAAATTTACCACTGAAATGGCTGGCTCAGTTATCGAGCCAGAGTCCCATTCCAGTGGAAATTTTTCCAAAATAGCCTAATTCTCTTGGCCCGTTAATTGATTACTGGGCATTCTTCAAGACCAGTGCGAAGGCCAGTTTGTCTAGTTTAACCAGTAACCACCTAACACTCAAACTTGTTCTAGAAAATTTAAATTTTCTCATTAAAAATGTTCATTTACAAAGAGATTCTTCTGAAAATTATCACTGGAATGACTATTGCTCGGTTATCAAGCCCATTATTTCAGTGGTAAAAAGTTATCTTGGGGTGCAAATGTACATTTATCAAGACCACTGCAGCAGGCGTTTTGGTCAATTTAAGTGTCAAATGGTTAAATAGTTATTGGCTCACATCCATAGTGCACTCACCTTGGCAGCTGACTTTTTGTGCGGCATCACAGGAGAGGTGGAGGCACTGAAATAAAACGATTAATGAAAACCAGTGATCAATGGATGAACGAGTATAATGCGCCCTTCACTAAGACTGACCTTTGACCCCACAAAATGAATAAGGTTCTTCGCATTAGATTACCCATCAAGAACATGCAGGGTAAGTCTTATGCAAATCTCTGATAAGGACTTGACTTATCATCCGGAAATATAACGCCATTTCTTTAAATGGGCCACCTAGATCGTTTACATCTTTTAACCCCAAAATCAATAGGGTCGAAATTTCGGAGATCTAATGGAAGCCTCCAGCTTCAGTTTTGTGAAGATCTTGAACAGTATAGTTATCACGTCGATGTTGTAGCTTAAATAGCTCAGAATCCAGTTTTAGCTATACCCCGCCCATCTCTAGCTAAGCTTTGCCCATGCTTCGCCCGCGTTGAGATCGATCGTACGCTCCTATGCCTGACTATTAATTTCCAGAAAACTACACAGGTATGCTGGTGAATATTAAACAGCATCTTTATTAAATAGTAGACACAATTTGTACAACAAAGCTTAGTCCGTCATCAATTAAGCATTTGTGACAAACTTATCTACATCATTCATGATGTAATTGATTATGACATCATGTCACGTAGTTGATTATGATGTCATATGATTGATAGATAAACTGGAAAGGTCCATTTCTCAATGTCTCAACATACAAAATTATTGACCAATCTTGACCATTCTTGACTGCCCCTCCCCCTCCTGAGTCCTACTTTGTGTCGATAGCCTAAGAGTCTAAGACACTGTCTTCAATGCCACATATATATGATGAGTGTCA
Organism: Chaetoderma sp. LZ-2023a; assembly: GCA_034401795.1. Taxonomy (NCBI): domain Eukaryota; kingdom Metazoa; phylum Mollusca; class Caudofoveata; order Chaetodermatida; family Chaetodermatidae; genus Chaetoderma; species Chaetoderma sp. LZ-2023a. The sequence goes on from CM067360.1 coordinate 57,284,815, forward strand.
TAAACCTGTCAACCATTGAAAGTCCAGAGTCTCAATATTAAGATAACAATACAGGAAACCTGTTGAATATTTTAAAACTAATTTGACTGGAACCTGCAGCCATAAGTAGCAACAGCTCCCAGTCAAATAAGTTTCAAAATATTCAACAGAATATTCACTAGACCAGGAGGAATTTGACGTTTCTGGTATGTAAGAATTAATGGTCAATCCAGCCCAAACAGGCTTCTACAGTGGTCATCTGGAATGGTCAAGCCAGGCTAAACAGGCTGTGACAGTGCTCTTCTGGAATATCCATTTGCTGGACAAGAAGATGATTTTTGAAAGTTTAGACTGGAATACACCCCCCCCCCCAGCGCAATTACTGAGCTAGTCATCCCACTAGGAAATTTTCAAAAACAGTCATCCCTTTGCCTGCAAATGTACATTCGCCAAGCACAAATTTCGATTTTCTTGACAAATTTTGATTTTTGATCACTTCACTGAATTCCACATAAATTGTCATAAATCTAACTGTCCTGTAAGGTTGCATAACATTACAAGTACAAATTCACATTCAGTAGTTAGTGTTGTATGAAAGCCACACAGAGATTTACATGATGCAAGATTGGTGCACAAACAGGTGAACAGAAATTATGTGCCTTTTGATGATGCCAGGATTCAAGTGACAGGTGTAAAACTTCATTACCATACTTGTGCAATTCCCAATTTTGCTATCCTTTCTTGTACTTCTCTGTCAGATATTCCTTCATTGTTGCACTTCCATGTCAAATATCCCATTCAATGCTGCACTTCTCTGCCAAATATCCCATTCAATGATGCACTTCTCTGCCAAATATCCCATTCAATGCCGCACTTCCATGTCAAATATTCCATTCAATGTTGCACTTCCATGTTAAATATTCCATTCACTGCTGCACTTCCATGTCAAATATTCCCTTCAATGCTGCACTTCCATGTCAATTATCCCATTCAATGCTGCACTTCCATGTCAATTATCCCATTCAATGCTGCACTTCCATGTCAAATATCCCATTCAATGCTGCACTTCCATGTCAATTATCCCATTCAATGCTGCACTTCCATGTCAATTATCCCATTCAATGCTGCAATTCCAGATCAAATATTCCTTCAATGTTGCACTTCCATGTCAAATATTCCCTTCAATGCTGCAATTCCATGTCAAATATTCCCTTCAATGCTGCAATTCCATGTCAAATATTCCCTTCAATGTTGCACTTCCATGTTAAATATTCCAATCAATACTGCACTTCCATGTCAAATATTCCCTTCAATGCTGCAATTCCATGTCAAATATTCCCTTCAATGTTGCACTTCCATGTTAAATATTCCAATCAATACTGCACTTCCATGTCAAATATTCCCTTCAATGCTGCAATTCCATGTCAAATATTCCCTTCAATGTTGCACTTCCAGATCAAATATTCCCTTCAATGATGCACTTCCATGTTAAATATTCCAATCAATACTGCACTTCCATGTCAAAATTCGTTTCAATTTCGCACTTCCTTCAATCCTACACTTCCATGTCAAATATTAGCTTTAATTTTGCATTTCCTTTGCCATTAGTATTCAGAAAACAGCAGCGATTACATGTTGGCAAAAGTAAAACATCACCATGTAACCAACTTCAGAAAGTGTAAAGTAAACATCGCTTAATTAGTGGCAACTAAACAGACTTTACTAAAACAAAGGAATGCAGAAGCTAATTGTACAATTGGACAAAGCAAATAGCTGAGAAAACACTTGATCACCATCTGGAGTTCATAACAAATACCATGATCACTATACGATTAATGGTTAGAGGAATAACTGCTACATAGCATCTACAGTAAAACATGTTGAGAATCATCATGGCACTGAATGCCTGGCAAACAGCGATCACTAAAGAGCAGTGGTCAGTTAATCCTTTAACCCTCGAATTTATTAAAGAAAATTTCAATTTTCTCAAAGGAAATGTCCATTTCCACTTTTGAAAATTTACCACTGGAATGACTGGCTAAGTTATCGAGCCAGTCATTCCTGTGGTAAATTTTCAGATATAGTCTTCTGTTGGTCTGCAAATGGACATTTCTCAAGGCCACTGCAGAAGCCGTTTTAAGGTCAATACAATCTATGGGCTATGGTATCTAGTTTTTGGAGGACAAACAATGATATTGGGGGACACAAATATTTATCATCATCAATAATTTGCTGAATCTGGTGTGCATTGTGAGGTTAATCACTGAATACATTTATTCATCAGATGCTATTTATCCCAAAAACATTTTGAAAAAATGGCAGGATATTCCTATCGCCTTCATCCATCAGTCTGTCTGTCCATCCATCTGACTGGCTATCAGTCTTCTGGCATGTCTGAGACTGTTTGATGGAATTCAATCAAATCTGCTGTGCGTGCGTGTGTGTGGCTAAGTGTTGGGGCAGAACCTTAAGGTTGGCTGAATTCAAACAAATTTGTTATGCTCATTACCCATATGATTGTAGATTGTGAGATAACTATTAAGCTACACTGCAGGGGTGGCGAGAGCGTGTGTGTATGTGTAGAATACCAAAGTTGGTGAAAGCGTTGGAATTTGAGATGGCACGCCATAGACTGTGTACATTCTAGTTTCAATTTTACTTCTCAGGCAGCTGCCATTCACGTCATTGTTTTCATGATTAGTGTTTTTAGTAACAAGTTGTTGCATCCTCTTCCAACACCTTTAACACATGCCTGGGTCTGTGCACATGGCGTGTTCATGCAGGATGGAGTACACATATACATACATGTGTGTCTAATCTAACCTACCTCTTTTCACTCGACTTGCGAGATAGGCCAGGTCCGGATGATAGTGTGTTCACATGGTCATTGTGGGTAAGCTGTGAATGGGTGACGCCAACCTCTGATGCTGCTGCTGTTGTTGCTGCATCACCATTGATGTGCAGTAAATCTGTGCTGGGAGATGACACAAGGGTGGAATATTTCCTGAAACAGAAAACAACACACACATTACATTGCAGTATAAATGGGATTTAATGCTTTAACACTCAAATTTGTTCAAGAAAATTTCAATTTTCTCATAGAAAATGTCCATTTGCAGATGAAGAGAAGACTACAAATGTATTGTGGAAAACTTACCACTGGAATGACTGGCTCGGTTATCCAGCCAGTCATCCCGGTGGTAAACGTTGCAAAATAGTCTGCTCTTGGTCTGCAAATGGACATTTCTCAACACCACTGCAGAAACCATTTTTGGCTGATATAGTGTTAACCATTACCACTCTGTCAATATTGCATATTTTACTGTGTCAGTAGCAAACAAACTGGTGTACATTTTTCAACAATTTTAGTGGACGATGTTGCTGTCTACGACAGCACCATCTTCCACCAAATTTGTTGAAAAATGAACACCAGTTCATCTTGTAATTTTATTTGAAAATTTAAACACCAGAGTGATATAGTGTTAAATGGTTAACACACAACATTGCTGAAAAGTGAGTATTTCGGTGTGTATGTGTATGCAAGTGAAAAAATGTATGTGTGCTTGTAATGTATGCTATAAATAGTCCATATTTAAGAACATGAAAGGACTTTCGCAAGATTCTTCCTTTCCTTGCCAGGTTTTGGCATCATCAGCAATAATAGATGAATTCTTTTCTAGCTATTCCCTGCCCATTTCTAGCTATTCCCTGCCCATTTCTAGCTACATGTATTCCCTGCCCATTTCTAGCCATTCCCTGCATATTTCTAGCCACTCCCAGACTATTTCTAGATATTCTCCGCCAATTTCTAGTTATTCTCTGCCTATTTCTAGATATTCCCTCTCCTCCCATTTCTAGTTTTTCCTGTCCATTTCTAGCTATTCCACATGAATTTCTAGCTATTTCACATGAATTTCTAGCTATTCCACATGAATTTCTAGCTATTCCCTCTCCTCCCATTTCCAGCTATTCTCTGCCAATTTCTAGCTATCCCCCACCCATTTCTAGATATTTCTCGCCCATTTCTAGCTAGCTAGCCCTTGCCAATTTCTAGCTATTCCCTGCCAATTTCTACCTAAGCTTCACCCATTTGTATGCATATTAGAATCAAATTAAAATTTTGAAACCTGAATTCCCAGAATCCCAATCTCAATGTACGTAACTGTACAAGCAATGACTGTTTTGAAACTAATCTGACTGGAAGCTGTTCCTGCCATGTTGCTGCCTAAGCCTTCAAAGTTTCAAACTGATTCCAACACATGTAAAATGTGGGCTGAGCTAAGCTAGAAATGGGTGGGGCATAACTAGAAATGGGCGGGGCATTGCTAGAAATGGATCCCTCTATTAAGATATATTGATGAAACTTTACCAGGAGTGGGTTCAGGAGCCCATAGATATCTATGGGTGAACAGTACCACATGATCGAACAAAATGTTCTGCGAGCTGAAAATATTTGTGCTCCTGAAAGTACCCCCAGTTATTAGAGAACATGATAGAACATTCTGCACAGCGGACTCTATCATCATGATAATTCCTAATACATATTTAGATATGGGATGATGTACATATAGCACATAGGGGGCTGGCAAGATATTGATTGTAAGTTATCTTGCAGACTGTATCTTCTTCACCTCTAGCCTGTCATACAAATCACTGAGTTTCTGGATACACCTGCAGGTACCAGCTTACGGATTCTTAACCCCTTAATCATCAACTTTGGTCATGAAAATTTAAATATCTGCCTTATTGAATGGCCATTTACAGGTCAAGAGAATACAATTTTTGAAAATTTATCACTGGAATGACTGGCTCCGTTATCGAGCCAGTCATTCTAGTGGCAAATTTTCTAAAATGGTATTCTCTTGGTCTGTAAATCGACATTCAACAAGGCCATACCACAGGCCAGTTTTGGTTGGCATGACCATTAAAGGGTTAATAGCGGTTCACTGATTCAAGCATTATCATCATTTATATGTTTTCACAGAATATTTATCCTCCACTCTATATAACGGAACACAATAAGCCAGTGGGTTAAATAATTGTTATCAGGTGACAAATTTGGATGCGAGTTCACATTTTTCAGGATTCTTTGACAGATCCGGTTTTTTAACAATGCCCTGTTACGCACATATGATCCAGAATGTGACTCGGATCAATCCGATTATTACAAACCGAATACCTGACAATAGTCATAGTGCAACGATAACAAAGGTAGAGAGACTGAAGCGTAAACACCCAATTGACGCCATCTTGCCTGGTAAAGATCAAGTTACCTCTGTGATGGCATCCCGTTCTCATAAAATCTCGGTTTTGTTAGCATTAAATAACCGGAAAATAGGAGATAAATAATCCTATACGTGTGCGAATTATATTTCATCATGTGTTTTCACTATTGTCATTATTTAAGATACTCTATATCAGTCACATATCATCTTTCAAATAAAGAAATTAATGATTATACGATCCTGGAATTGCATTTTAACAGTTTAATGGTCAAGATTTTTCAAGAAAATTAAAATCTATGCTGTTTGAATGGCCATTTGCAGACCAAGATATGACCATTTTTGAAAATTTATCACTGGAATGACTGGATCGATTATCCATTGGTAAATTATCAAAAATTGTCTTATCTTGACCTGCAAATGGACATTCCTCAAGACCACCGCAGAGATTGGTTTCGGCCGGTGTGACCATTAAAAGGTTAAAACAAAGCCTTATCCCTTCGGGTTCCTCGTATGCAATGTGTATATACATTCAAACATTCACAATTACAATTACATTAGTGATTTGAACCATAATTTTACGATCGATACGAGCGCTGCAAGGAGTAATATTTAATCATGGATTGCAAATTCCAATATTAATTTCTCCGTATAGTAATATGATGAATATATTGGCATTTTTCCAAACAAATATAGATCGCCATCCTGGTGTTTGAAAGATAGCATGAAACGCGAGTGGTAATAGATGATAATAATGATGACTGCAGGGGGTGATCAACGCACAGCGCTATATAGAAATACAAGTATTTACCCGTTTGAGAAACAATAGAATGATACATTTCTAGGAATATAATGTCTAATGTCCCACCGATTTCTATGTACATGTAAGCAGAAACTTTGTGGGCATCTCCAAATCAACTTTAACCCTTTAACCCTCAAATTTATTCAAGAAAATTTCAATTTTCTCATAAACAAATGTCCATCTGCAGACCAAGAGAAGACTATTTTTGGAAATTTACCACTGGAATGACTGGCTCGGTTATCGAGCCAGTCATTCCAGTTGTAAAGTTTCAAAAATAGTCTTCTTTTGGCTTGCAAATGGACATTTCTCAAGACCACTGCAGAAGCTGTTTTTGTCTGATATGAGTGTTAAATGGTTAACACATCAAATCCTGAAGTCACAGAATCTCCATTTCAAAGGTAACTTAATACAGGTAAGCTGTTGAAGATTTTTAAATTAATTTGATTGGGAGCTGCTGCAACACCCCTGCGAAATATTGACCATGGTATCAAATATTCAAAATCTGACTGTGGTGAATGTTGACCGTAGTCGACTCTGTTTTGAGCATGGTACTGACTGTGATAATATGCATCAACCATGGTTGACCATGTCTTGACCATGGTCAAATATAATAAAAGTAAAATCTCTGACTATAATAAAACAAATTTATGAAAACTGTACATAACCGTAGTCAACCATGGGTCAATCAAGATTTGAAAAAAAATATTTTACCATGATCGACCATGTTTTTACCATGGTTGAATTAATTTACTTAGGGAGGCAACTCTTTTATTATAAACTTATGTAATTTTTGCAATTAAAAAATCTTAATTATTCAATTACCCATAAATTATGTAATCATCATTACTATGACATTTGAATAGTAAATGCCATACGCATAGAAACATAATGATATAAACACTGAATGTATTAGTTTTATCTCAAACAATGCCACTGTAGCTCAACCAGCGCAAGATTTTCATAGTCATTTATAATGCAGAAATCTTCAGCATTACTGTGTTTACAATATTGTAGGCTCGGTCCGACACACGTTCACTTTTTACAAAAGTGAACTTGGATTGCTGACTTAATCGTATGTGGACATAAAACATGCTCTGTTGCCATTAAATACATATTTACATATTAAATAATACTATTCCAAACCATGGTCTGACTATGTTCGTGATATAGGCTGAACTTGGTTGGCTATGGTTAAAACATGGTCACAGCTATTACGTACGCCAGGGTCAAACCATGGGCGGCCATGGTCAAAGTTGCCTGCCCAATGGTGAGCCTGCGAACGTGAGCAAATCTGTATGCATCTTACTGATCATGGTTGACCATGGTTTGATCATGATGCCACTTATCACCCATGGTCGACCATGTTTAACCATGGCCAACCAGGGTAAAAAAACCCATGTGGTTTGACCAGAGTAATTTAACAGTGAGCTCCCAGAGACAAATTACTTTCAAAATATTCAACAGAATATTTATTAAATTGTAATTTCACCAATGTCACATATATATATATATATATATATATATATATATATATATATATATATATATATACACACACTTTCAAGATGTACCAATTTACATATTCATGATTTGATTATGACTTGTGAGCTATTATGACATGTTTTGCTTATGAAATATAAAGTTGAGTGGCAGATCAGATACCTCCATTTCACTCAGAATGAAGTATCCATGAACACATTGTTTCCCTGAGTCTTGATAAATGTAAACTGATCAATCTTAGTCATCGCTTAGCGGTTAATGAAGTCTATAGATAGCTGTTTCTATTAGCAATAATGACCATTCAGTACAATATGTACCAGGTGAGATAATAATAGCTTCATATTTATTTAAACCGTCTGACTGCTAAGTTTCTGTCGGCGACAATTATTCCAGGGTTGTATCTCTGGTAAGCCACTAACAAACCTTCAGTCAAATTGTTTTCAAAATATTCAACATTATCAGAGTTATTGCACATTGAAGTTATTGTCTAGTGGCCTGTAGCGGCGAGACAGTTAACACCTGTCAACGTTAATTTGCAGATTTGCAGGTCAAGTAAAGACAATTTTTGAAAATTGACGATTGGAATGGCTGACTTGATAACTCAGTCAATCAAATTATGAATTTTAAAATATAGTCTTCTCTTGGGTTGCGAATAGACATTTCTCAAAACTTGGGTCGCCGAGGCCCTTTTAGGCCATTCTAGGGTTAACCTGATTCTCTCATCTTGGCATCTCATTTAGAGATTAACCCTTTAACACTCAAGCCAGCCAGAAACGGCTTCTGTATACCGCGGTCTTGAGAAATGGCCATTTAATTGCACACCAAGAAAACTATATTTTGATGAATTACCAATGGAATGACTGGTTCAATAAGGCAGCAGTCATTCCAGTGACTAATTTTCAAAAATAATTTTCCCCGGCCCGCAAATGGGCATTTTTTTTATAGAAAATTAAAATTATTTTGTACAAATATGAGGAATAAAGGGCTAAAAATGGCATGTTGCAGCTCAATAACAGTGTAATATCAAAATGCTTTGTTTACCTGCAACACCTTCAAGCCAAGATTTGCTGGCTAAATGAAAGGTTTATTACATTGACCCAATGGTTTTTATACCTGGCTGGGTATTAGCCAGGTAACGTAAAATGCATGTAGGTCAGTGCACAAATTGGCGCATTACTCATTTATTGCTACGACAAATGATAATCGCGTACTACTGGCAGAACCTCTTTTTGGGTTGCACATAGTTTTTGAGATTTTTTTTACATAAAACATGTTTAAAAAGTATACGAAAATCTAAATAGGTTACCTAAAATAAATTTGACTATCAAAAAGTTGGTTTAACCCTTTAATTTGTCATACCAGCCAAAAACACCCTTTGCTCTGGTCTTGTGGAATGTCCATTTACAGGTCAAGAGAATACAATTTTTGAAAATTTACCACTGGAATGACTGGCTCGATAACCGAGCCAGTCTTTTCAGTGATAAATTTTCAAAAATTGTATTCTGTTAGTCAGTAAATTGACATCCATAAAATATAAAAATTTTCTTGACCAAATTTGGTCATTAAAGGGTTAATAATTGTGCACATTTTCAATTTGTGCAGGCCTGTATATTAGTACATCAATAGAATCTCAGCGCAGCTTGATACAGTAAATGGATATGCATTGGTCACAAAAACGACAGGCTCGATAACTGAGCCAGTCACTCTAGTAATAAATTTACAAAAATAGTCTTGTCTTGGCCTACTTATGGATATTCAATAAACAATTATTTAGTTTTTCTTGACGAATCATGATCATTGACCCTTTCACCAACAAATCCCAGGAAAAGTAAATTCTTGACAGTATAAAACATTTTGTTGAATATTTTGAAATTAATTTGACTGGAAGTCATTGCTGCCTTAGGCAGCAAGGGATTCCAGTGAAATTAATTTCAAACTATTCAACAGTTTGGCTGTATGGTTGCTTTGAAAATGAGAAATGGGGAATTCATGGGTGAAAGGGTTAAATGGCTAAGAAGCAAGCATTGAATCAGATTTATCGCAATTCTACAACTTTTGCATCGGCACAAGAATAGATTTTTTCGATCTGCATTTCTCTTACAACCGTACAAATATTTCCTAATATTTCGGCTTCTTACATACATGTATATTTGTCTTTTAAATTAACAGTTGTCTTCACTAACTACATTGATAAGCCAGTGTCTATTATACAACTAAGTATTCTATACAATTTTCTGACAAAAATAAATGTTCAACCTGCATGTCTACCAGCCTGAGAGTTCTGGCAAAGCTGCCTCAAGTCGCAAGTATTAGTGTATCACATTTGATTTTACCTTGCCTGTAACAGTTTTCAAATAACTGTATAAGAGAAGAGTTTTCTTCCTTGGATCTGTCCTCTCTAAGACAGTATAATGTTGAAAGGATTAATGACAATGATTGAAATATTCACCATAAGCACTCAGGATGGAAAAGTCACTTAAAAATAATTGTCAATTTTATTTCCTTCACCTTATTTTTATAGAGCCATAATACCGACATTAAAATGATGAAATGTAATATATTCCTACTGAGCTTACATCCTCTCTGCATAACAACAATTATCACTAGAATCACTCGCTCGATATCCGAGCCAGCTATTTCAGTAGTAAATTTTCAAAAATAGATTTGCAAATGGCTATTCTTTAAGACACAATTTTAATTTTCTTGACAAATCCTGACCATTAAAAAGTTAATTATTATTGACAATTATAATATTAATAGCGGGCCAGAAAGAAAATATAATAATATAATATATTGCGCTATTTGATGCATTGTAAAATGTTGAGCAAGAATCAGTTTAATATCCTGACCAATTAATGGCCAAATCAGCCAAAACTGGACTTTGCAATGACACTACGAAATGTCTATTAGCAACTGGTAAGAGGACTTTATAAAATTTATCGACAGGAGTGACTGCCTTGATAAACACGCCAGTGATTTCAGTGGTAAGATTCCAAAAATAATCTTCAATTTACCTGCAAATGGACGATTTTTAAAGTAAAAATTCTAATCTTCTTTACCAATTTGGACTATTAACGGTTAAATTCACTTTTTATAAATGAATCCTATTACTAAATGCAATGTAATAAAGCAGACAAATGTACATTAATTTCACATACATACAGTACAACTAAAAAAGAAGGTTGTATGTTTCAAAAATAAAAACAGAGTTATGTTTAGTTAGTATGCAATGTTCTGCTGCCTCTATTGACCATTATAATTGGATTGGAAGACATAATGTTGCAGCAATGTCTTCTAATTCAATTATGATGTTCAAAATATTCAACAGTATGTTTATTTTGTTTTTTAAAACATAGGAAGTTATTTCCGAGCTGTATTACAGGCGTCATCTATCCTGAAGTCAGGAATTATAAATTATCTCACCTATTTTCCAATGTTAAATCCGAAGATGAGCCTACAGTATCCATGGTAACGGTGTCTCAGAGACGCTGTATGAAAATATTTCAGCAGGAAACACTGCTGTACTTCATTTTGTCTCTCATTATGAGGACTCTGGAGAGGCTAGTGACATGTTTCAGTAATGGCATTCAGAACACATTATAGACATACTATGCTAAGGCAATCTCCATCCAATTCAATGAAGGACCCAAGGCCTCATCAGAGCGGCTGGCCAGATCACACGCTAATATTGGACAATCATCGCATAAATGTATAACCATTTAACCCTCGAATTTGTCTGAAAAAAATTAAATTTTCTCATAGAAAATGTCTATTTGCAGACCAAGAGAAGACTTTTTTTTTTAATTTACCATTGGAATGCCTGGTTCGGTTATCGAGCCAGTAATTCCAATGGTAAATTAAAAAAAATAGTCTTCTCTTGGGCTGCAAATGGGAATTTCCCAAGACCAGTGCAGAAGTCATTTTTGGCCGGCTTGAGGGTTCAAGGTAGAAAGCATTAGCATGGCTAAGTGATAAATGAAGGAGGAAAAGCTACTGTAGAGAGACAATATATGGATTTATAATCTTTTAATTAATCTACTGTACAAGATAATAAATCAACAAAAGAACACAGCTACCATTAACCTTTAAATGGTCAGGCTGGGCAATTTAACAGGCCTCAACAGAGTTCAGTTGCAGACCAAGAAGACCATTTTATTTTTAATTCACCACCAGAATGAGTGGCTTAATAACCAAGCCAGTCATTATAGTGATAAATTTCCAGAATTTTTATGCTTCTCGTGACATAAAAAATAAACGCTTTTCGAACAAATTTGAGGATTATTTTAAAGAGTGATTGATGCATATGACATCGTGGCAGTGATGTTCATTTTGTTGAAAGTTTTTGAAAGTCACTTTATGATATATCACAACCCATTAAATGTCTACAGAGAATTACTTACCATCAATAACTGTTTGAATGCTGCAGGTTACAGGAAAATAATTTCAATGGGTAATAGCACTTGACCGTGTGAATATTTTGGAAACAATTTGACTGAAAGTTGTTGGTGGCTTAGCCACCAACAACTTTCAGTCAAATTGTTTTCAAATATTCAATAGGTCCAGAGTTAAACCCCACGGAAAATGAAGTCTGCAGAAACTCAGCAGACAGACAGTCAACGATTCACATTCAGAAATCCGTAAACCTACGATTAAGACTGTTACTTTTACATCCTCACCACTTTCATGTCGGGCCTACACTAAGTCCGCTAATAAGTGACATAATATTTGGATTATGACGTCAATGACAGAGCTGATCCCTCCATTAATACACTTGCCAAAACATAATTTAATAATCCCTATCACTTTGATCAAGTCTGAGTACTTGTAAGATAAAGTGCCAAACTGATGTAAACGTACACAATGTACAGAATTGAGAATTCTGACGACCAAGAAATAAATGAATACCATCCGAAACCAATAATACCTCATGAACACGATGCATACTTGCTATAACTGTGCCACTTGGGAAATATCTGATACAAGAATTCCACACACGAACGATCTGGAATCCATCAGAATACAAAACAGATGCTTATAGGATCACGAATGTCTCTCAATCTCGGGTGGTGCGGTTCTTTTGTTATCACATTTCTTCAGATTCGCATACGTAATACCTGATATAAGACTGACAGACATACCACACATATATTCTATGTCATTAATTAACTGTACTCTATAGACATCAAAACGATCTCATAATTTTTCTGATTAATGCCGCTAATAATGCGCTATTCAGTCCTTTAACACTCATATAGGCCAAAAACAGCTTCTGCAGTGGTCTTGAGAAATGTCCATTTGCAGACCAAGAAGGCTATTTTTGAGAATTCACCATTGGAATGACTGGCTCACTAACCGAGCCAGTCATTCCAGTAGTAAATCTTCAAAAATAGTCTTCTCATGGTATACGAATGGACATTTTCTATGAGAAAATTTAAATTTTCTTGACCAAAATCGAGGGTTAAAGGGTTTATAGACAAGCAGGTGCAGTTGTCTTGTGAAATGTTCATTGGCATGTGAAAGAGGCCTATTTGTTAAGATTTTACACAGAAATCAGGCTGGCTCAATAACTCAGGCAGCCATTTCCCTGGTAAATTAGCCTAAATTAAAGGTTGGCTGATGAACATTCATTCACTCATTCAGTAAATAAAGAATTGGATTTTCTGTACAAATTTTGACAATGTTTTAATATCATTCACCTGAATTGCCTTGCAGTTAACACTTTTATCGATTTCCCGTTATCAATCATAAGCCAAAGATGGGGACTGATAATTAGACAGAGATATAAACTAATCAGATCTCAATGTCTTGGGCTGAGGGCGTGAAGCCTGCATTGACAAGCTACTATAACCACCAGAGGGTCCAATAAATGGAGGAATCCAGTTTTAGCTATGCCCCGCCCCTCCCTAGCTAAGCTCCACCCACACTTCACCCGTGTTAGGACAGATTGATCCCAGAACTCCTTGACTATGAATTTCCCAAAATTATACAGTAAGCTGTTGAATACTTTGAAATGATGGCAGCAACAGCACCCACACAAATTAGTTTCAAAATATTCAACAGCCTGTTTATTAAATAGTCTAAAGACACACATTGTACATGTACAACTAAACTTAGTCCGTCATCAATTGTGCGTTCGTGATGGATTTAGCTCATAGCTCATTCATGACGTAATTGATTATGATGTCATCCTAGACATCCCTTAGTTGATTATGCTGTCCTATGATTGATGGTTAAACTAGAATCCTCCATTCTTCTAGCCCTATCATGCCAATGTACTAGTCTGTATAGTACTTCTAAGAAAAAACTTAACATGTTTCCAAAACAAAATGAAACATACTGTCGAATGCTATGAATATAATTAGATTGGAAGACATTGCTACCCAACAGAACATTTCTTACATCGTGTTCAAAATTGTACTTAAAGCTAACATGTTTCTGTTCAGGAAACATTTAAAAGTTATTTCTGAGCTGTACTGTAGGTCTTGTAGATTCAGAACTACATCAATTTCCGTCAGTACCCTCATGTCACCTTCATGCACACTTCTGTTATCCAGAATTAACAGTTTCATGGTTAAATTTGGTCCAAAAAAATTTAATATCTGCCTAATGAATACAGACAGCCATTAGAGAATACAATTTTTTCGGTTATCGAGCCAGCCATTCCAGTGGTAAATTTTCAAAAATTGTATTCTCTTGACCTGTAAATGAACATTCCACAAGACCATAACAGAAACCGGTTTTGGCCGGCTTGAGCATTAAAGGGTTAAAATTAATTTTGTTCTAGCACTGTAAATGTTGGTAAAGATAAATTAATGATAAATAGGCATTCTGGAGAATTCTGCACTTTCTACACTTTTATAGGACCCCAAGCGCAAGACCACTTAACTGATTACATGTTTTTTACATTTTTGATGACCTTTGACAATTTGACCATAAAATCGACACACTTCTTCAAATGATCACAAGCCTAATGCACACATGCAGGGACACTCAACGGAAACAGACAGACCGACCGACAGAGAGAGAAACAGACAGACAGACAGACAGACAGCATGACAGACAGACAGCATGACAGACAGACAGCATGACAGACAGACAGCATGACAGACAGACAGACACGGACAGACACAGACAGTCATGGCTATTGTACTGAATCTCCCGGTGACACTTATAAATCACCAAGGATGCATGGTGGCATATCTTCAACCACTCATATTGTTCAACTCTTTTCAACCTGATGGCAGAAATGCACTTTTAAGCCAAAATTACACAATGAAAGAATATGGCCGGGTTAGTCAAAACACGAACTTACCGTTTAACACTCATATAATCCAAAATCGGCTTCTGCAGTGGTCTTGAGAAATCTCCATTTGCCGACAACGAAGACTATTCTTGAAAATGTACCACTGGAATGACTGGCTCGATAACCATGACAAATGGACATTTTCTATGAGAAAATTGAAATGTCTTTGAACAAATTTGAGTGTTAAACGGTTGATTAGAACAATTATATAACAAGGCTAGTAATGCACATAATTATATATTTGGTGGCCATTTTCACAGATATTCTCGTAGGTGTACATGTATATATATTTGGCCTAATATCTTCTCAGAAATAATTATTGCATCTATACTAAGATTGAAATACACCAGAATCCTCTAAAAGATGTATACTTACATATTATACTTACATATTATACTTACATATTATACTTACATATTATACTTACATATTATACTTACATATTATACTTACATATTATACTTACATATTATACTTACATATTATACTTACATATTATACTTACATATTAGCAACTACTGACCTACTTAGCTACTATTAACCCTTTAACACTAAAGTTGGTCAAAAACGGCTTCTGCAGTGGTCTTGGGATATGTCCATTTACAGTTGAAGAGATTTTTTTTTAATTTGATAAGTGAGCCAGCTATTCCAGTGGTAAATTTTTTAAACCAATCTCTTGGGCTGAACATGGACATTTTCTATGAGCAAATACAAATTTGAGGATTAAATGGCATAGCAAAATTCATTTCCTCCTCTTACAGAATTATAGACAGTCCATAGCAGAAGTGATTCAAGTGTATCCAGATAGAGGAGATTACAGGAAGTGTAATAGCTTCAAACTTTAACCTCCTCCTGACTAAATTTGATCAAGAAAATCAGAAGATTTCCTTATTGAATGTAAATTTGCAGGCTGAGAAGACTATTTTTTGGAAATTTGCCACTGGAATGACTGGCTCGCTTATCGAGCCAGTCATTTCAGTGGCAAATTTTCAAAAGTGGCCTTCTCTTGGCCTGCAAAAAGACATCCCTCAAGAGAACTACAGAGGCTGGTTTTGGCCAGCTTCGTCAAGAAAGGGTTAATGATTAAGATATGCCAAGATAATCACAATTTCTGCTTAGTGGGTGTCCATTTGCTGGCCATATTAAGAGTAATTTTGGAAATTTACAATTGGAATAACTGTCTTGGTTTGGCCCAAGAGTAATTCCAATGGTAAAATTTCAGAAATATTCTTCTCTTGGCCTACAATTATGTACATTTCCTAAGACCAGAGCAAATGTTTGTTGTGGCCAGCCTGTCACTATTACAGGGCTAAAGAGAGCTTGCTTATGCCTAGTACCTTTGATTGCTGCTTCACTGATAAGTCAATTACACTTTAACACTCAAATTTGTTCAAGAAAATTTCAATTTTCTCTTAGAAAATGTCCATTTGCAAACCAAGAGAAGACTATTTTTGAAAGGTTAACGAGCCAGTCATTCTAGTGGTAAATTGTCAAAAATAGTCTTCTCTTGGTCTGCAAATGGACATTTCTCAACACCACTGCAGAAGGTGTTTTTTGCCTGATATGAGTGCTTGTGGGTTAAGCTAGCTGAGAACCGGGTATGCAAGGTAATTATTATCTAATAGATCTATATCTTTGCCAATATTTTGAAGATTAAGACCTCATGCAGACTTAATTATAAATACATGTATAATGAATACAACCCATTAGCCCTTTAGAGGACAAGCCTGCTAAAACCAGCCGGTGCAGACTGGTCTTGCAAAAAGTGATCATTGGAATACCTGGCTCGATGAGCATACCAGTCATTCCAGCGATAAGCTTTCAAAAATAGTAATCACTTGGCCTGTATTAATAGTCATTTGCCATACACGTAAATGTAAATTTTTCTGATCAGGCTTTGCCTATTAATGGCTTAATCAAGTTGCATGACAGTCTAACAATTATTCTCAGATGTAGCTAGTGGAAAATATGCAGACATTAAAAGTCTTTAATGGTCAAATTTTGTCAAGAAAATTTTAATATCTACCATTTACAGGCCAAGAGAATTCAATTTTTGAAAATTTATCACAGGAATGACATAGTGGTAAATTTTCAAAAATTGTATTCTCTTGGCCCGCAAATGGACATTCCACAAGATCATAGCACAGGCCAGTTTTGGCCGGCCTTACCACTAAATAGTTAATAGAGATTCAGACTCTATTCATAGGAAACTATATAAATATGCATAGCTATAGCTCATGATATATTATATATACACAGGTTGGTTAGTATTTAAAATGTTATTATTGAATAACAATTCAATAATCTTGGTAATATCTGGCACATGAAGCAACACCCCAGAGACACAATACAAAGGCTCCATTTACTGGTATACTTAGGGAAGTAAGTGCGCTCTGTACAGCTTTTAGCCAAGACCATTAGAGTCAAACAGGAATAAAGCGGAATTGATCGCATTGGCGGTGCCAGAAAGGACAGTATTGATCTGAGAGTCATACAATACATGTACACCATAGAACCGCCATTAGTACACACATACAAGCTTGTTTAAAGGGAAAACATGACCATCAAAGAAATCATTGGTTTGACATAGTTTGTTAGTCACAATGAATAAAGCTTTTATATTTGTATCAAAACAATGGCATATATAAACACTGTTTAACCCTTGAATTTATCCAAGAAAATTTAAATTTTCTCATAAAAAATGTCGATTTGCAGACCAAGAGAAGACTATTTTTTTTAATTTACCACTGGAATGACTGGCTCGGTTATTGAGCCAGTCATTCCAATGGTAAATTTTCAAAAATAGTCTTCTTTTGGTCTGCAAATGGATATTTCTCAAGACCACAGCAGAAGACGTTTTTGGCTGATATGAATGTTAAAGGGTTAAAGGTCAAGGTTTACCAAGAAACTTTTTTTTGCTCAATGAATGTCTGTATTTGCAGGCCAAGAAGGGTATTTTTGACAATTAATCTTGGGATGAATGGCTTAAGAAAATCGACACTGTTAGGTCAGTGGTTAATTTTCAAAAATAGTCTCTTAGCCAGCACTTAATGGTCATTCCTCAAGACCACTGCAGAGGGTGGCTTTAGTCAGTTTAAGCATTAAATGGTTATTGAATCAGTTCATGGATACAGATCAGATCTAAAAACAACACCATTATCTACATCAAACAAGACTTTTTAGGGAAACTTACTAATGGCCGCAAATCATGCTTGCTTTGTGTGTTTGTGAAATGTTTTCTGGGGAGATAAGTGCCAGTAACTATGGACAGTCATCTCGCTAATACATGATTAAATAAACCAGAAATGTGAGTGCAATGCAAAGATGAAGCTCGATGTTAGACTTTGCAATGAACTATGAAGCTTAACTTAAGTCATAAAAAATAAATATTGAAGGCCTTATCACCAAGAAGCCCATTAGGGCCTGTAACGCTAACCTAGACTATTAGGATTTGAACCATTTGCATTTAAATACCGGTAGTCATGATGGATAATTTTCAAAAAAATCCAAACTTCTTGTTTGATATGTTGAAACCTACCACCATAGGATCATTCCACCCAAGTTTCGTTGAAATTGGCCCCCTATTTAAGGAGTAGCATTTTAAATGGTTCTGGAAAGTTTTCAAAAAATCCAAATGGTCACCGACAATTTTTGATAAATTTTTCATAAAATGAACGGTTTTAACCCAAAAAATTGACCAATCAAGATTCTGTATAAACATCTGAAGCCTACTCCCATAGTCAAAATTAGCTTGAAATCTGCCAAGCGGTTAATGAGGAGTAGTGTTTTTAAACAAAGGTTGACAGATGGATGACGGATGACAGACGGTCACCTTGCATATCAGTGACCTTAATCTTCTGACCAAAACATCACTGTGTGATGCTGTGTCATTATAAGGAGGCATGTGTCTACGTTTGGGTCCAATATGCATGATTAACCAAACCTGAGATATAAACAGAAAAGTCGAGCTAAACAGAAAATGTTAATGTTGAAAAAAATAAGATTTTTACCAAGGTCACAGTGACCGTAACCATTGACCTTTTGACCTCGACGTAAATGTGCGCTGTCAAGTTCATTATAAGGAAGCATGTGTCGAAGGTTGGCTCCAGTGTCATTAACCAAACCTGAGATATTAACAGAACAGTTGAGTTAAACGAAAAATATTACTGTTGAAAAAAACCAAGATTTTACCAGGGTCACAGTGACCAATGGACCAAAAAAATAAGGTTTTACCAAGGTCACAATAACCTTGACCATTGACCCTAATGTCATCGTGAGATGCTGTATCATTATAAGGAAGGATATGCTCAAGTTTGGGTCCAGTATGATTATATGGCGTATGAAATATACATGTAAATAAAATATTGATATTGATTTTTGATTATGTTGTATATCTATAGATATTAGTTATTGATATATTTTTATTTTGAGATGGCTTGTAAACAGATAGTAATTATAACCTTACTGTTTAAATTTTTTGTTGGAAAAGCAAACAGAAATGATTCAAGATTCTTTAAATTTTATATAGATATAACAGACTATTGGCAATGTCTTCGATTCTTTTAGGAACATGCATTTTGTTCAGCTAGCCCCTTTGTTTAGATTCTTTTGATTGTGGTCATTAGTAAACAGTGTTCAGTTTATGACAAAAACACTGCCAACATGTCTACCTATTATCTGAAATAAGTACATCTTAACAGTAATTAGAAGTCTTTCACTAAATCCCTGAGTCGCTCATGCACACATCTAATGCTATTTATTATACAGGGCAGCGTTTTACTAACACATGACAATTCAATACATTGTCCATTTTATTACATAAATCTGGATATCACCCGTGTGAAATAGATTTCAAGTTAACTTGGATTAGCTTGGATTTTCTTGAATATCCAAGCTATTGGAAAATTATTCAACCCATACCAGCTTGGATTTCCTTGAATTAGCTTGGACTTTATATAGTTGCTTGAACTTCTTGAAAATCCCCCCTTTCAGAATTCAAGCTAGCTGGGATTTTCTAGGACTTTTTAAATATCATCATGGAAAAGTGCAAGCTTCTTGGATTTGCTTGGACATTTCTGATTTGACAGAATTCAAGCTAGCTTGGATTTTCTAGGACTTTGTATTGTCAGACATAAAAGAATTCAAGCTACTTGGATATCTGTAGACTCACTTACACTACCTTGGATTATCTTGAAAATAGCTTGCACTAAGGCAAGAACAGGTTCTGTATAGTCATGACTAGAGGTGACCTTGACCTGGTAACTTGGTGGGAAATTTAGTCTTTGTAATAAAACAACCCAGTACATTCATTGCATTGATCATTACCAGCTATGGATATATAGAATATGATAGTTTGGAAACACTGACAGTACTGTTAGATAGAATGCTTAGCATCAGTAACCTTAAATGGAAACAGAACTGTATTTTGAGGTATGTATTCTATTGATTTCCAGAGAATTATTCAGAATTACCAGTTTTGGTATAGCTTTTTCAGTTCTATGTAATTAATGCAGTGATGATGCCTTTCTAAATAATATGGCACATTAACAATCTATGTCTATAAGAATAACAGACAAATCAGTCAGAAACTCATACATTGCTAATAACTCAACTCCCATGAAGGTGATTTTGTTTTTTAAGCATACATATTTATATATAATCTCTGTATGGCAGCATTTATGTGTACACGCACACATTTTATGTTAATGGCTAACCTATTTCAAAAGCTAGGATTAGCTGGGATTTTCTTGAAGTTCTAGATAACTGGGACTTTCTGGAATAAAATCCAAGCTAAGTGGGATTTTCCTGAATGTTCAAGCAGGCTTGGATTTTCTTGAACGTGCAAGCTAGCTTGGATTTTCTTGAATGTTCAAGCTAGCTGAAATATTCTTGGATTTTAATTGGCCAATACCGGCATGCTAGCTTGGATTATCTTGAATGTTCAAGTTAGCTCAGATTTTCTTGAATGTTCAAGCTACCTGGAATTTTCTTGGATTTTACTTTAACTAGGCCTTTCTTGGATTTTCTTGAATTATCTTGAATTTTATGTGGCCAATACCAGCAGGCTAATCCAAGCTTTTCCAAGTTATTAAAAGCTTGGATTAGCTGGTTTATTCAAGCTCCACAGAACTTGGATATTCATGACTATCCAAACTTTTTTTGGCCTGGGTAACTATGATATTCCTATCTATTATTAAGAATTTTGCAGCTCTTTAGTATAATACTGGTTTGCAGTAAATATACACTTTATTATATCAAAGCTGGCAACTATAATATTTCTATATAAAACTTGTCTTTTATCTTCCCACAAATAGGCTGGTGTTATCATACACAAAGCGTTATCTTCATAATATCTCGAATCATGTTCTATGCTTCATTGTACTCTCCCAGATCAGATTTTCATTGTGCTTTGGGAGCAGTCAATTTATAAATATAACCTTAGGTCATTATGCAGAAAATACAATGTCAAAAGTTCTCCTGAAATTCCACTCCTGACATTATGTAAAATTATGCAATGTGACGAAACTGAACACCTGCTAAGATTTAATTAAATGTTGATAAATGTTATTTACAAAATCCAGACAGTTAACATAACCATTGGCCTAAGTCCGCTGTCCAATGACAAATCAACTGCCAGACAAGATGAGCCAATCACACTGAATCCAACTTTAGCTGAGATAATTTGGAACCTTTATAAGCAAGAAATTTCTTGTGGAGCACTGTACTGAACTGAATTTAGCCATAATAAAAAGTTGCAGTTTGCGCTGATTATTTACGAAGAATTTCTTGTCTTCTTTTTAAGGTAAGCCATAGTCAATTTGTATCATAAAGTAAAAGACTAACTGTATCAACGGCCTTAGAAAGTCAGAATTATTTATAATTCATAAGTTAGATTTATAGCTATATTTTGAACTGAAGAATGATTATAGCACAGAATACAAATTATCAGAAGTGACCAGTAAGCTATTTGATAACTTGGTATATTTAAAATCCTTTTAATATACTTGCATTTGCTGAATGTATAATTATTTGGAAGTCAACGAATGTAGTGTACATAAGTCATTAAACTATTGTGGACGCTGTTGATAATAGGAGTCATTTACCATTTTTATAGTGCGTATTTTTTATATTAAACTTTATATTTTTATTATTATATATATCACATATCTTTGATTAATAACCAAGTGATTTTAAGAGCTGAATGCATTTGATGTTTACACCATTAAAAATAGTAGTCTCCCCTTGTGTATGGATGCAAATATTACATTTTGTAAGTGAAATCAATTATTCATGGGTTTCACAATTTACAGACAATCAAGTTGATTGAAGAAAATATTTTTATAATTCCCTCCAATCAACTATGGTTTATTTAGACTTAACATTGAAACCTTTTATCAAAGATTTGTCTAATTTGGATTAATTGGAGTGAAAACAAACAAGCATTTGATTTATGTTTCTAATTCAGTCCAGATCAAATTATCTCCCCTGGATAGAACTAAAATTTGTCTAGAGTCTGAGTTGTCACCCTTGGTTGACACCGACTTATTTTGGTGTTTTTGCATCCATCACTTACTTTATATATATATATATATATATATATATATATATATATATATATATATATATATATATATATATATTTGGCTTATGCATTCAAATTAATTGAGAAAGCTAGTTTATTTGATTTTCACATAGTTATCTGTTTAATTTTAGAATATTCAGTCTCAAAAATGGTTATGAATTTATTTAATAAGTAATTAAATGTAATAAAGTTGATCATATATATATATATATATATATATATATATATATATATATATCTACAGTAAGTATATTGATATATCTACTGAATAAGACACTGAACTGAATTTAGCCATAATAAAAGTTGCAGTTTGCTCTGATTATTTACGAAGAATTTCTTGTCTTCTTTTTAAGGAGTAAATCCCCGGCCAAGCGAGTGCGACACAAAGACAGCCAGAACAATCATTACTACAATTATTCCACCCCCATAATTAACCAAACATGAGATATAAACACAAAAGTTGAGCTAAACGCGAATTGGACGACGGCATTACCGCCACCGCCACCGCCACCGCCACCGCCACCGGATGATGTGCAGGGCATCGCAATAGCTCATTTTACTTCGTAAAGTCGAGCTAAAAGGTGAGGTCCAAATTTAACTGAATATGCCTAGGACTCGGATGCTTCGGGAAATTTTTTTTACGTCTTTTCAGATTTCTAACCAGCTAGCTGCTCCATAACATATCCAGCCTTTGCAGTGGTCCTGAGGAATGTCCATTTGCAGGTCAAGAACTGTTTTTTGAAAATTTACCACTGGAATGCCTGGCTCGTATAACCGAGCCAGTCATTCCAGTGGTAAATTTAAAAAAATAATCTCTTGGCCTGGAAATGGCTATTCAATAAGTAAATATTTTAATTTTCTTGACCAAATTTTACCTTTAAAGGGTTAAACATTGCCCAGTGAAGCTAATATGGTAAAAACGTTAGCATTTATAAAGGCATATAATATTATTGATGAATTAAATGACGATTGAAAGACCGTGCCATTCTCTTAATACGACCAGACGATCAGGAGGGTCTGGTATTATGTTTTACTAATTACATATACCTACCTCCTTGCATTACTATAGCTCTTTCCTTCTCTGAAGGGAGTGACTGAAGGCTTCTTCAGGAATCTCCATACTCTCTCTAATGATGAGATGCGTAGTAATTCGCTTGAATGCTATATCTCAGAAGCAAGAAGAGGGTTAATCCAAGACCCCTAGCCGCTGAGAAGGTTATTAAGCACAATGACAACCTCATTGGCTGATAGCTATCACATGACATTGTTGTAGCAACCATGATTACATTCCTTTGACGACGCCAATCATATAATCCAGTTTTAAGCAGATCCATGAAGAGGTAGATGATCATGTCACTACTCGGCTCTGAATATCTGACTAAAGCTGAAATTAAAAACTAACCTAAACAGTCCACATTATATGACTGAAATTTTCAATCTGAAATACCCAAATATGACAAAACTGACATATTCGGGTATACCCAAAGGCTGAATGATATACTGAATATCTAAGTTGAATATAACTAATCTAACAAGATATGACCATTACATTGAAGCCTCAAGCACCCGCCCCCACCCCCACCCCAAAATATGACAGAAGGGAGGCTTGAGGTGGGCTGTAATGCTAGGAGGTAGGTATATGTAATTACTAAAACATACGACCAGACCCTCTGGGTCATCAGGTCATTATTACTACATTACAACCTACCTCCTTGCATTACTATAGCTTAAATACAGATTTCAACATTGAACAAAGCCCGGAACATTGGGGAAGGGGAATAATTTCCCCTGAGAGAAAATTGCGGAAATGTACCAATGAAGAAACAATCAGACAGATATAGATTCTACACCAACCTGGACACACACATGGCTTCCCCCACACACCCCTCCCCTCCTGATGAAAGAAAATTGAGCCTACTGGGAAAGTTTGATCGGATAAGATAGAAAGACAGAGAATCAGGGGATTTCAATGAACGAGGGCATGGAAAAAACTCACAGATCTGAAAGGTTGACATGAAAGAAGATTCTGTGAGGGACCAGGATCCTGAAATTTATATAGGAAACCCAACAGGAGCCCCAACCTAGCATAGATGTATCCATGAAAAGGATGGCCTGAGGAGATGATGGAAGAAGAGGGAACCCAAATAACAGGATTAACTGATATTCTAAAATCAGGAATGGTTCATGAATTGAAGATGAGAATCCAATCATTAAGAAATCTAGAGCTGATTCCAGCGGGATAAAAGATAGAACCGGAAAGGTCTTGTCATCAGAGGAACCCAAGGAATCACTTCCTATACCTAAAAGATGAGGCCTATGAAACTGAGGAAATAACTAGCCGAAACTATCTGGCTTATCTTGAGAGGTTGAAATGAGAATACCATTATCTACCCATTGGGAGGTAGGGAAATAACCTCCCCTGAGGTCGAAGAGACCTCCAGGGGGTAAAAACACAGACCAGCGTGACGCTTCCATATTATGATATCAGAATAAAAGCAAACTTTGTGACCAGCAAGACAAAATATGGAAATACCGTTCACCCCACACCCCCTAAAAGAAGATTATAAACGATCCTGATGATAAAAAGAAAGTGTATATCTGTCATACACATAATACAGGAAAATAAATAGAGAAGACCTAATAACAAAAGGGGATAAGAAGCCTATCAACAGAAGATATACTAGAGTGATACTTAATATCTGAATAAAAGAAATCTATAACTGAAAAATAAAGGCTAAAAAGCCTCAATATTCCAATTAGGACTAGGCTGAAATAGATATGATGTTGATAGATAAGATATTTCTTAAGTTATCTAAGTATACATCCAAAGTGGTCAAGAATCTATTTAGAGAATTTTTGGATGATACGATAAGAATAGAAAGCAATGTTACTTGAATCAAGTGAAAGGCGATTGTATCATAGATATAAGAGCTATATCCTTATTCTAACCCCTTCCTGAGAGTTAACTAGCTTTGATTTCTACTATTCAATCTTATGGCGGGACAGCGGCAGAAAAACAGCAGAGGAAGAAAGTGATTAAAATTTTGATTTTGACACGCCAGAATGACTGATCCTGGGCCCGATCCAGGGCAGGACAGCCGGCAGAAAAACAGCTGAGGAAAGAGATTAAAATTTTAATTTTGACACACCAGAATGACCGGTCCCGACTCGGGCTGGGCCCGAGCCAGGGCGGGGAAACTGGGAGAAACATTAAAAACTGATTCTGAAATGCCGGAATGACCGGTCCCGAGCCGTGCCTGGGCCCTAACCGGGGTGGGACAGCCGGCAGAAAATCATAATAGAGGGCCAGGACTCGGGACTGAGAAAATCCCGGGGATGGGGCTGGGGCCCAAGGAATTCAGAATCCGAAGAATCCTTAACAGCCGGACCCGGGTCCGGACCCAAGGATAAGATCGGCAACTTGAGCCGGCCGACATCCCAACACAGGGCCGGGAAAAAACCTGGGCCTGGGGCTGGAGCCTGCACAGCCTCTAAACCCGACGTCACCCCGGAGGCCGGACCCTGACCACAAGCTGGGTCCGGCCCCACCACCCCCTTCACCCTGATGGAATCGGTAACCTAAGCCAGTCAGCATCCAGACCCGGGTCCAGGAAAAAACCTGGGCCCAGGGCCGGAAGTCCAGCTGGAGTAATAACAGATACAATATGTGAATATGCGATTGGCTTAGTAGCAGATAGCGTGTGTGACGACCCTTGAAGACACAGTAGTGACAGGCCGGACCGACTTATGACCTGATATTAGGCCCGAGACCTTCAGCGGTCTGCACGGGCGCAGGCTGCAGAATGTTGACTGAGCCGGACCGACTTATAACCTGACTAGGCCTGAGATCTTCATCGATCTGCAAGGGCGCAAGCTGCGGAATGTTGAATGAAGATGACGAAATCTGTGGAGGCGTGACTGGCTCATGAACAGGCGGTGAACGAGGCATATACCGAGATTTGATAGCTAGCGACCAAGAACTGCAAATAAGGCAGGAAGGCTCAAGGGTACACTAAGTGCACTTGGAAAACCATGTCCAACGTGGTCTAATTTTATAAATCTCTGGAAGCTGCCATTAGAACATCGTATAGAGTGATTCACATTCTTCTCTTTAAATTTAACCTATGACTTCTTCAGAGACATTCTCGGATCTGAATCGTAAAACAGTAAGACCCGATAGAGTAAAGCTCTGAGATACCTTACCGATCTCAAAAACTTTTAAATATTTTCTTTTTGAGAGAGAGTATGTTAGCCAGATTATATTAGGATTCATGCTCAGTACCATACAAGCATGACAATACAATAGCTTTAGAAGCCACTGTTTAATAAAGAAGCACAAGTAGACAACTCATATGTCAAAACACTCTAGACGCAAATAACCAAAACTAGTAACGCGCCTACCACGAAAATAGAAATGATCATTAAAATCGTTCTTATAACACCATAACCTACAACCACTTATCTTGGGAGGTTTCTTCCTCTTATCAGACATCTTGATGACCTTTATCCACGACTTTCAAATCCACAGGCTGATTTCAATAAGTAATAACTTATAAATTAGCTGCAAAATTTTGTTATGCCTTTTCCCATCTAGAGTAGGAAAAGGAATGAAATCATGGTTGCTACAACAAGGTCATGTGATAGCTATCAGCCAATGAGGTTGTCATTGTGCTTAATGACCTTCTCAGTGGCTATGGATATTGGATTAACCAGCTTCTTGCCTCATTCTGAGATATAGCATTCAAGCGAATTACAATGGATCTCATCATTAGAGAGTATGGAGATTCCTGAAGAAGCCTTCAGTCACTCTGTAACCACAATACCCATCAAACATTGGCTGTAAAAAATTCATCCTACTACGCTTCCCTTCAGAGAAGGAAAGAGCTATAGTAATGCAAGGAGGTAGGTTGTAATGTAGTAATAACTTGGCTTTAAAAAAGAAAATAAATCACCAAGAAATAAATAGTCGAAACTCTGTAAAGGTATGGAGAAATTTGCAAATCTGTTTTTCTATGATTCAGACTGCATGAAATTATGGCATTGAAAACAATAATTCTGTGGAATTAAATGTCTCGCCTGTCTCCTGTTTGTCACACTGGTATTGACCTTTGACCTTGTGGCCTGCACGTCATCATGCAGAAACTTCCTAACATTATAGGTAACCATGTATTCAAATTTTGTTCAAACAAGATTTACCAATCCTGAAATATAATTGATTTGCTAAATAGAAAAACTTAACGTTGAATAAGCAGAGGTCAAACAGCAATATTAGAATGGCCTTGACCTTTGACCAAATGAGCTCACTATCATCATAATGCCTCAGTATGGTATGTGAAACCATATGCCCATGCTTGGTTCCAGTGGGATTAAGCAATCCTAAAATATAGACAAACAAAAACCCCGTAATATTGGAAATACAAACATGACAGAGGTGAAATATCAAGGCTGTGATGGCCTTGAACCTGTATCTAGTGATGTCATTATCAGCACACAGCTTCCTTATTTTATAGGGGACCACGTGTCCAAGATTAGTTCTGATAATATTAAGTAATTCTGAAATATAAATGTATATGATTTGCTAAACTGGAAATATTTATGTTGAAAAAGCAGAGGTAAAATAGCAAGGTCAGAATGACCTTGACATTTAACCTGGTGACCTCAATGTCACCATCCTATATCTTCATGGTATAAGCAACCATGTAACCAAGTTGTGTTCCATTAGGGTTTAGCAATCCAGAAATATAACCAGGTAAGATTTGCTAAGCCTAAAGACGTAACATTGAAAAGTATTGTAGAGGTCAGAATGACCTTGATCTTCAAAGTTGTGACTTCAGTGTCAGCATGCTGCCTCCTAAAACTATGGCTAAAAATGTATCCAAGTTTAGTCCTAATAAGATTAACTAATCCTGAAAGACACGCCGAGACATTTTACCAAACGCCAAAAACTTAACAATTGAGATTCAGAGAGTACAGAGATCAATTGATCGATCCCAACATGGGCAAAGAGTGGATGGAGCTTAGCTAGAAATGGGCATGGCATAGCTTAAAAAAACCCACAGACACACCCCCCCCCCTTGTGGGTTGGTCTGTTGTTTTATTAATGACTATAAAAACATACTTACCGTTCAATCACTACTTGCTAAATCAATTATCTGCATTTAGCTATCAGAATAAGATTTTTATGCTTGCATACACACCTCCACATGCCTATTCCTATTAATATGGACCCTCAACCAGGCTACTGGTTAAGTCCATCTCCAGCATACTGACAGCTATAGACTGGCACCAGTCTATACTCACCCCATAGTGACGCTTGTCACTTAAGCGCGCTTGCGCATGCGCACTGGAGCCCAAATAGGAAACAGATTCACTTTTCTAAATTTAAGTGCTAAATATTAAAGGCCAGTCCTCAAATCTTACCACGCGGGGTGGTTGAGGCCGGGTCATAGTGATTGAACGATAAGTATGTTTTTATAGTGGTTAATAAAACAACAGACCAACCCACAAGGGGGGGTCTGTGGGGTGTTGTTATTACACCACAAAAACATCCATTACCGTTCAATCACTACTTGCTAAACCCATAGATTTGGTCAGTGCCCAATTTAAACATTAGGTGGGAGTAGATTTGAGAATCAACAAACAAGGATAAAAATCGAACCAATCTTATCCAAATGTTAATAACATAACATAATAGTGCATTTAACTCAATCACACCGTGATTAACAAATAAGGAAAACTTGAACTTAAAGAAATAAATAAAAACCAAAAGAAGACTCACCATTTCTCACAGACGCACAGTCCTAACGAAAATGGTGGAAAGTGTTTGGTAAATGGTCTTCACCTTTTTTAGTTAAAATAGTATGTTACGAAAGGAGGCTGCTGCACTCTGGTCTTTGAGATAAAAGGATGTAAAAGTGGATTCAGATTTCCTTCCTGCCACCTGCATGACCTCATCTAAAGACGAACCGTCAAAAGAGCGAAAGAAGTAGCCATACCTCTAACGCATGGGCTTTAATCTGGGATAGATTAATTTGATCTGGTGAGGCTATCTCATAACAAAGCTTAATTGTTTCACAATTCCATCTGGCAATCGTAGATTTTGAGACCGGCTTAGATAACTCGTCTACGTAGGAAACCAATAAATGGGATGGATCGGCCCTTTTAAAATCGGTTCATTGTTTGTAGGTTCTTAATGCCCTAACAGGCCACCAAAAAGACGATAAAGATTTTAAAATGATCGGACTAGCAGGAAAGCGGTTAAACTGAGTTTTAGATAAAAAAAGTCCCTTCTGGGATATAAAACCAAACTGTCTCCTATCAGAGCTATCAGAAGAACCTCGCAATCTTGGTCCTTGACCTTCAAGACTAACGGAATCAAATTGTTGGAGGGAAGGCATAGGCGAACATTCCTGTCCAGAACTGAGACAGAGCATCCACCGCCAGGGCTTGACTGTCTGGAAAAGGAGACATGTAAGAGGAGATTTGGGCATTCAGAAAGGTCGCGAACAGATCTACTAGAGGACGATCCATAAGACTGAAAAACGCTCTGACAACCGACTTCTTTAACTGCCACTCTGTGTGGGCGGACTTACTGGGACGTGACAGTTGGTCCGCCAGAAAATTCACACTGCCTGGGACATGGGAGGACACTAGAAAAATCTGCCCCTTGCGGCACCACAAGAGAAGATTCCACACTTCTAGACAAAGGAGAGATGACCTTGTACCTCCCTGCCTGTTGATATAAGATACCACTGTCGAATTGTCCGACCGAATCGAGACTTTGAGACCTATCACAAGATCTGACCATGAAAGGAGAGCCTTCTTGACAGCCCACAACTCCAGAATGTTGATATGGGCTATCGACTCCTCCAGGGACCAAAGGCCGGAAACTGACAGGGAGTCCCAGACTGCTCCCCAAAAAGCTGTGGTCAGGCCAAAAAACATGACGCGAAACTGTCAAACTCGATCTTAGTAAGCAAAACTCAGGAATTTACTGAAGGGTAAATGAAAACATGAAAGAAGGCGTCATTTTGGTCAATGGAAACGACCACATACCCTGATCTAGATTGGAAAAGATCTGGGAGATGGTCTCCATCTTGACTTGGGAGTAAGAGTCATGAGATTTAATCATGACATACCCCCTTGTTAAATTAAAATTAATGCAGATATGAATGTTTCAGAGTGAATAGAGATCATTTTACTAAGATTTAATGAAAGGGTAGGAAAACCAACCCTAGGCTGAACGCTCTCATGTATGTATAAATTCCTTAGAATTAACATAATTCACAAAGAAAACTAACATGATAATGACCAATTGTCAATTGAAAGGACCAGAGGAGACAAGAAAAAAGGAATTAAAAGAGGAAAGAGCCGACACAAAAGAAGGAAGGTCTATAGAAAACTTGTCCTTAAAAAGAAGAGAAAGAGTCTAAGCAATCCACCAGAGAGACAGGGACCAGACATCCGAAGAGACCCTGACTGGACAAAATCGCCTCAGCCCTGACCGACTAGGGAAAAGAAGAATACGGATTAGGAGATGAAGAAGAAAAGAAATGAGAAGAGTCACCAGAGGCCATAGAACCAACAGTTCAAATGGAAAGAGGAGAGCAAAGCCTCTTGGAAGCTAGAAGGTTAGAAAAACGTAAAGAATCAGAAAAGGAAAAAGATTGATCAGAAGGAATGTCAACAGATACATCCTGACCAGAGGACATGGAAAGAATAGAGAAAAAACCTGACATGAAAGAACGAACAAGGGACGAATCCCTAAAAATAGAAAACAATGAAAAAAACAGACCTTAATCAACAATTAGAAACTCAAGTGCAAAAGAGAGAACGACAGAAAAAATCAGATCAAGATGATCAAAAGAGGAAGAAGAAGGAGGAAGAGAGGAATTACAAAGAATGGAAGATGAAGAGGAAAGAACAGGACCAGAAGATCCCTGGATAGGATAGATAGACGATGAAATACGGGAAAACCCCAGAGGAGGGAAAAAAGAAGAAAGACAGACAGAGAGAAAGAGGAAGGAGACCATGACTAGAAGAAAACTTTAGCAGAAGGAGCAGAGGATGAAGGAAGAGACCTATACTTATCTTACTCATTATTATTAAAGACTTAGAACCAATATTATCTTCATGTAAAGACGGATGTCATTGAGATTGATATGATAATAAAAGGAATGATTGATAGAATGATAATGAATCCCGGGAACATCTGGATGTTAAATACACAAAACACTAATACTTGATAATGATTAAACACTACGGGATGAAAACACAAAACAAAACGCTGAAAAACAGAGGCGATATAAAATCTAAGCAAAAAGACTCACCTAAACCATGACTGTAACAACGCAGAAGAAAAAACTCGGCTTTTATTCCTTCTTCCTTCACCATAATCTTATTTCTCTATTCTCAGTGTTTTCTACCTCTTGTAATCATTAATCTTAGAGCCATTCTCTTCCCTATGAATCCACTACTGAAACTATTCCTTTCAGCGCCTGACAGAATTAGACTAAGAATTATGCTAGAAAGGGGATTTTCTTCGAGAAAATAACTCCCTTTGGATAAAATAAATATGTAAACCTGCCGACATAAGAGGAAAAAAGAGTGCGAAAAAAGGCTGAACGGCCCGAAGACAACTGGCCATCTAAAGTTGGATGAAATTAAAAACTAATTTTAATTGCGACATCTAGTGATAATGCGTAAAATACAGACTGACTTATCGACTGCAACAAAAAACCCATCCGGCAACCAGTCGGAAGAGTCTTTAATTACGTTGAAAAGTTCCACTGAGAAAACAATAAATGCTGAATATCTACAATTTCAAGAGAGACTTCAAGACTGGCAATGTCTCGGAATTAATATGTTCAGCGATTAAACATTCCGATTTTAAAAGCACTTACAGAAATAAGATTAACCTGGAATCTCAATAAGAGCTATCACCGGAAATCCAAAAAAGGAAAACAGAACCGGAAGTTAATCATAGAACACCATGAAACCGGTAATGACCCTATCCCCGGATGTACGAATCCGGAAGTGAAAAAATAGGAAACGGAAATGCGCAAACCAGAAGACAACTGTAAACTGAAACCGGATGTACAGTAAAACACCAGAATAAACAAAGGAACCGGAAATACACAAACACCGGAAGTCAGACCGGATACGGAAAGAACGGAGGTAGATCCAGAAAATGGAAGTAACCCCTGTCCTGAGGACGGAAGTCTATCCGAGTCTGAACGACCCGGAAGTACACCTCTAGAAACAGAAGCGGAAGTGTACAGACAGGAATCCAAACCGGAAGCGGAAGCGCTTCTACCGGAAGACGAAAAATAATAGGAGTCCACAGACCCCGGATATCCGGCATCACCGGAAGCGCTGCTAAAACCGGAAACGGAACTAGGAACAGGATCTTGAAGATCTGGATGTCCTACAAAAACGGAAGACATACCGGAAACGGACGGAACGGAAGTAATAACCGGATCTTGACGACATAGATTTCCTGCCAAACCGGAAGTCCTACCGGAAACGGACACCAGAGAAGAAAGAACCAGATCCTGAAGACCCGGATGTCTTGCTAAACCGAAAAAAAACCCGGAAAAAGGAAGTAAACCCGAGTCCAGAGGACCCGAATCCACCACAACGGAACCGAAAGAACTAGCAAGATTAGAATCAAATTCTTGGCAATGGGCGATCTAGAAAGAACCTTGACGACCGGTACAGTCGAAAAAGTGGCATTGGCATAAGGTCCAGCCTTATGGACGTCAGCCTCAGCCTCCGTCACCACTGCTTGTGGGTTATGCCCGTCACCCTCAAGTCTTAGGTGGGTTTGACCCGGTGCACTACACGTGCCCACCTTCGAGAGCTTAGTCGCTCTAGACTTCTGCTTCGGAGATTTTTTAACCTGCATGGAGGTTAGAGGGACCGGTTTCCCCCATTTGTGGGAATGCCCGCTAGCCTTCGGATTATCATCAGAACTTGAAGAAACATCCTGTTTCTTAGTCTCCTTTATTGCAGAAGACATCCTTTCGTCAAGGGTTTTTGTCAAAACAGATGCGAACGATTCAAATCTTGCAAAAAGAGCTAGCACGGCATATGAATTCGCCGAAGAGGCTCCCCCCTCCATTGCTACCGGTAAAGATACATTAGATTGTGCAAAAGACACAGCTTTCGCCTTGCTAGCAACGGAGGTAGGGGAAGGGTGACCGGAGGGCAGTGGTTGTTTAAATGGTAAATCTTTAAAAAGAGGCCTTAGACACCAAGACCGGCCACCCTTTACAGATCCCACACATCGTTACGAAGGTACAAGTGGTACATATCGCGCAGACATGCCCGGCAAATTCAACTGAGTGATGGCGATCACACTTTGATGATGTACATTATGTCTTTTCAGATGATTTAGCGGACTCCTAAAAACGAAAAACATAACAATGAAGCATATCGCTTAAAAATTGTAAAAAGAAGACTAGAAAGATAAAAATCATTTCTTTAAAAGGCGGGAAAGTTCAAATTAGAAAACAAAATCCCTACCGACAAGAAAACAAACTTGCA
Organism: Chaetoderma sp. LZ-2023a; assembly: GCA_034401795.1. NCBI lineage: Eukaryota > Metazoa > Mollusca > Caudofoveata > Chaetodermatida > Chaetodermatidae > Chaetoderma > Chaetoderma sp. LZ-2023a. The sequence continues at coordinate 57,318,750 of CM067360.1, forward strand.
TAGGGATAAATGATAATCCTTATAATGCACTAGAGTAAATTGATAAGGGCTCTGGATGACTGCTGGAGTTTAATATATGATGATGAATGATATAGGCATAGTAATTAAGATACCACGAAGCGAGAACGATCTTTCACGAAAACCGGTAACAATATGAACATAGTTATAAAATACCATATAACCACGAATATACTTCCTACACATAACTTAGGGAGGATTGACTTCATATTAGGCATAATCTCGATAATATAGAAGGCAAAAGATGTAGCTGACACAGCGTAAAAACTTAGACGAATATTTTAAGCAGTTGTTCTGCAAGCAGAATAATTGAAAAGTGAATCTGTTTCCTTATTTGGGCTCGTGCGCATGCGCAAGCGCACTTAGTGACAAGCGTCACTATGGGGTGAGCATAGACTGGTGCCAGTCTATAGCTGTCAGTATGCTGGAGATGGACTTAACCTGTAGCCTGGTTGAGGGTCCATATTAATAGGAACAGGCATGGGGAGGTGTGTATGCAGGCATAAAAATCTTATTCTGATAGCTAAATGCAGATAATTGATTTAGCAAGTAGTGATTGAATGGTAATGGATGTTTTTGTAGTGTAATAACAACTGGATTCCTCCATTGTCACAGTCTGAATGTTTTCTTCTCAACCATCTGGCTGCTGTGTTTTTGCAGACGATATATTCCAGGGGATATATCTCTGGACCTGCTAAAAATTTTGAAAACAATTTGACTGAAACCACCAACAACTTTCATTCAAATTGTTTTCAAAATATTCAGCAAGTCAAGCATTTTTGCTCATTGAAATTATTGCCTGGTGACTTGCAGCAGCGAGACAGTTAATGGCATTGATTCCTTACTGACTATATGGTACATATTGTAAAGCTTGCCTTAAGATAATACAAAATGATGTCACTTCCATCATAGAAATTAATTTAGTATTGAAATATAAGTAAAGCACATTTATATAATTTAATTAAACTATAAGCTATTCTAACTTATCTTTGAAATAATGACTGCCAAATAATGCTTTGAAATTGTCTTTTTTATATCTTTTAACACTTTTACAGACAAATCCTGGAAAGAGTAAATTCTTCACAATATAAAACTTAGTATGTTGAATCTTATAAAATTGTTTTGACTGGAATCTGTTGCTGCCTCGCTTCCAGTCAAATTAATTTCAAAATATTCAACTGTTTTCCTGTATGGCTGCCTTGAAAATTGCTCCTCACTTCCAGTCAAATTAATTTCAAAATATTCAACAGTTTTCCTGTATGGCTGCCTTGAAATTGAGATATATGGAATTAATTTGTGAAAGAGTAAAGACATTGACATCAATTAATAGCAGGATGTTAAGTTTTGGAAATATTGGTTATCTGTAAATTAAAATACATTTCACTTCTTGTTATCTTTGTTATTGCACAAAATGCCTTGTTCTGATTGGTCGGAGATAGCATTTCAGATAATATTATTTTGGATTTATTATCTCTGTATACATGGCTGTTATGGTTACGCGGTTATTGTGAATAATGGAAACATTACATTGATTGCAAGCCACAGGTCAGAATAAAGATGGAGGGTTCCAGATTTAGCTCCGTTCCACTCATCTCTAACCAATCTCCGCCCACACATTGCCGGTGTTGGGATCGGAAAAAAATCCTAATCTCCCTGACTTTCAATTTTCAGAAAACTATACAGGTAAGCTATAGAGTATTTTAAAACTAATTTGACTGGGAGCACATGCAGTTGTTGCCTATGGCAGCAAAACCGCCCAGTCAAATTAGTTTCAAAATATTCAACATCATGTTTATTAACCCTTTAGCCCTCGAATTTGTTAACAAAAATTATTAACACTATTTTTTTTAATTTACCACTGGAATGACTGGCTCGGTTATCGTCTACAAACGAACATTTCTCAAGAGCAGAAGCCATTTTTGGCTGTTATAAGTATTAAAGGTTCAAAAGGTAAAAAACCCATACAATTCGCACAACAGATAGACATTTAAAGTTTCTCCATTCATTCATTACGTAGTTGATTGCGACATCAGCCTACATGTCACGTAATTGATTATGACATCATATACTTGATTGACAGATTGAATATATCAATTGTCATGACAAGCATTCATAAAGATTTTGTTAACCCTTACCACTCTGATGTCAATATTATATCTTTTACTCCGTCAATAGTAAAGAAACTGGTGTAAATTTTTCAACAATTTCAGTGGACGATGTTGCTGTCTATGACAGCAACACCTTCCACCAAATTTGTTGAAAAATGAACACCAGTTCATCCTTTTAATTTAAAAATTTTTAATTTTGACATCAGAATTTTAACAGTTAAGCACAGTGAGCAAGGATTGGTTGACCCTTTAACCCTTGATTGCTAGTCTCTCAATTGATGAATCCAATTTCTGAGTCAATCATATGATGTCATAATCAACTACATGATGTGTAGGATGATTATAATTACATCATGAATGACTCGATTTAGTCCATCTTAAATGCTTAATAGTCCGTTAGGTTCTACAAATCGTATGTCTGTCATGTTTGTACCTTTCAACAAACATGTTTTTGAATATTTTGAAACTAATTTGACTGGGCGCCGTTGCAAAATTTCTAAAAGCTTACCTGTATAGTTTTCTGGAAACTGAGATTCTGAGAGTAACAGGGATCGGTTGGTCACAACATGGGCGACGTGTGGGTGGAGCTTAGCTAGAGATGAGTGGGGCGTAGCTAAAACTGGATTCCTTCATTTCAAGACAACTCTAGATACAGCTGAGAGTTGTTAAATATTTTCTAAGTAATTTGACAGGAACTTATAGTTTCATAGGCAGCAACAGCACCCCGTGAAATATTTTTCAAAATATTTAACAGAATATTCCTTACATCAAAAAGTTTAAGTCAATTTTCTCATAGAAAAATGTCCGGTTATTGAGCCAGTCATTCCAGTGGTAAATTTTCAAAAATAGTCTTCTCTTGGTCTGCAAATGGACATTTCTCAAGACGACTGCAGTAGCCATTTTTGGCTGATATGAGTGTTAAAGGGGTAAGGAGATCATGACAGAAAGTGGCATTGAGTGACTACAGTAGCGTGATGTGAGATAACAACATGAAAGGAGTTAATGTGATTATAAAAACAATGTTGAAAAGACATTTATGTATTCAAGAAAGATATATGTAGATGATACAAAAAATGTCCCTATATGTATTTTAATGAATACCTAAGTCCTTGTTTGAAAATCAGCCTGCTAACAAGAATGACTGAGATTATAAACATGAAATAGGGTTATTTTTACACAACCGTGCTCACATTTTAAGATTGTGGCTTTACAGGCACTAAGTGCAATAATCATAAATTAATATTTTGAGTTGTGACTTAATCACGTACACTTGAACAGTATTACAAAACAATGTTTTGATGTTCAAAGTTTTTGCTGGGAAAGCAGCAAAAAACCTGAAAATCAAGTAAATTCAATAATAAATACAAAACTGTCCAAACTCTAAACTGTTTAACTTGACATGTACTTCGCATGACTGTAATTTACATGCATAATAATTAGTTTTGGTGATCGATTGGTTACAGCGAAATGAAAATACAATTTACTGGGAGTCAAAGTATGGGATCCTCTCATTGATCTCACCATGAAGGTTTATTCTGAGGCCTATTGTGGTACACCATTATTCACCATGAGTTAACTTAGCAGTGATTAATTTATATAATTAACAATTTTAAAGAACATCATTAAATCTGACAAAGTATTCGCCCTTATTCCCTTTAACCATCAAATGTTTTTCAAAAATTTCAGATTTCACATAGAAAATGTCTATTTGCAGACCAAGGTTATTTTAAATTTTACCATTGGAATGACTGTCTTGGTGATCGAGACAGTTATTCCAGTGGTAGATGTTCAAAGATATTACGTCTTTTTTTGGCCCGCAAATGGATATTTCGCAAGAGCGTACAGAAATAATATTTTGGCCAGTTTGACTATTAAAGGGTTAAAATTTGTTCAACATTTAAATTTTCTCATAGAAAATATCCATTTGCAGACCAAGAGATTATTTTTTTTAATTTACCACTGGAATGATTGGTTTTGTTATCGAGCCAGTAATTTGTGGTAAATTTTTTTAAATGGTCTCGACCTCTTGGTCTGCAAATGGACATTTCTCAAGATCACTGCAAAAGCCGTTTTGGCTGATATGACTATTAAAGCATGCATAAATGGATCATCAAAACTGCCATTGATATCTTGGAGTCAATTAGATTTTAAACTAGAATGTTTAATCGATGCCACACTCTCGCAAATCCACACATTCTTGACAAGTTTGATGTTCTTCCCCAACCCCCCCCCCCCCCCACCACCACCCACCCACCCCCTACCCCCACCCCCACAATCTCAGTGGATGAGTCTAATGTAAATGTTCCCTCGCAATCCGAAATAATATAGGTAACTCACATACCAGAACTGGTAAAATTCTGCCAACTTTTATGTTCTGACCTCACACACATCCCCCCCACCCCCACAAAGCCTAATGTAAACATTGTCTCCACAATCATGTGAATAAACTCGTATCCTTTAAGTCCCCAAGGAGTCCAAAAGGAGTCCCTTTTCAGTCACAGACTTAAAAGGAACTCCTTACGAGTCACTTTTCAGTCTTCAATTTAGTATTGCACCCTCATAGGGAGTCGCTTTTCAGTCACCTGTTCCAATTATGCAAACAAAGACTGAAAAGGGTCACCTAAGGAGTCCCTTTTTAGTCCGGGACTTAGAAGGGACTCCAAAAGAGTCCCTTTTCAGACCCTCAAATTACCATGGAACCTTAATCAGACAGTTAGAAATGTTCTATAATGGCCGCTCTTGTTTTCAGGCCAAAAATTAAAGATAGTACATGTAATCTTTTGACAAGAGGCATTGGGTGAGCTAACAACAGTTAACTAATTCAATTTCACCAAGGCGCATTAACACTGTATGACACCTTGTTTGTTATGTTTGCTATAACCAGAGATTGTTAACATATTACAAGTATTATAAAGCATGGTCACTACATTACTATACAGGTTAAGAAGTTGAATCAAAACTGCTAACTGCTAATAAATTTCAGCAAATCAATAAAATACATACCTTCCAAAATACATGTACATGTAGGTCTATTTCCATGTTAAGCCTACTAGCGCTAAGTATTCTATCTAACAATTGTATCAGCACTTTCAAAGTATTAAATTCAGTCTACATTGCATATATAGTAGCTCAACAATTATAGGCCTTATAATGGCCTGTACTCTTGTACCAGATGATGATAATACATAATACATATAGACTAATGATCAGTGTACTAGATTTCTTCAGACAAAACTTTTAAATTCCCCCATCCCAATTTAGCAAGTCATGAGGTCAACTCAGTTCAGAGCCATTTTAACTAGCGTATTTCGCCTAATTGAAGCCTATGCTCTAATAGAAGCCCACCCCCTAACTTTGACATATGAGCTCCAATGATTTCTTAGCAGTTTCAAAATGACAAAACTCTGTATTAGAAGCCCACCCCCTAACTCAGCAAAGTGCATAGGTAAAAAGTTTTTAAGAGCAAATTTGTAAGAATAGCGTGTATAATAATAACAGTCGTGTCACTGTGTGTGTCTACTTCACACCGACCTCTGCCCTGATACATTTCCGGCCCCTCTAGAAGTCAATACAGGCCTCAGATTTGTTAACCTCTACCACCTATTAGATTAATACTAATAGTAGGCCACATATGTTCAAGTGTAATGAAGTTTATTCCACACTTTTGTAGTCAAAATGCGCATAAAACAGTCTTGGCGTGATTAAATACCTTCCTTATAAATATATTTTAAGACCAAATTTATGTACCAAACAAGCACGGGAGAAAATGTGCATCAATTTTGTAACGCCGATCAACATTAAATGATCCAAATTGAATTATTACGAACGACAATATAGCCGGCCCTTTTACAATGGGAGGCGGCATGTTCTCGCGAGATATTATACGCTAACGGGAGTTTATCAAACGGGTACCAGTTATTCAGATCAGTATAATACTCAGTTCCTATCGTGCAATGATAATATATAGAAATTCCTGAGTTCCGAGTCCCCGATTCCAGAATATTTATATCCGAGTACTCGCTCTAAAATAAACTCTTCAATTGGAGACGAATCACATGATTTGTATTTAGTTTTTCGCGACAACATTTTATATCAAATTGCGGATTAATTTTGATATAATAAACGATCTTTATTAAAGGATACGCAATATTTAGGCGCTCAAATCAAATAATTTCACTTCCCTGGTGATGTTTTGAGGTGAACATTAAAAATCGGCATAGGCGGTGGGAATTTTTTACGGGAGAAAATGCGTTGAATTTCCGTGGTATCAGTTTTCTAAATATAAGCCCACCCCCTTTCTCAGAGATGTTGGGTTGGAAATTGAACACCTCTTGTCCTAATAGAAGCCTAGGCTTCAATTAAGTGAAATACGGTAGAATATATGCAAATGAGTCACAGAAGTCCCTTTTCAGTCTCCCAATATTACTAGAAATTGAAAATAGTTAGAGGAGTCCCATTTCTGTCCCCCCAGTAAGTGACAAATGTACTGGAAGTCCCTTTTCAGTCCCCAAATATTATTAGAAACTTATTCATTCTCCCAGTATTGGGAAAGATTTCTTCAAGTCTCAGGAGTCCCTTTTCAGTCCACCGAAATCAGTCCACTTTTGAGTCCCACTACAGTAGGCGCCGCTTTTAAATCCATTTTCAGTCTGGGACTCCTTTTCTGTAAGGGAGCTTGCTTATGAATGTCTACTATTAAGACATGATCACCTGTGTTAAAGGATAACTAACCTCATCTCTTGATATCTATTCAGGTGATCTAATATGCCACTCATAAATTATGCAGGTAATTTTAAGCTTTTTATCATGCAGCTAAAAAAAGATATTCAGGCTTTAGTAGCTAAATGTTGGTACATTTCTACACCCGATGATGGCTGCCATAATTTACTTTTCAACCAGTCAGAAAAATTCTAATGTGTCTGCCTCGGTATATACGCTCAGGCATACAGGTGCCATCCATAGTTTGACAACGTAGTGTAAAAGCCACCATACAGTTAAGTTATTGTATATTTTGAAACTAATTTGACTGGAAGTTGGTGCTGCCTTAGGCAGCAACAACTTCCAGTTAAATTACTTCCAAAATATTCAACAAGATGAGTATTATATAACAAATACTGTAATGTATTGGCACTTACATGACATCACACACTATAGTTTGATGAGACAAAATGGCGGCAATCACTGTCCAACATTTACGCGATATTGCAAAGAAGATGATTTTGATACAGATAAGGGAATGTGACAGGATATGACTGACATGGAATCTATAAACTATACTCGATCAGTACAATACAACATTTGAGACGAGATTAGCATTGCTTTAAAGTGTCTGAAGGCACATACTCTTAGTCCACACTTAACACTTTAACACTGATATCAGCCAAACAGGGCCTCATAAAATGTCCATTTGCAGACTACGAGAAGACTATCTTTTAAAAGATAACACTGGAATGACTGGCTCGATAACCCAGCCAGTCATTCCAGCAGTAAATTTTCAAAATTAGTCTTGTCTTGGTCTGCAAATTAACATTTTCTATGAGAAAATTTAATTATTCTGGAACAAATTCAAGGGTTAACGGGTCAATGGGGCCATGACCTAATTGTTGTCAATAAACAATAATGGCTACTATATTATGTACATCCAATTGTATCCCATTCAAGAGCCACTAAAAAGCAATGAACATATAATAAAGCGCTGGATTGTTTTAACAATGCCTGATTACTTCACAGCTTTCAGCCTCCAAGTTGTGCTCTTGGCAAGTGCATTACTTGGAAACATTAATATGATTCAGGCCTGTGCTTTATAGCTTCATTTACCAAATGCTAGAGGTTATAATTTCCTCAGGCAGTGGAACATTTTTCAACTGCTAATCCACTGCACTATAGCTGCTCGAGCAGTGGTGGATAAGCGAGATCGTTTCTCTAGGTACAAAAAAGCACTGCTTGAGTAATAGATGAACCAACTTTTAGCTATGCCCCGCCCATCTCTAGCTAAGCTCCACCCACGCTTTGTCTGTGTTGTGATCAATCGAACCCAAAACTCCCTCACTCAGAAACTCAATTTCCAGAAAATTTTACATGTAAGCTGTCGAATATTTTGGAACAAATACTGGCAAGCTAATCCAAGGTATTTCAAGTTATTAAAGGCTTATGTATTAGCTGGTTTATTCAAGCTCCACAGAGCTTGGATATTCAAGAATATCCAAGCTCTTTTGGCCTGGGTAAGTGTGAGGATGTGTGTCCAGTGGCATTTTGTGATGGCTAACAAGTGAATGTATAAAGCCAGTGATGTTTCGTGATGGCTCATAAGTCAATGTGTGTGGCCAGTGCTGTTTTGTGATGGCTCACAAGTGAATGTGTGTGACCAGCGGTGTTTTGTGATGGCTCACAAGTTAATGCGACGACACATATTGAGCTTGTTAAAGATGGCCTTTGGAGTTGCCTAGCTGCAGTTGTATAGCGTTAGACATGACATTATGTAGCATTGTAATTGGCGCATCTTTGCAGCAACTGCTCCCAGTCAAATTAGTTTCAAAATATTTAACACAATATTTATTACATTGTAAATTTATCAGACATACAATTGGTACACTTAGTAACAGATTTTTTTATTTTAATGATGGAGCTATACGTCATTATGATTGTGATGTGGGCTAACAAGTGATGTAATTCACCTTTCCAGATTATCCATCATCATCTGACGTCATATGATGTCATAATCACCTAAGCAGCTTGTAGGATGACATCATAATCATTACAACTTTAACTCTTAATAGTCCAACACGTTGTACAAATTGTAGGACTCTACTATTTAATAAACATGCTGTTTAATATTTTGGAACTAATTTGACGTGGCGCAATTAGTTTCAAAATATTCAACAGCTTACCTGTATAGTTTTCTAGTCATGGAGTTGATCGATCGATCCCAATACGAGCATGGCATAGCTAAAAATGGACAGGTCCATTGATTATAACATCAGATACTTGAGTGACAGATCAGATACCTCCATTGCATAATTGGACCGCTGGTTTACAGCTGCTCCATCCTGTTCACCAGTACTCTTAGTGTCCTTTCTTGATAAAAAGATGGCTACATGTACAATACACATCCATAATTAATGCAATATCTACAAGTTCTGCTTTATCTTCTGGTCCGATGACAGGCCCCTAGGGTAGAGCTACAAGTCACTGACCTTTCGGCAGCGAAATATTTTGATAACGTAAAACTCACAAGGTCAGTCATATTATCTAATTTGCAAATCTATTCGCCATGGAACATATATACTGAGGCTAAAGTTAAGCCATTCAATGGAAATTGTATCATATATTATGTTCATTATCCCTTTAATGGTAAAATTTGGTCCATAAAATTTTAATATAATAATAATAATAGTACATTTATAATGCGCTGAAATCCATGCATGTAATGCATGCTCTAAGCGCTTACAATTGATATTTATGTATAAGCCTGTTTAAAAAGATATGTCTTGAGATTTGATTTGAAACTGGATAGAGTGGGAGAGATTTTGATATCAAATGGTAAATTATTCCAGTTAGACGAAGCAGCAAAAGAGAAAGTTTTGTGGCCATATGTTTTTGTGCAAACGTTTGGAATTTCTAATAACATTTGATCTGCAGATCTGAGTTGCCAAGGAGGATTGTATATCTGTACAAGCTCAGATAATCTGGCGCAGAGCCGAAAACACACCGATATGTTAGACATAGAATTTTGAACTGTATTCTTTGTTCAATCGGAAGCCAATGCAGATCTTGCATGACTGGACTAATGTGTGCATGCTTGTTGCTTAAGGAAACAATTCGTGCAGCCGTGTTCTGAATTTTTTGGAGCCTAGAGATTAGTTCCTTAGGGGCACCGATAAGAAGGCTATTGCAATAGTCCAGTCTTGATATCACTAGGGCTAACACAAGCATGATGGCCGCTTCTCGTGTAATGTACTTTCTAATGTTCCCGATATTGCGCAGCTGCATAAAACAGATCTTACAGAGATAATTAACATGTTGTTCCATACTCAATTCACTGTCCAGCATAACGCCGAGATCCTTTACATAATTAGATAGCTGAATCTGACTTGAACCAACTGTGATGGTATTTAACTCTGTCTTAGCCCGTCTAATTTTAGGTCCAACAAGTATAGCTTCAGTTTTGTCATCATTTAACATCAACATGTTTGAAGTCATCCACAATTTGATGTTATCACAGCAATCAGTTATTTCTCTGCTAGCTGTATGGCCGGCGGAAACGGATGGCAGGAAACTATTGATAAGCTGGGTGTCGTCAGCATAGAGATGACGCTGAAGATTATGCATCTGGATGACGGATCCTAGTTGATTAGTATACAACGTAAATAGCACAGGCCCTAATATAGACCCTTGCGGTACGCCACATGTAAGCTTGACTGACTCTGAAAGAGTACCGTTTATATAGACTGATTGGTATCTGTCTGTCAAGTACGAATGAAACCAATTCAAGGCAAAGCCTGATACACCAAACACGTGATTTAATTGAGACAAAAGCTTTTGATGATCAATTGTGTCAAAAGCGGCACTTAGGTCGAGTAAAAGCAGGAGAGACACATTGCCTTTATCGACAGCAGAGCGAATGTCATTTAAAACTCTTAGTAATGCTGTCTCTGTACTATGACATTGTCTATACGCGGATTGAAATGGTTCATAGAGCTTGTGTGTTGTTAAATGTACAGATAGGCGTTTACATACTGCCCTTTCAACAAGTTTGGACATAAATATCTGCCTATTGAATGTCCATTTACAGGCCAGGAGAATACAATTTTTGAAAATCTATCACTGGAATGACTGGCTCGCTTATTGACCCAGTCATGCCGATGGTAAATTTTCAATAATTGTATTCTCTTGGCCTGTAAATGGACATTCTACAAGACCACAGCAGAGGCCAGTTTTGGCCGGTATGACCATTAAAGGGTTAAATTAATTGCTCCTGCATATTAGAACATTGAAAAGCAGAAAATCATTTAGAAATACTTCATACTTACATCCCTCTTGCAGTGTTTCTCATGGCATCTAAATTTTGGAGATCCCGGGAACCCACATGTCAAAATCCCCCCACAGACCCCCCTTGTGGGTTGGTCTGTTGTTTTATTAACCACTATAAAAACATACTTACCGTTCAATCACTACTTGCTAAATCAATTGTCTGCATTTAGCTATCAGAATAAGATTTGTATGCCTGCATACACACCTCCCCATGCCTATTCCTATTAATATGGACCCTCAACCAGGCTACTGGTTGAGTCCATCTCCAGCCTACTGACAGATATAGATTGGCACCAGTGTATACTCACCCCATAGTGATGCTTGTCACTAAGCACGCTGGAGTCCAAATAGGAAACAGATTCACTTTTCTAAATTTAAGTGCTAAATATTAAAGGCCAATTCTCAAATCTTATCACGCGGGGTGGTTGAGGCCGGGTCATAGTGATTGAACGTTAAGTATGTATTTATAGTGGTTATTAAAACAACAGACCAACCCACAAGGGGGGGTCTGTGGGGGGGGGGGGGGTTGTTACTACACCACAAAAACATCCATTACCGTTCAATCACTACTTGCTAAACCCGTAGACTTGGTCAGTGCCCCATTTAAACATTAGGTGGGAGGAGATTTGAGAAACAACAAACAAGGATAAAAATCAAACGAATCTTATCCAAATGTTAATAACATAACATAATAGTGCATATAACTCAATCACACCGTGATTAACAAATAAGGATAACTTGAACTTAAAGAAATAAATAAAAACCAAAGGAAGATTCTCACCATTTCATACAGACGCACAGTTCTAACGAAAATGGTGGGAAGTGCTTGGTAAATGGTCTTCGGCTTTTTTAGTTAAAATAGTAATGTTACAAAAGAAGGAGGCTGCTGCACTCTGGTCTTTGAGATAAAAAGATGTAAAAGTGGATTCAGATTTCCATCCTGCCACCTGCATTACCTCATCCAAAGACGAACCGGCAAAAAGAGCGAAAGAAGTAGCCATGCCTCTAACGTCATGGGTTTTAATATGGGAGAGATTAACTTGATCCGGTGAGGCTATCTCATAACAAAGCTTAATTGTCTCACAAATCCATCTGGCAATCGTAGATTTTGAGACCGGCTTAGATAACTCTTCCGCGTAGGAAACCCATAAAGGGGATGGATTGACTCTATTAAAATCAGTTCTCTGTTTGTAGGTTCTTAATGGCCTAACAGGACACCAAACTTTATCGGATGGCGAAAAAGACGATAAAGATTTTAAAATGATTGGACTAGCAGGAAAATGGATAGACTGAGTTTTAGATAAAAAGTCCCTTCTGGGATATAAAACCACACCGTCTCCTGAAACTATAAATCTATCCTTTTCAGCCGAAAGAGCATGAATCTCTGAACATCTTCTAGCAGAGGCAGCAGCAACAAGAAAAACAGCTTCAAGAGTTAAAAGCTTAATACTAATAGAAGAAATAGGTTCAAAATGGCGACCTGCCAAAACTTGAAGAACCAAAGCCAAATTCCAGGAAGGTAAAGGCTTAGCAATCGGAGGACGAATATTACCTAGACCTCTAATAAAACTATTAAGAGTCTTAGTATCCTTGACATCAGCATTCAAAAGACAAGGAAGAGAAGACGCCAGAGAAAATCTATACCCCCTCACCATATTAGCTGATAAATGTAATGAATCAAACAAATAAGACAAAAAATCTAAAACTTGTGGTATAGAAACAGTATCAGGCACGAAACCTTGGTCTGAACACCACTCACCAAAAATTTTTAGACGACCCTTGTAAATTTGACTGGTCGATTCCCTTCTGGCAAAGTCAATAATTTCCTGAGATCTAGAAGAAACCTTATTCTTGAGGACCTCAGACCAGAGATTCTCCAAACGCACAGATTGAAAATTTCTGGATTTGGATGCACACAAAGACCTCTCACTTGAGATACAAGATCCTGGGATACTGGAAGAAGACGAGGAAAGTCTACCAGAAGATCTAGAAGGTCTACAAACCAAATCCTCTTGGGCCAAAAGGGAGCTATCAGAAGAATCTCGCAATCTTGGTCTTGACCTTCTTCAAGACTAACGGAATCAAAATTGTTGGAGGGAAGGCATAAGCGAACATTCCTGTCCCGGACTGAGATAGGGCATCCACCGCCAGCGCTTGACTGTCCGGAAAAGGAGACATGTAAGAGGAGATCTGGGCATTCAGAGAGGTCGTGAACAGATCTACTAGAGGACGATCCATAAGATTGAAAATCGCTCTGAAAACCGACTTCTTTAACTGCCACTCTGTGTGGGCGAACTTGCTGGGACGTGACAGTTGGTCCGCCAGAAGATTCATACTGCCTGGGACATGTGAGAACACTAGAAAAATCTGCCTCTTGCAGCACCACAAGAGAAGATTCCACACTTCTAAACAAAGGAGAGACGACCTTGTACCTCCCTGCCTGTTGATATAAGACACCACCGTCGAATTGTCCGACCAAATCGAGACTTTGAGACCTATCACCAGATCTGACCATGAAAGGAGAGCCCTCTTGAGAGCCCACAACTCCAGAATGTTGAGATGGGCTGTCGACTCCTCCAGGGACCAAAGGCCGGAAACTGACAGGGAATCCCAGACTGCTCCCCAACCCTCCTGGGAAGCGTCTGTGAAGATAATCCCCTGAGGAGAGAGAGTACTTTACCAGTGGAACACCCATCAGAAGCAGATAACGATCCCGCCAAAATCTAGATGAGGGATCAAATGTTCTCTGATGGGAATCTGATGGTAAATTGAGTGGATTGACTGCTTCCAAAGGGACATTAAATACATTTGGAAGGGTCTTCTCATCAGCGCCGCCCAAGGAATCACTTTCGCTACGCTGACCATCAGACCTATCACTCTTAAAAGGAATCGTGCTCTTACCATGGCCTCTACCCTTGGATCTGAGGGAAAAACTAGACCCCGGGCCAGGTCGAAAGAAACGCCTAGATGCGTAAAGATTTGAGATGGAACTAGGGTTGATTTCTTTAGATTTAAAATCCACCCTAGGTTGCATGCCAGACTGCAAACTTCTCGAAGAATTCCTGAGAGAATTGAGGATGACCTTGCTCTTACCAACCAGTCATCTATATAAACGTGAAGATGGATAGAACGACGGCGTAAAATTCCTGCCATGGCTGAAACTAGACGGGTAAAAAGGAAAGGAGCCGTGGTCAGGCCGAAGGGCATGGCGCGGAACTGCCAAACTCGATCCTTGTAGGCAAACCTCAGGAACTTTCTGATGGCAGGGTGAATAAGAACATGGAAGTAGGCGTCCTTTAAATCAATGGAAGATGTCCACATTCCTTGATCCAGACTGGAAATGATCTGGGAAATCGTCTCCATCTTGAAGGTGGGGGTGAGAATCATAAGATTTAACTTCTTCAAATTTATGATGGGATGCCAACCTCCTGTTTTCTTGGAAACTAAATAGATGATCGAGTAGTAGCCCGGGTCTACTCTCCAATTGGGAACTTCTTCTATTGCCCTCTTTACAATCATGGATTCCAACTCCTCTTCCAAAGCCACCAGTTTTTCCGGATTGGAGGGAACCGGAGTCCAAACTGGGAAAAGGGAGAGAAGAGGAGGATGACAGATCCATGATGGAGCATAACCCCAACGTATCTGAGACACTAGCCAGGAGTCCTGAACGAGGGCTTGCCATTTCTCCCAAAACAGAGAAAGGCGCCCTCCTACTGGCACGTTGGGTAACCGGCACTGGACCGATTGCTCCAAAGGGAGAAGAGGGGGAGGGATGGGGAAGGGAAGAGAGAAGGTTGGACCTACCCGGGAATAGTCCATACCTTCAAACTCTCTTTCCCTGAAACCCTCTAAAGGTAGAACAATCTCTGGACCTGGAACCACCACGGCGAGAAGGAGTCTGACACCCCCTCTAGCCCTTAAAGAAAGAGACTTCCTCCCTAGAGACCTGGAACGATGTGACAAAATAGAATCGAAGCGATCCTCCTCCGTGGATCGATCCTGACGATTGGACGAAGACAGATTAGAATTATGGATGACCCTAGAAGGATAAGCCCCAAATTTATCAGGTTTGAGGCTCTTTCTTCTAGGAGAAGAATTAGGCCTTCCCACAGAAGACACATCTCTTTTCAAGGACGGATTAGAAAACGAAATCTGAGCCTGAAGCTCCCTAGAGGCCTTCAGGTGCTCAGAGTCCACACAAATTAAATTAGGAGCTGACTGTCCAAAAAGATCTGTACCAAACGGGGATGCAACCACAAGACTCTGCTTCAAAGCGCTAGAAATCCTAACCTCAGAGAGCTTCCTAGATCTACGCTTGGAAGTAATAAAACCCAAAGACTTGTAGACAGAATTGAGTGAGCCGTGAGACAAATCAGCCAAAGAACGAAAAACTGACAAAGGAACTTGATCACCCCGTTCTTCAGCCTTAAGAATAGCCTCAGATAAAAGAGCAAGAAAATTAGAGGATTTGAGCTGAGATCTGCAAACAGACTCCCATTTGGAAAGGTCATTAGAATATTCAATCTTGGAAGCATCCTTTAACTGAGATGAAAGAACCTCCCAAGCGGAACCAGAAAGAGACTGAGTGGAAGCAACCTTCAAATAGTCCTCCTTAGGAATTTGAACAGGAGAATCATACTTAGCAACAAGAGAAAAGTCAGTATTAGTTGAATCATTAACAAAGAAATCTAGCATGTCAACAACTAAATTATCAATAGGCAGCACCTGAGGAGAAGAAGAGGAAGGATCAGTTGTAGAGAGTGGATCCGAAAGAAGGAGGATCCATAGCAAATTCCTCCTTAAGAGGAAGAGAGAGAGAGAGTAGATGCGATCCACCTGTGAGCCATGGACCAGTCTTCCGAAGAGGCTCTAACCAGGCAAAACCTCTTGCTATGATCGACTTGGGAGCAGAAGGAAGAGAAGGAAGAAGAGAAGAAGAAGAGATGAGAATAGATGAATCACCTGACACTAAAGATTCACCTGCCCTAGAAGAAAATGGCGAAGAGGGTCTACTAACTCATTCAGGAAGAGAAGAAACCTGTGAAGAGGAAAAAGAATCCCTACCCTGATCCTGACTAGATGATAAACAAGGAAGGACCAGAGAACTAGCAGAAAAGCTCGAGAGAACAGAAAAACGAGCAGAAACAAATGAACGATCTAAAGAAGAATCCCTCACCACGGAAAACAAGGAAAAATCTAAGCCTGAATAAACAATTTGAAATTCTAGTTCAGGGGAAAGAACCACAGAAACGATCGAATCAAGATGATCAAAGGACGGAGAAGAAGCAGAAGAGGAAGAAGGAAGAGAAGAGAATGAAGGAGATGAAGAAGAGTAAGAGGAAGGATGATCCACCTGACCATGAGAAGAAAGAGAAGGCAGACGGGAGAAACCCGGAGGAGGAGGAAGAGAGGATTTAAAGAGAGCAGAGGCATTAGACACATGACTAGAAGAAAAATCCTTGGCCGAAAGAGAAGGAGAAATAGAATTAGAGTGAGATGAGGAGAAAGAAGAAGACCTAGAAAAAGATGGATTCACAACGGCATCACGAAAGGAAGGAGAATACTGAGAAGATAAATCAACATCAACTACCTGAGAAGGAAGAAAAGATTCATAGTTGGAAGCTACAGAATCCTGAGAAACCCATAGAGAAATTTCCGAAACAG
Source organism: Chaetoderma sp. LZ-2023a (assembly GCA_034401795.1). Lineage (NCBI taxonomy): Eukaryota > Metazoa > Mollusca > Caudofoveata > Chaetodermatida > Chaetodermatidae > Chaetoderma > Chaetoderma sp. LZ-2023a. The sequence continues at coordinate 57,335,570 of CM067360.1, forward strand.
AATCAACAAAATTCCTATCATCCAAAATCCTAGAAGAACCTAAGCAATTTTGATCTCTCGCTAAACCGGAAGCTACCTCCCAACCGGAAGCAGAAGCCGGAAGTCTATCCAGATCTGACCGACCCAGAAGTACACCTCTAGGACTGGAAACAGAAGTGTACCGACCAGAATCCAAACCGGAAACGGAAGCGCTTCTACCGGAAGTCGAAAAATAGGAGTCCTCAGACTCTGGATATCCGGAATGGCCGGAAGCGCTGTTGAAACCGGAAACGGAACAAGGCACCGGATCTTGAAGACCTGGATGTCCTACAAAAACGGTAAAAAAGTGGTAACCGGATCTTGACAACCTGGATTACCTACTAAACCGGAAGTCCTACCGGAAACGGATACCACAGAAGAAAGAACCGGATCCTGAAGACCCGGATGTCTTGCTAGACCGGAAGTTAAAACGGAAACTGACGGAGTGGCGGAAAAAGGAAGTAAACCCGAGTCCAGAGGACCCGAGTCCACCACAACGGAACCGGAAGAACTAGCAAGACTAGAAATCGAATTCTTGGCAATGGGTGATCTACAAAGAACCTTGACGACTGGTACAATCGAAAAATTGGCATTTGCATAAGGTCCAGCCTTATGGACGTCAGCCTCAGCCTCTGCCACCACTGCTTGTGGGTTATGCCCATCACCCTCAAGTCTTATGTGGGTTTGACCCGGTGCACTACATGAGCCCACCTTCGAGAACTTAGTCGCTCTAGACTTCTGCTTCGGAGATTTCTTAACCTGCATGGAGGTTAGAGGGACCGGTTTCCCCCATTTGAGGGAACGCCCGCTAGCCTTCAGGCTATCATCGGAACTTGAAGAAACATACTGTTTCTTAGCATTCTTTATAGCAGAAGATATCCTTTCGTCAAGGGATTTAGTCAAGACAGATGCGAACGATTCAAATCTCGCGAAAAGAGCTAGCACGGCATCTGAATTCGCCGAAGAGGCTCCCCCCTCCGTTGCAACCGGTAAAGATACATTGGATTGCGCAAAAGACACAGCTTTCGCCTTGCTAGCAACGGAGGTAGGGGATGGACGACCAGAGGACAGCGGTTATTTAAATGGTAAATCTTTAAAGAAAAGCTTAGACACCGAGACCGGCCACCCTTCACAAAACCCAACATCGTTGTGAAGGTACAAGTGGTACATTTCCCACAGACATGCCTGGCAAATTCAACTGAGTGATAGCGATCACATTTTGCTGACGTACATTTCGTCTTGTCTGACGATTTAGCGGACTCCTAAAAACAAAAAAGGTAACAATGAAGCATATCGCTTAAAAATCGTAAAATAAGACTAGAAAGATAAAAATCATTTCTTAAAAAGGCGGGAAAGTTCAAATCAGAAAGCAAAATCCCTACCGACAAGAAAGCAAACTTGCAAAGGGATAAATGATAATCCTTATAATGCACTATTAGTAAATTGATAAGGACTCTGAATGACTGCTGGAGTATATTATATGATGATGAATGATATAGGCATAGTAATTAAGATACCACGAAGCGAGAACGATCTTTCACGAAAACCGGTAACAATATGAACATAGTTATAAAATACCATATAACCACGAAATACTTCCTACACATAACTTAGGGAGGACTGACTTCATATTAGGCATAATCTTGTTAATATAGAAGGCAAACCATGTAGCTGACACAGTGCAAAGCACAAAAAACGTAGACAAATATTTTAAGCAGTTGTTCTGCAAGCAGAATAATTGAAAAGTGAATCTGTTTCCTATTTGGGCTCCAGTGCGCATGCGCATGTGCATGCGTCACTATGGGATGAGTATAGACTGGTGCCAGTCTATATCTGTAAGTAGGCTGGAGATGGACATAACCAGTAGCCTGGTTGAGGGTCCATATTAATAGGAATAGGCATGGGGAGGTGTGTATGCAGGCATAAAAATCTTAGTCTGATAGCTAAATGCAGACAATTGATTTAGCAAGTAGTGATTGAACAGTAATGGATGTTTTTGTGGTCTAATAACAACTAGGGGTCCCAAGCTGAAACCTGGGGGTCATAAACTGAAATTTTTAATCCCCGGGTCGTTTTTCACATCCATGCTAAAATAAGAGAGCACCATGGGTGCACAGCTATGAATTATGGGGGTCCCAAGCTAGATTTTGTGGGTTTGTTTGTGCAAAAACCTATAAAAATACTTAATATTTACCAATCATACAAGATTTGCAGGGGTCCCATCGGACCCATTACCTCAACTTTTGGATGTCCCTAGTTACATGTTTGGGTCTATACCCTCAAAAGGACCCTTATGAGAAGCCCTTCCCTCTTGAATCCAATAGCGCTATCTACAGTATATACCTGTGCAACTTACAGATGATAACAATACAGAAATAACATACTCCAAAAACAAAATAAAACATACAGATGCTTATTTTGAACATAATAATGGCCTTTCAATCCACTTATGTCCAAAATATTCAACAGAACATGTTCTAAATTGTACTAAATTTAAACATGTTTGTGTTTTTGTTTTGGAAATTTACTCAAGGGCTGTAAGTACTGTATTAGTAGTTTAGTACCATGGCTAGGATACGTCCATATTCATTTAGATACTAAACCTTTAACCCTTGGAATGCAAGTGTCTTAATTTTAAGACAGCTAGACAGTAAAGTAGTTGAATATTTTGAAAAGATTTGACTGGAACTTATTACAGTAATAGAGAAACACTCAAACAAGAGAAAATCAGCTAGAGGTTGACATACTCTCCAACCCACACGGCCACCCCCACCCCAACCCCATACACAATCAAATTCTCTCTCAGCCTGTAGAAGTTAAAGTTACATACATACATACAGAAATTCAATGTTTTCCCGCCACAGACACACACGCACGCACGCACACGTGCACGCACGCACGCACGCAAGCACGCACACACGCACGCACGCACGCACGCACGCACGCACGCACGCACGCACGCACGCACGCACGCACGCACGCACGCACGCACGCACACACACACACACACACACACACAAATCCCTAAAAAGTCAGGCATGCTTGACTGATGCAAAAACTTAATATTAGGCACATGAATCTTTGTGTGTTGTACATTGTACAATCATCATTTCATGTTTCATACAATTCTCTGTTACATTCTAGGAGTTGCAGCGACAAAATCTTCGGGATGTATGTAACAAAATTCTATGTTTTTTCCTTCAAAATCAGTCATGCATGACGGATGCAAAAAACTTTATCACTAGAGACATATTTTGAATTGTGTCACAATCATCCTATCAAGTTTCATCTAATTCTCTCAAATTTTAAGAGGAGTTGCAGCAACAAGATTCAAGGCCCTATATATGTACATAAATTCTATGTAATGGACCTTCCCAGCTTTAGCATAATGCCATGCCGATCTCTATCTAAGCTCCAGCCACATCCTTGCTCGTGTTGGGATCGATCATCTCTGAACTTCCTGACTATCAATTTCCAGAAAACTATACAGGTAAGATATTCAATATTTTGAACCTAATTTGACTGGGTGCTGTTGCTGCCTATGGCATCAACAGCATCCGCCCAGTCAAATTAGTTTCAAAGTATTCAGCAGAATGTTTATTAAATTGTAGAGACATACAATTCGTACAACGTGTCGGACTATTAAGAGTTAAAGACAGGCCAAATAGAACCATTTATGATGTAATGATTATGACGTCATCTTACACGCTGCTTAGCTGATTATGTCATAATGATGTCAGATGATAAATGGATACTCTGGAACGGTCAATTGCCACAAACTACCACCACCCCCACCCCACAAACCCTCACAAAACAAAATCAGCCATGAATGGTTGATGCAAATTTACTTTTTGAACATTAAGGCACATCTTTGGGTGTTGTACAATCATCCTGCCAAGTTTCAAACAATTCTTTCTCAAACTATAAGAGTTCGCTGCTGTGACAAGATTTTAGGGGATGCACAGATGTACATACATACCTAAGGTATGGAGAGACGGGATGGACCGATGAAAAGAGTCTTAACATTTTAGCACATCTTTGGGTGTTGCATGTACAATCATCCTAACCAGTTTCAAACAATTCTCTCTCAAACTGTAAAACAATAATTTGCAGCGACAAGATTATTGGGGATGGACATACCGGTATATACATATGTACAGACAGATGGGATGGACCGATGAAAAGAATATAACCATTAGGCACATCCTTGGATGGTGTACAATCATCTGGTCAACATTCAAACACCTTTCCAGTTTTAGCTATGCCCCACCCATGTCTATCTAAGCTCCATCCACTCTTCGTCAATGTTGGAATCGATCGATCTATGAATTTCCTGACTATCAATTTCCAGAAATCTATACAGTTAAGCTGTTGAAAATTTTGAAACTAATTTGACTTGGTGTTGCTGCTGCCTATGGCAGCAACAGCACCAGTCAAATTAGTTTCAAAATATTAAACAGCATGTTTCTTAAATAACAAAAACATACAATTCAACAGTGTCAGACTATTAAGCATTAAAGATGGGCTTAATCGAATCATTCATGACGTCATGATTATGACGTCAGCACACATGTCATGTAGTTGATTATGACATCATCTGATTGAGTGAGGAAATGGATTCATGAATTCTCTCTCAGAGTGTAGGAGTTACTGCAACCAAACATTCGGCTTATCACATATGAACGGGACAAAAACATAATTCTCCACTATGTGTATGATTAAATCATTTTCATAATAGAAAACAAAATTGAAAATAAATTACTTGGAAATTATGATGTGTGGATGAAAGGGCTTACATTAGTGAACAAGAATATGAAACCTGCTAAGAAAGCTAAAAGCAATTTGATGGATTAAGCTTACTTTTACTTCGTACATTTGATACAGATTCTATCAGACAAGTGTGTACTGTCAGAGATAAATCATGTCTGATTGCACTTTTTATTTGCTCAAAGGCATTATAGGAAACAGGAAATGTCACGCACAAAATTATATTTTCTGAGAAATACTTTTGTTGGTAAGGATCAAGATAATTGAAAACCTTATTGCTGTCCTCAAACTAACTGAAATATGACAGCAACAACCCCTGCCATTCTGATGTCAAAATTTTCAATTTCAAATTAAATTAAAAGATGAAATCATGTACACGAGACAGCATTGACAGCAACATTGGTCAGCAACATCATCCACGAAAATTGTTTGAAAATGGCCACCAGTTTGTTTGTTCATACTGACACAGTAAAACATAGAATATTGACAATTAACTTAGTGGGATATGGGTTAACACTCTATAAAATGTCTTCTTTGGCGGTCTTGAGAATTGTCCGTTTACAAACCAAGAGAATAATATTTTTGATACCTTCCCACTTGAATAGCTGTTTCTGACTAACCGAACCAGTCATTCCAGTGGTGAATTCTCAAAAATAGTCTCTTGGTCTGCAAATGGATATTTTCTAGGAGAAAATTGAAAATTTCTTGAACAAATTTTAGTGTTAAAGGGTTAAAAAATATAGAAATTAAACCTGAATCTAATGATGCACTGTGGGATATCTGAAAGGCTTCTTGATATACATCAATTGATCCCAGCGGTACTAAAAGTAATGGCAGACATTAAATTATTTAGTGCAGCTGTTGGTATATAAAGGATTTATGCATATTAGGTAACCCTTTAATGACTAAATTTGGTCAAGAAAATTAAATTATTTGCTTATTGGATGTCCATTTGCGGGCCAAGAGGAAAATGTCTTTGAAAATTCACCATTGGAATGACTGGCTGTGTTATCGAGGCAGTCATTCCAGTGGTAAAATTTCAAAAATCGTCTTTAATAACTAGATTTGGTCAAGAAAATTAAATTATTTGCTTATTGGATGTCCATTTGCGGGCCAAGAGAAAAATGTCTGCAAATTTACCACTCGAATGACTGGCTGGGTTATCGAGGCAGTCATTCCAGTGGTAAATTTAAAAAATCATCTTCCCTTGGCCCGCAAATGGCCATTTCTCAAGAGAAATGCAGAGGCCGGTCTTGGCCAGCTTTGTCATCAAAGGGTTAACCATTGACATACCATGGTCTCAATATTAAAACCAGTTTCTGCAGTGGTCTTGAGAAATATCCATTTGTGGACCAAGAGACCATTTTTGAAAATTTCCCACTGGAATGACTGGCACGATCACCGAGCCAGTCATTCTAGTTGTAAATTAAAAAAAATAGCCTTCTCATGGTCCGCAAATCGACATTTTCTATGAAATTCAACAAATTCAAGGGTTAAAGGGTTAAGACAACCTGTTAAATATTTTGAAACTAATTCAACTGGTTTCTGTTGCTGCAATAAGTAGCAACAGCTCCAAATCAAATTTGTTTCAAAAATATTCTAGATATTGCTTATGTCACATAGAATTTGTCATTGTGTGACCGGTAAAAGTTAAAGGAGTAATAAGAGCTCTGTAGAATTTGAGTCCCCAATTTAACTTTGCCACTAAAAAATTATCATAATTTAAATTTATAAGCAGTGAAACTCATCATTATGTTAAGATTTATTTCATTTCATTACATTGAGCTATACAACTTAAGCAAGTAGTTTTCCGCAATAATGGAAAATGAACGGAATTCACGGAATTGGTAAAGGAGAGGTGATATTCAAAAGGAAATTAAATGGATAATCACATTTTTCTGCAAAATATTCATAAATTGAAATGGAAATATGATATTCAATCAGAAATTAATGGGTTATATGCACTTTCTTTCAGAGCGTGAGGATGTTCTTGAGTAAAATTGTAAATTATTACACACCCAGAGCCGGCCGAACTTTGTACTGTCTGCGCATGCTAATAGCACAATTTGCACAAACATAAATGTGACTGTTTTATTGACTTTATTTACATGTAGTGTTTGTTGTGAAACTGAATGAAACTAGAGTGAACTGAATCAGCAAATTTGTGATTTCACAGAAAATGGCAAATGTTGAAACAAAACACAAGCCCCGCCTAATCCCTACTTTAAACTCTCTAAAAGTATACAATTAAGTATGCACTTTAACCCGCTAAGCCTTGAATTTCTTCAAGAAAATTTCAATTTTTCCAAAGAAAATTACTTTTTCAGACCAAGAGAAGACTTTTTTTTTTAATTTACCACTGTAAACCGAGCCAGTCATTCCAGTGGTAAATTTTCAAAAATAGTCTTCTCTTCGGCGGCAAATGGAAATTCCTCAAGACCACTGCAGAAGCTATTTTTGGCTGATATGAGTGTTAAATGGTTAATGGTCAAATTTGTTCAAGAAAATCAAAATATTTGCTCAATGAATGTCCATTTGCAGGCCAAGAGGACTATTTTTGAAAATTTACCACTGGAATGACTGGCTCGGTTATCGCGCCTGGCTTGGTTATCGAGCCCGAGGCATTCCAGTGGTAAATTTTCCAAACTAGTCCTTCTCTTGGCCTGCAAATGGACATTCCTCAAGACCTCTGTAGAGGCCAATTTTGGCCGGCTTGGCCATTAAAGAGTTAAAATTATAATATCTGATAGTATCACGGTTGGATGAAATTTGTTAAGAAATGGTACAATATAAGATGTTGTTGATTTGTAACCTTTCACTATTTTGCGCCCATGGCTGCACGACAGTCTTAGCCATCAGGAGCTTTTAGCATTTAACTGAATATTTACCTAATTCTTGGATGCGGGACTGATGTGAGAATTCGACCCATCCTCAGTTTCGTAAACTAAGAATCCTCTTCCGGACAAAAATCCAAACAAACCATATATAACTCCAAGGATAACAAATGCTTAATTACGATGCTGTAGGATTATTGACTATACACAGTACAGTGAACTTAAGTAATACACGTATATGGAACATAAGATGCACTTTGTGCCACAGCTGACAGCACATTTGCTTGCACCCTCAGGCTTGGATTGTGAAATGAAAAATTCAAAGGTTATAATCAACATTACCCAGAGGGCAATTAATTAGTGTCATATGGAATTTATTGGAGCGAAATATTTTTTTTTTTTTAAATAATCTCTAGCGCTTAGAGATTGGGTGACTGGAAAGAAAAAACGAACCTTTAGTCAGTGAGCAATCACGCTTATATAAAGCTCCGAGCAGTGTTTGGTTTTGGTATCAAAGGTCAATGTGGCTGAGCGGGTTAGCCATTTTAACCCTTACCACTCTGAAGTCAGAATTTTAAATTTTCTAATTAAATTAAGAGATGAACTCGTGTACATTTTTCAACAAATTTGGTGGAAGATGTTGCTGTCGAAGACAGCAACATCGTCCACCGAAATTGTTGAAAAATGGACACCAGTTTCTTTGCTATTGACACTGGGTAAAAGATAGAATATTGACATCAGAGTGGTACGGGTTAATGGTAAAATTTGGTAAAAAAAAATCAAAATACTTAAGGTATTTGAACGTTCATTTAAAGCATGTTATAGACAGCACTAGCTTCTAGTCAAATTTAGTCCAAATATATGCAACAGTAAGTTTTATTTTGTTTTGTTAACATGTTAAGACCTGTACTCTAACACACAAACAGTAATTCAGGTACCGGTTCAATAATTTCTTGGCATAAATAGTCATATTTGCCCATCCCCCCACCCCCCTAAGTATCTTTGAGTCAGGTACGCATGCACCGACTAAATATATTAAATAGGTGGTAAGTGTAGAAATTAAATATCCTGAGCAATTATCAGTACTGCAGATTATACACAGCAATTACTCAGACTAGCTATCTTGGCAACAGGTCAAAGCAGTTGGTGATTACTAATGACTTGCACCAGTTGCACTGAGTTATACCCTTTAATTATGGTTAAGGCAGCTAGAACTGGCCTTTGAAGCGGTCTTGAGAAATGTCCATTTGCAGGACATGAGAAGACTATTTTAGAAACTGAAATGACTGACTTGCTAAATGATCCTATCATTCTGAGTGGTGAATCAAATTCAATTTTCAGAACCTTAGCTAGTGACACCTGTATTAACTCCTGGGGATTCTGAGAACAACTTGTTATACACATATTTATCCTAGAACGTTTGACCTTTACTAGAATCAAATTATATAGTCTTACTATGCTCTATTGAGGCAGCTCAGCTCTAAATAACTTTGGAGGCAAATTCAGTACAATGACTTTCATTACTGCTACGGGAATGTTTTTATATTAAGCATTGCGTAACAGTGAGAACAATAGAATCACAAATAAAGGCAGCTACAAATATCAAACTAAAATATCTACTCATTTGTTTCAGGATAACTTTAATGGCTTAGAAACTTCATGGTTACTCTGAGACAGAATGGTCTCCTAACAAAGTGGTTACTTTTGTGACGGTTACTTAAGTCTCATACAAAACTCACTACTCTTTAGCCCTTTAACACTCATATCAGCCAAAAACGGCTTCTACAGTGGTCTTGTGAAATGTAAATTTCCAGATCAAGAAGACTATTTTTTAACTTTTACCAGTGGTCATACTAGTGGTAAATTTTCAAAAATAGTCTTCTCTTGGTCTGCAAATTAAAAAATTTTTGGAGAAAATCTGAAGGCTTAGAGTTAAGAAAGGATGGTTAATGAATTGGTTTTCACATATAATACTGGGAGATTAGGTTCGATAAGCTTTCCTTAACTTCTGCTATAGCATGACTGAGTTTTCCCACCATGAATTTAATAATAACGATATGGCTGGAAAGGAGGCGACGAAGCGTGTTAATTTTAGATTCCTGTGCAGTTTTTCCCATGGTCAGAACTGTTTCATAAATGAAATCTAGAAAGTCTATGAAAATATGAAATATGTATCAAAGATATTACTGAGGACCTAAAGCACATGACGTGTAGGGAGTGACCTGAATTGGTCCAGTTAATATAAGTCATGAGATTAATACTCTGCCTGCTTAGCCCGCATGGCTACCTCACATAGCCAGCCATTACAATTCATCTCAGCAAAGGACAAGACTTGATATTAAATCAATATTGCCACAGGCTCTGCCAGTCTTACCATAAATATACAAAACCTATTAGGCTAACAAAGAGCCATCAGTCTCCTATGGCACTGACCTGGCAATAGGAACATATTAAACATTTTTATAATGAATTCCCGGACATCAAATCCCCAAAGAGGCTTAACCCTTTCGCGGATAAAGTCCCCATATCTCATATGAAGGAAACCATACAGGAAAACTGTTGAATATTTTGAAATTAATTCAACTGGAAGCCATGGCTCCCAGTTAAATTAATTTCAAAATATTCAACAGAATAAGTTTTATATCTAAAAGAAATTACATTTTCAGGAATTTGTTGGTGAAATGGTTAACCCTGTTTAGCCATCAAGTTGACCAAAAACACACTCTGCAATGGTCTTGAGAAATATCTATTTACAGGTCAGGGGATGGCTGGTTTTTTTTAATTCCCCGCAGGAATGCTCAGCTCAATAGTGTAGCCAGTCATCATATTTCAATTTTATTGACAAATTTTGACGATTAAATGGTTAACAGGATAGATGCTGAATGTTTTGAAAACAACGTGACACCTTCAACGTAACAGATTTTTGCTTAGCTGATTGATTTGAACTCCAGTCCACCTCATCTAGGCAAGAGCTGCACCAAGTTTATTCAATAAAGCCTGATTGGTCGATTTGTCTGGCGATCATTTTGGATTCTGAAGCCCATCTTGGATTTCCGACCATTTCCAGGAAATCTGTAGCAAATGTGACATAAATCCATTTGCTGGATAAATATTTATATTGGCTAGATTATAATATGTCCGAGTATTAAGTATATATTAAGGCAACACCGACGATGCTTAAATTATTGAAATTACAATACAAGTTATGACAGCTAGGTAATCGGTCAAACTAATATACCCAGGTGACATTATCTAAGGGTGATAATAGTCATCGAGTCAAAATTATTGATTATTGAGTGAGTCAATCGTGTGATAAATCTTTTTAAAATATTCTTCTCTTGGTCTGCATTTCTCAAGACCACTGCAGAGACCATTTTTTTTACAAGTTTGGGTGTGAAACGGTTGATGTTACCACTAACCTTTGGCTGTTAGTCTGTGCCTTTATCTCCTGATTTGTGAGGACGAAAAACAGGCATTTTTAATTTTCTATTTATTTTGGCATTCATAAATCATAACTTATCTTCCTGGGATGCTTCCTTTTGAAAACAGATAATCATTTATTCATGTAAAATAAACATATATTCACCAGCCTTCATCAAATGTTATAAGCTTTATCGAAAGCAGCTCTTTGACAAATCAGTCCACATGAATAATTTCATATCTTTCAATTTATCCTTTGATGGCTAGAGAGTCTGTCACTCTTCTCTCTGTCTCACTGTGAGTCTGATGGAAAAAACCGCTTAAGGACCCAATACCTGGTAAATGTCTAAATTTAATATACAAAAATAGGTGCATATAACCTCTACGACCTTGACCTACAGAAAGCCTTAGAAATTTATCACCAAAATGACCTACAACCGGTAAAAAACCTAAATCGGCAAAAAGGGTTTTCAAACCGTCAAAATGGACACAAGCGGTAAAAAATTCACAAGCGGTAAAAATGACCACAACCGCCAAAAAAGTTGCCCAACCACCAAAAATGGCAGAACCGGCAAAAAACTTACAACCGGCAAAAAATATCACAACCGCCAAAAAACGGTCACAACCGCCAAAAAAGGCACAACCGGTAAAAAAGTCACAACCGGTAAACTTTACCTCAACCAGTAAAATACAGGTCAACCCGTAAAATGTTTGACCATATCGTCAAACCTCCAAAAATTTCAAACGGGGGAACCATCAATCTGGGTTTTTTCTGCCCATATATAGTCAAGATCGAATCAATCCACAGGCTCGCCCACGAAGGGTATAAAAGGGACGAAAATTCCAGTCTAGATCATTCAGACTTTTGGTCTCACATGTCGTGTTATGAGAATAAAGGTGATTGATCTTATTGTTCAACTACAAGATCTACACTCAGCTATGGTACATGCAGTACAACAGAAATGTGCTTGCAATGCAACTATGACGCTCGACTTTACGACTTTGTATTGAACTTATTGCGTCCAAGCGTCAGGCTAAATAACCTTCTACAAGTAGCTCATATAACTGACTACGTTGTTATTCACTGTCATTAAACAATGGATTCATCCAGCAAGCCATTGCCATGGGAAACGGAGATTAAGTCACAATACCTTCGCTGTCCGCACTGAGCCTAAACTCAGTAGATTCAGACATTCTACTCGCCAAGTCTAACGCAGACCTGAATGCCACCATAAAACCACCACGGCAAACACCACCCTCAACTGAAGGAGTGGCAAGCTCATCAACAGTGGACCTTCCAAGACCACAGGCTATTAGAGCACAGAAACGGAGAATGCTAGCTCACATACAGACCTAACATACAGATCCAAGATCATAGGCAACTGTCAGATGAGGAACATCATCTACCTACTAACTGGCAACAAATGTAAGAAACAGTATGTATGAGAAACTCGATGCACCTTCAAACCCAGAATCCAAAAACATCTGAGATCGATATCAAACCGCCATAGGAATGAACGATACGACACACCCATATCCAGACATTTAAATAAGCATGAACATTCTAGAACTGACATGCAGTCCAGAATGATCCAGGTACTCTCATCAAACCCGGACGATGAAAACTCCACCCCACGGAGAAATCAGAAAGAATATCATTGGATACACCAGCTCCACACAATGGAGGCTATAGGCACAAACCGAGCAGGATAAGGGACGCCTATCCCCTTGACCAACACGCCCACCACGGGCGGACACGCCCAGTACGTTGTTATTAACAAGAATACATTCAGCAGTAACAAGACATTGGAAATTCAACAAAATTGGAATTCAGTACAAACGATATTTAGAGACAAGAAAAATCCAGTATGGCCACCAAACACAAAATTTTGATTGGTCCATGACAACCATGTTTTATCAAGGATCAAGCTCTCTTAAACAAACTTTAGTCACCCTTATTTATCAATGAAATTAAATCTAATGAGAATCACCCTGATCCATACAGCAGTTCCTGGGATGTCATTTTCGAGAACAAGATGGCCACAAGAGAAAGGGACCAATCAAAATTCTGATGTTCATCCACCCAACTTTCGTTGAAATCCACTAGGTGGGTCTTGAGAAGTCATTTAAACCTGTTCCTATACATTTCTTATAGGATTTCTAGAAGTTATGAAAATCCAAGATGGTGACTGGATAATTCGACCAACCAAAATTCTGAATGATAGTTACGGAAAATATTACCATAGTGTCCTTCTAGCCAAATTCAGTTGAAATGTATCAAAAGGCTAAGGAGTTGAATTTTGACATTTTGAGTACAACTTTCCCAAAATCTAAGATTTTCACTCAAAAAACTGACCAATCACAATTATCAACATCAGTTCTGGAGTGTATTACAACAGGGTAATTCTAGGCAAATTTGGTTCAAATCCACCAAGCGGCTAAGGAGGAGATGCATTTTGACAATGTCCAGTAAATTTTCTTTAAAATCTACGATTCCAAAGAATTGAGCGATTAAAATTCTGCATAGAGGTTCTGGAATTTTGCTGGAAGGATTCACCATGTCCAACTTGTACTCATGAAGTTCCATCAAAATATTCCTGCACCATGCCCAACTTGTACTCATGAAGTTCCATCAAAATACTCCAGCACCATGCCCAACCTGTACTCATGAAGTTCCATCAAAATACTCCAGCATCATGACCAACTTGTACTCATGAAGTTCCATCAAAATATTCCTGCACCATGCCCAACTTGTACTCAGGAAGTTCCATCAAAATATTCCTGCACCATGCCCAACTTGTACTCATGATGTTCCATCAAAATACTCCAGCACCATGCCCAACCTGTACTCAGGAAGTTCCATCAAAATACTCCAGCATCATGACCAACTTGTACTCATGAAGTTCCATCAAAATATTCCTGCACCATGCCCAACTTGTACTCAGGAAGTTCCATCAAAATATTCCTGCACCATGCCCAACTTGTACTCAGGAAGTTCCATCAAAATACTCCAGCACCATGCCCAACTTGTACTCATGATGTTCCATCAAAATATTCCTGCACCATGCCCAACTTGTACTCATGAAGTTCCATCAAAATACTCCAGCACCATGCCCAACTTGTACTCATGAAGTTCCATCAAAATACTCCAGCACCATACCCAACTTGTACTCATGAAGTTCCATCAAAATAGTCCCGCACCATGCCCAACCTATACTCAGGAAGTTCCATCAAGACTCCAGCCCCATGCCTAACTTCTACTCATGAAGTTCCATCAAAAGGCTCCTGGGCCCCATGCCCAACCTGTACTCAAGAAGTTCCATAAAAATACTCCAAGCAGAAGGCAAATTATTGATTGACGCACCCACACACATACGCATGCACACGCACGCACGCACGCACGCACGCACGCACGCACGCACGCACGCACACACGCACACACGCACACACGTTTGGCAAGGCATATTGATGAATAGAGACAGACTGACACAAAAAATAATAGGCTTCTTCCTTAACATGTTTGAATTAAGGTCCATGGACAATCTTTCATCAACACACTCCAAGTAGAAGTTTATCGAACAAAAAACTAAAAAATCTGAATGCAAGAACACATGGTTGGTTGGCAAGTCACAACTCTGGATGGATAAATAGATAGATGGATTTACTTAGAAAAATTGGTTTCTTCCTCGCCCATGCCCAAACATTCTACCTCTGGCAGATAATTTTAGTTATAAAACTAAAACCAGAAGTGGCATGACCGCATGCACACACAGATGGACAGAAGCGAAATCATAATTCCCCCTCACTTACGTAATGCAAGTGTATAACACACAGCAGATTTTGGTTGATTGACATGATTTGAGAGCATGCTTTTTGGAGGCTAAACTGGATTATTTAGATGACATGATTGATTGTGCAGAGGCAGTGTTTTGATCAATACATCCGACCTCGCATTCTGTAATGGACCATACTTGTATAATATTCCAATATATCATAATTATCTACATGAAAATGCAATAAATACTTCAGAATATAATCCTTTCAGGTATTGATTTTGCTTTATTACATCAAAGTAGCATGCAATATGAGACTTTACCCATTTAACCCTCGAATTTGTTCAAGAAAAATTAAATTTTCTCATAGAAAATGTCCATTTGCAGACCACGAGAAGACTATTTTTAAAATTTGTCGATAATCGAGCCTGTCATTCCTATGGAAAATTTTCAAAAATAGGCTCCTCTTGGTCTGCAAATGGACATTTCTCAAGACCACTACAGAAGCCGTTTTGGGCTGCTATGCATATTAAAGGATTAAAGCATGGATATAATCGCTTAATCAAATTCTGCGCTAGATGGCTATTATGACGTGGCATGTGCGGTTTCATTGTTTTAAGATAAAACACTTGACATTATCTGGTGGAGTAAGCACGATTGTGTGTTAGTAATGTTACCTTAGATATTATAAATTAATCCCAAGATTGAGATAAATATGATCTGAAAATAGCGAAGCAGTTGAATAAGTAATATTTGACACGTTGAAATAAGAATTCTTCTCTGGTTTTTAATGCTTAAATTTGCTACTACAGAAAATGTTCATTTGCAGACCATAACAAGACTATTTTTTTAATTTAGCAGTTGAATGATGGGCTGGGTTTACAGGCCAGTCATTCCAGTGTTAAATTTTCAAAAAGGTCTTCTCTTGTTCAGCAGATGGACATTTCTCAAAACCACTGCAGAAGTCATTTTGGGCCAGCCTGAGAGTTGAGATAACGGGTCAAACCCACATATTGCTATGAATTACTTCATTCTTAGGATAGGTCATCTACAGATGAGTTCACACATCTTGATATCTACACTGACAATTAGTAAACAAGCATTCCAGAGCACTCTCACCATCCTGCCTTTTAGATGACATTAACCTTTGAACTTTTGAAGACAGAGTCCTTCTGGATTCCAGTTTGATCATAATCCCTTCAGTACAACTCTAGTTATGTTACAAGACATGTTTTGATTTTGATGACGTTGAGCATGACATTTGACCTTTTGACCCAAAATATTGATACACTCCTTTGGCACTACAACTCAAAGTCCGGCCCAAGTTTGCTGATCATCCCTTCAGTAGAACCTGGGTTATTATGGTGGCCTCATACCTCGGACAGACGGATAGATCAGGCAGACATGCAGAACCAAATGCCCTTGTGCCATTTGCACTCATGTGGGCAATTCACATACTAAATTTGGTTGAATTTCGTCGGTTTCAGAGGAGGTGCATTACAATCAATTTCTGCATGTTCACCGCTTTGACCTTTTGGCCCCTCCACCTGGAGGTGGAGACCCCTCCACCTGGAGGTGGAGCCAAATGTGAATGTCCTCGTGCAATCCACCATCAGATGACTAACTCACATAACAAATTTGGTTGAATTCCATCTAACGGTTCTGGAGTTGTACTACAATCTATTTCCACAAAGACAGACAGGTGGGTGGCTGAACAAAAGGGTGGATGGATGGATGGATGGACAGATGGACAGAGATGGTTGGTACAACATAATCCACACATTTCTTAGAAAAACATGGGGATAAACATATATACACCTGTGCAAAAGCTAAGCACCAGCAAAAACAATAGAACGTAGAAACATGATGGTACAACTAGGCTGCCATACTTTTTGTCCCCGCGTTAGCTGACATAATTCCAAGTACGAAATGCACATGCATGCATGACTTCACGCCGCTTGATGTCCGTGCGTGGCGGGAAACAGCACACATGTTCAGTTATGTAAAAGTCCAGTTTGAGGTGTAGAACATTACATACAGATTTAGGCGACAAGATTAGGAATTTTGTGTTCATGACCGTGGTTTATTTGTACAGAGAGAATTAGCTCTTGATTGTGAACCGCTATGGCAAGACGAAGGTTAAGTGATCGTGTGAAATGGCAAATCATAGGCATGCATACCACTGGTATGTCATGCAGAGAAATTGGCAGACAGCTGAACATTAACCATACTGTAATCAGTCGTTTGATTGCAAAACATGGGCAAACTAATGAGGTGAAGGACAGGCCTAGATCTGGAAGACCGAAGAAGACTACTGCCCGTGATGATCGAGCCCTAGTACGCCTTGTTAAGAGATCTCCATTCACCACCAACAGCAGAGTGCTCAGCCAGCAATGGGAAACGCGCAATAGAGTGTCAATGTCTACCGTCAAAAGGAGACTGTATGCTGCTGGCATGAAAGCTAGGAGACCTGTCAGACGTCCTCTCCTCACTGCACACCACAAAGAGGAGCGTCTGAGGTGGTGCAACGAAAGAAGACACTGGAACATGAGATCCTGGAGACGGGTACACTGGTCCGATGAAAGTCGGTTCCTGCTTCATGCCACAGATGGTCGAACTCGTGTATGGAGGTCCAGACGCACGGCGTACGACCAACGTAACATCATGGAAGAAGTTCCATTAGGTGGAGGTTCCGTTATGATATGGGGGTGCATCTCATTTGATTGTAAGCTGGATCTGTTGACTGTACCTGGAACACTAAATGGACAAAGATATCAAGATTCCATACTGGATAGAGTTGTGGTCCCTCATTTTGTAAATCATGCACCTGGAACCCACCCTATATTCATGGATGACAACGCCCGACCACATCATGCTAGAGCTGTGCATGAATACCTCCGCCAGAATGCCATCGAAACCCTACCATGGCCAGCAAGGAGCCCTGACATGAACCCTATTGAGCATATCTGGGACATTCTGGGAAACATGGTGAGAAGGAGGGATCCTCCTGTGCAGAACCTACAGGAATTAACAGACGCACTCCATCTTGAACGGCAACGAATACCACAATGGCGTATCAGTCGGTTGGTGACCAGCATGAGACGTCGTGTCCAGGCCGTCATCCAGGCACAAGGTGGATATACCCGGTATTAATAATGACAGTCTCAAACTCGTGCACAGATGTTAAACTTCATTTTCAGACACCATTAATGACAATCTAGCCACGTGTGTCAACTGTAGGGCAATAGTTGTCAGTTGTGTCAACGTAACCATATTCAGGCCTCGTTTTCAAGTTCAAACAAAAACATACAGTGTTTCCCCACCATCATAATCAGCATTCCTCTAGTTGCATTATTACCTCTTGCACTAAGATGGATGGGTACATAAATGTTTATGCTATTGCTTTCTTCATAGCACATGAATATACCCTCGCATGTGCGTAAAAATAGGGTGGTGCTTAACTTTTGCACAGGTGTATATATTCATTTCTCAAGACCAATCCAGTAAAGTCATTTTGGCCGAGATGTCCCTTATAATGTTAAGCTGGTGTAGTTTGGATCGACCGGTCAAGTACCGGCCATACCAGCTAACCTGGGTACGCGCCGCCCATCCTGGATTCGTTCCCTGAACACGCCCCCCCACCCTGGGTAGAGCTTTAAGCGTATATGAGCCCATGAGAGCTCGCATTGTAAAATGACTAAGTTCGTTAAAACGCATAGTGCGCATGCGCACGCTTAATACTATTTTTGACAGAGCGCGTAATTTACGACCAAGATAGGATGACGCTTTTAGTGTACCAAGAAGGTACAATGCAATGCTTTTTAATAACTTGTTCCCGCAGAATCTGGCATCAATCAAGACCAGAATTCGACGGGCTTTCCAAATCTGTAAACCATTTCAGAATCGGTTAAGAAATGGCTGAGTTATCCATGGAAAGCCCCTTTTGATTATCTTCAAGGTATTGCCGTGATGTCATAATCATGTGTACGCAGAACTTCAAGAATGTTCTAGAACATTCGACTGCGTTATTATTCGCTACGCACTGATTGGCTGTTGCTCGACCGATGATTGGTTGGAGCCTGCGCCTGTGACGTCACGAGTAGTATAAAAGGAGACAAACTCCAGAGCTCGAGAGCATCCTCGGCCATGGGCCGATTAGGTTGGTCCTGTGTCTACTACAATCAGCAAGACAGGCATTACGCAGATCATTTCAGTCTCTGTCTGTTTCTCTCCCGTAGCCAGCAGCAATCCAACCCACCGCACTAAAGCAATTTTTTATCTCTCGTTGTTGCGTGAGCATTTTTGGAACTTTGGGATATTGTTCACGAATATATCAAGAACTAACTCGGAACACGAACTTGCGGTAAGGCCTTTCCTGGCCTGAAAATGTGATTCTACAGATGTAGAGGCAGCGATGTTCTTTGGTGGATGACTCGCTGGATCTGCCGGCCACGCCAAAAAGTGGTTATTCAGCCATCCCCGCACTGATGTCGTGCAGGTTTATCTAAACTTTTTGACCGCAGCAAAATAAACTTTGCCCGGTACATCTTCAGAGCTGGCTGACGTGCCCCGCACCATTAAGCTTAAGTATGTATCTTCATCCGCATTCAACAACCCCCGCTCATGATCGGGTTGTTGACAACTTCCATCCGTACCATCGGTGTACGGGAACTTTCGTCACAGCAGTAATGTTATTGTATCTCTTGCTGACTACTCGTTACACATTCTATATTGTGATTACAGTCCTTAGTTCGATCCGCTCCCGTCATGGGCTACTTGCGGGAATCCTGTTTGCGGAAACCGGCATGTGGGAACTTTCCAGCTTCCAGGGAACGCATCAACTCACGTCAAACCAAGGGTGACGTATCAATTTCAGTAACACGATAGCCCAGGCTTAAGAATGGCCACCGATTATTCAAGTAACTATACTTGACATTTTAATTATCCCGTTAATTACCTCTTTGATAATTATATTGTATCTGTATAAACGGTCCCGATGACTAAAAGGCACCGTAACGGTCTTAGGACCGCTAATTATAATTTCTGTATATGTTTATAGTTATTCTTATTTTCTGCAAGGTGTTTTCGCTAACCACACCGTAGTAGGTTCCTCAACCTGTACTATATATATTATTCTGATCATTTCACATTGTATTGATTGTTCTGATTAGTGTATATATGGCAAGTGGCCATCAGTTCATATGTTTTGTTTATTTGTAGAAAAATATAGGACTGCAGTGCACGTAGGAAACACTATACAGCAACATTTATATATGCAACACTTTCTCCCGCCACCAACAATTTTTCACTGAGGTCGCTGTCCGTGCTATAACTCGGCCCGGCATGCTACCGACTGAAAACCTTTTCTACTCAGCTCGATAGGATAGGTTTAATATGATTAGAGACAATTTCTTCGTTAGGAGACGCGTAGTGTACGCCTCTTTTCCGGTAGTTGCGATAATTTAGCACCGCCCTCCGGCAAGGTTGTGTAAGATTGGCCAACATACCTCAAGGGCCTCATATTTCTAAGTTATTGTCTCTCTTCATGTTCGACTAAGCCTTATGGCTTCTCAATTGTTTGGATGTCCCTATCCGCACCATGGACTGATCCGACTCTGGGAAACTATTGGGGTTTCCGAGCGGTGATGGCCAGGGTATGGTGTCACACACATTCCCCGCGTATCTTCGGATACTCAGTAGTTAGTAACCTTTGCCAATGTAGGAAAGCACTGCGAAAACATATCTTAATTATTATTTTCTTTAATCTGCTGATCAATCCTCCCGCACCGCAGTGCATAACTGGGCAACTTGTGTTTAAACCTAATGCCAGGTTAAAAAGTTAGTTCCGTAGGACCTGGTGACAGGCGAGATGCACATCTCCACCGAATTCCGTAAGAATGTCTGGGCATGATATTCAGATCTGCCATGCCCTCACGGGAAGGACATTTACGGTGGGTATTCGTCTCTCTTACCTCCACCATAACAATAGATCAGTTGCCTAAAAATGCTTTTGTGAAAAGTAACCAAAGTCCTGTGACGTTTGATGTGGTTACGGAGCGAGATGTCCGGATTCTTATCCAGTTCGGAGGTCTTGCAAAGTGGCATGCATGCATGCTGTCTTCAGTATTGACGTCTTAGGGCATCCATTCTCAATGACAGCCGTGTCTAAAGGCTAGGTAAACGCCTGCCATTTGTGGCTTAAAATAATTCTTGTCTCTAAAAAATAAATATGAGGTTAGGCATAGAAGAAAGCCTGCATAAATAAAAGCGGCAACTACTAATTCAGCATACTGAGAATTACATAAGACGGTGACGTGGGAATCCTTCGGGAATCGCTGGTCCCGTCTTCATGTAAAACAGCACGCAACCTTATAGTCATAATCTCACTAGGTATGGTCTTTTCTTTACAGCATTTTGGTCAAATAGTGGAGTGGGCCCCTTTCGGCCACTGCTCTTCTCCCGCTTTAAGCGATGGCAACATTTTCCTATGATGGAGGCCCGCGCGAGGCACTTGCCTCTCGCAAGGATTCAGTGACGACGGTCCACGCGAGGATAATACTCCTCACCCAAACTAGCACTAGGGAGTAGTGCTCGCGTGAGGCATATGATTTTCCGACACTACAAAGATAATTTTCTTTCCATTCAGCTTAGAGGTGTAATAGCTTATATTAAGTTAATTAGTCAAATCTCGTGTACGGGAGTCTCCCTTGCGGGGATACCTCTGCGGACCTACGAGTCTGTGTTGTACCTCCGGGAGCCCCACGTTTAGAAGTTCAGCAGGCTGTCTCTATGTCTTGTATTTTCGTATGCTCATAATTTTTATCTAGCATACTTGACGGTCTGTTTAGGTAAAACTATTGTATAGACTTATTTTAATTAGGTCACCAATCAAATCTTGTAAGTCCATAGATAAAAAAATTGCTATGGACAGGCATACTGGTGACAAACTCTTGGGATGAGACTGTTGTGTTTAATGTTCGTGACGATGGTCGCACGGCCCCACCGGAACGATTGAGTTCCACCGGCCTTAGGAGCTGGTCTTTGTTACCCGTAGGGAAGTATCGTACAGGATCTGTTACCCCAAGACCGGAAGCTAACCAGCGTCATCATTCGTCGTGCACTTGCAGCGTGGCGAGTCGACACCAGACACCGGAACGGGCCGACACTACCCCGCGAGCTACACTATATATATATGCATATGTACATGAGAAAAAACCCCACAGACCCCCTTTGCGGGTTGGTCTGTTGTTTTATTAACCACTATAAAAACATACTTACCGTTCAATCACTACTTGCTAAATCAATTATCTGCATTTAGCTACCACAATATGATTTTTATGCTTGCATACACTCCTCCCCATGCCTATTCCTATAAATATGGACCCTCAACCAGGCTACTGGTTAGGTCCATCTACAGTATATTAACTGATATAGACTGGCACCAGTCCCTACTCACTCCATAGTGACACCTGTCACTAAGCGCGCTTGCGCTTGCGCATGCGCACTAGAGCCCAAATAGGAAACAGATTCACTTTTCTGAATTTTAGTGCCAAATATTATAGGCAAATTCTCAAATCAATTCCACGTGGGGTGGCTGAGGCTGGGTCATAATGATTGAACATTAAGTATGTTTTTATAGTGGTTAATAAAACAACAGACCAACCCGCAAGGGGGGTCTGTGGGGGGGGGGGTTGTTATTACACCACAAAAACATCCATTACCGTTCAATCACTACATGCTAAACCCGTAGATTTGGTCAGTGACCTAATTAAAACATTAGGCGGGAGGCAATTTGAGAATCAACAAACAAGGATAAAAATCAAACCAATCTTATCCAAATGTTAATAACATAACATAACAGTGCATTTAAATCAATCACACCGTGATTATCAAATAAGGAAATCTTGAACTGAGAGATAAATAAAAACCAAAATAAACTCTCACCATTTCTTACAGATGCAGTCTTAACGAAAATGGCGAGAATTGCTTGGTAAATGGTCTTCAGCTATTTTGGTTAAAATCGCAATATTACGAAAGAAGGAGGCTGCTGCACTCTGATCTTTCAGATAAAAGGTTGAAAAGAGGATTCAGATTTCCATCCTGCAACCTGCATGACTTCATCTAAATACGAACAGGCAAAAAGTGCAAAAGACGAAGCCATTCTTCTAACATCGTGAGCTTTAATATGGGAGAGATTAATTTGTTCCGGAGAAGCAATCTCGTAACAAAGCTTAATCGTCTCCCAAATTCATCAGTATATCGTAAACTTTGAGACCGGCTTAGCTAACTCTTCCGCATAAGAAAACCATAAAAGGGACGGATCAAATCTCTTGAAATCAGTTCACTGTTTGTACATTCTTAATGCCCTAACAGGACACCAGAGTTTGTTGGAAGGCGAAAAAGATGATAATGATTTTAAAACGATCAGACTAGCAGGAAGCCGGTTAGACTGAGTTTTAGATAAAAAATCCCTTCTGGGATAAAAAACTAAACCGTCTCCTGAAACTATAAATTTCTCCCTTTCAGCAGAAAAAGCATGAATTTCTGAACGCCTTCTAGCAGAGGCCGTTAATACTAATAGAGGAAAGAGGTTCAAAATGACGGCCTGCCAGCACTTGAAGAACCAAAGCCAAGTTCCATGAAGGTAAAGGCTTAGCTATCGGAGGACGAATATTGCCTAGACCTCTAATAAAAACTATTAACGGTCTTAGTGTCCTTGACATCGGCATACAGAAGGCATGGAAGAGAAGATGCCAGTGAAAATCTATATCCCCTAACCATATTAGCTGATAAATGGAAGGAATCAAAGAGATATGTAAAAAAGTCTAATACTTGGGGAACAGAATCAGAATCGGACACGAGACCTTGGTCTGAACACCATTCTGCAAAAATTAGAAGTCGACACTTGTAAACTCTGTGGGTTGACTCTCTTCTGGAAGAATCGATAATTACTGGAGATCTTGAAGAAGCTTTATTCTAGTAGACTTTAGTTTCGATATTCTCCAAACACACAGACTGAAGATTTCTGGGTTTGGATGAAAACAAAGACCTCTTACTTGAGACAGAAGATCCTGGGAGAATGGAACAAGACGAGGGAAGTCTACCAGGAGATCTAGAAGGTCAACAAACCAAATCCTCTTTGGCCAAAAAGGAGCTATTAAAAGAATCTCGCAGATTTGTTCTTTGACCTTCTTCAACACTAACGGAATCAAAATCGTTGGAGGGAACGCATAGATGAACATTCCTGTCCAGGACTGAGACAGGGCATCCACCGCCATGGCGTGACTGACCGGAAAAGGAGACATGTAAGAGGAGATCTGAGCATTCAGAGATGTCGCAAACAGATCTATCAGAGGACGATCCATAAGACTGAAAATCGCTTTGACAACCAACCTTTTTAACTGCCACTGTGTGTGGGCGAATTTGATGGGAAGTGACAGTTGGTCCGCAAGAAAATTCAGACTGCCTGAGACATGAGAAGACACTAGAAGAATCTGATTCTTGCGACACCATAAGAGAAGGTTCCACACTTCTAGACAAAGGATGGATGACCTTGTACCCCCCACTGCCTGTTGATATAAGAGACCACTGTTGAATTGTCCGACCGAATCGAGACTTTGAGACATATCACAAGATCTGACCATGAAAGGAGAGCCTTCTTGACAGCACACAATTCCACAATGTTGCTATGAGCTGTCGACTCCTCCAGGGACCAAAGAACGGAAACCGACAGGGAGTCCCAGACCACTCCCCATCCCTCCTGAGAAGCGTCTGTGAAGATAATCGCCTGAGGGGAGGACTTTACCAGTGGAACACCCACCAGAAGCAGAGAACGATCTTTCCAAAAATCTAGAAGAGGAATCAAGTGTTTTCTGATGGGAATCTGATGGTAAATAGAGTGAACCGACTGCTTCCAAAGGGACATTAAATACATTTGCAAGGATCTTCACATCAGCGCCGCCCACGGAATAACCTCCTCTACGCTGACCATCAAACCTATCACTCCTAGCAGAAGTCTCGCTCACACCATGGAAGAAGACAGGATTTCCATTGCCACTGATAAAGCCTCTATTCTTGGATCTGAGGGGAAGACTACACTCTGGGCCAGATCGAAACAAACGCCTAGATGCGTGAAGATTTGAGAGGGACCTAGGCTTGATTTCTTTAGATTTAAAATCCACCCTAGGTTGTATGCCAGACTGCAAACCTCTGGAAGAATTCCTGAGAGAATTGAGGAAGATTTACTTTACTAACCAATGGTCTATATAAACGTGTAGATGGATAGAACGACGGTGTAAAATTCCTGCCACAGCTGAGACTAGACGAGTAAAAAGAAAAGGAGCCGTGGTCAGGCCAAAAGGCATGGCGCGAAACTGCCAAACTAGATCTTAGTAAGCAAATCTCAGGAATTTTCTGAAGGAAGGGTAAATGAAAACATGAAAGAAGGCGTCATTTTGGTCGATGGAAACGACCACATACCCTGATCTAGACTGGAAATGATCTGGGAGATGGTCTCCATCTTGACTTGGGAATAAGAATCATGATATTCAATCATGACATACACCCTTGTTAAAATAAAATTAATGCAGATTTGAATGTTTCAGAGTGAATAGAGATCATTTTACTAAGATTTAATGACAGGGTAGGAAAACCTACCCTAGGCTGAACGCTCTCATATATGTATAAATCCCTTAGAATTAACCTAATTCACAAAGAAAACTAACATGTTACTGCCCAAATTGTCAATTGAAAGGACCAGAGGAGACAAGAAAGAAGAATTAGAAGAGGAAAGAGCCGACACAAAAGAAGGAAGGTCTATAGGAAACTCGTCCTTAAAAGGAAAAGAAAAGGTTCTAACCAATCCACCAGTGAGCCAGGGACCAGTCATCCGAAGAGACCCTGACTGGACAAAATCTCCTCAGCCCTGACCGACTAGGGAATAGAAGAATTAGAAGAAGGATTAGGAGATGGAGAAGAAAAAAGATGAGAAGAGTCACCAGAGGCCATAGAATCAACAGTTCAAATGGAAAGAGGAGAGCAAGGCCTCTTGGAAGCCAGAAGAGAAGAAAACTGTAAAGAATCAGAAAACAAAAAAGATTGATCAGAAGGAATGTGAACAGATACAACATCCTGACCAGAGGACATGGAAAGTGAATCAGGCCACTAGCTGAAAAACTTTGAAAGAATAGAGAAAAAAGCTGACATGAAAGAAGGAACAAGGGACGAATCACTAAGAACACAAAACAATGAGAAAACCAGACCTTAATCAACAATTAGAAACTCACGCTCAAAAGAGAGAACGACATAAATAATCGGATCAAGATGATCAAAAGAAGAAGAAGAGGAAGAAGGAGGAAGAGAGGAATTAAGAAGAATGGAAGATGAAGAGCAAAGAACAGGACCAGAAGATCCCTGGAGAGGATTGCTAGAAGATGAAATACTGGAAAACCCCATAGGAGGGGAAAAAGGAGGAAGACAGAAAGAGAGAGAGAGAGAGAGGAAGGAGAACATGACTAGAAGAAAACATTAGAAGGAGAAGGGGCAGAGGATGAAGGAAGAGACCTATACTTATCTTTACTCATTATTATTAAAGACTTAGAACCAATATTATCATCTTGTAAGACGGATGTCATTGAGTTTGATATGCTAATAGAAGGAATGACTGATAGAATGATAATGAATCTCCGGGAAGAGCTGGATGTTAAATACACAAAACACTGATCCTTGATTATGATTAAACACTACAGGATGAATCACGAAACAAAACCCTGAAAAACAGGCGATATAAAATCAAAGCAAAAAGACTCACTTAAACCATGACTGTGACAACGCAGAAGAAAAAACTCGGCTTTTATTCCTTCTTCCTTCACCCTAATCTTATTTCTCTATTCTCAGCATTTTCTAGCTCTTGTAATCATTAATCTTAGAGCCATTCTCTTCCCTATGAATCCACTACTGAATCTTTTCCTTTCAGCGCCTATCAGAATTAGACTAAGAATTACGCTAGAAACAGGGATTTTCTTCAAGAAATTAACTCCCTTTGGATAAAATAAATATGTCAACCTGCCGACACAAGAGGAAAAAAGAGCGCGAAAAAAAGGCTGAACGGCCCGAAGACAACTGGCCATCTAAAGTCGGATGAAATTAAAAATTATGTATCTAGCGATAATGCATAGAATACAGACTGACTTATCGACTGCAACAAAAAAACCATCCTGCAACCAGTCGGAAGAGTCTTTAATTACGTTGAAATGGTTCACTGATAAAAGAATAAATGCTGAAGATTCAAGATTGGCAATGTCTCGGAATTAATATTTTCAGCGATTAAACATTCCGAATTTAAAAGCACTTACTGAAATAAGACTAACTCTTAGGAACGATGAGAACTAGATCCTAGGAAAGACAAACCTGGAATCTCAGTAAGAGCTATCACCGGAAATCTAAAAAAGGAACAGAACTGGAAGTTAATCATAGAACACCATGAAAACCGGTAATGACCCTATCCCCAGATGTACGAATCCGGAAGTGAAAAAATAGGAAATGGAAATGCGCAAACCGGAAACTGAACCTGGATGTACAATAAACAAGAGGCCCAAGGGGCCTGTATCACTCACCTGGACAACAGGCACTTCAACTAGAATGATCTTTATCAACAAGATGGCCAGCAAACCATTTATCCGCCAGTTTCGAAAATTGTAAATTTGAGATCAGAATACCCAAAAACACATATAGAAACAATTTTGGCCTCAAAATCCATCAAATAAAAAATCCAATATGGCCACCAAACATGCTATATTTTTATTGGCCCACTGCGGCCATGTTTTTTGACGAATCAACTTCTCTTGAACAAACTTTAATGGCCCTTAGGCCCTAATCATATCTGCCAAATTTTCGCCCGATCCCTTCAGCGCTTCTGGAGAATAAGTCATTTTCGCTACAACTAGCTCAACCAAGATGGCCGCCGAACCATTTGACCAATCAAGTTCCCTTGCCATAAATCATATTTCATGAGGTTTGCATCAATCCCCCAAGCCGTTTCGGAGATTTTTAAAGACGTTTCCTAAAATCGGCCTAAATCCAAGATGGCCACTGGCCTAATTGGCCGATCGGGTTCATTTGAACAAACTTAGATCTCTATTCCCTATGAATGCTTCCTCCCAAATATAACTGAAATCGGACCAGTGGTTCTTGAGAAGTCATTTAAAGAATTCCCATTGCTTTACTATGGGCCCACTGCTTTACTATGGGAGCCTTTGGCGGGAAAACAAACCAAGATGGCAGTCAAACTGTTTATCCGACAGTCTCGAAAGTGGCATATTTGAACTCGCCACACTGATAAGCATATATAAAGCAATTTTTGCTATCAAACTACATCAAATATAAAAAAGCCAATATGACCTAGAAACGCTGAATTTTGATTGGTTGATGGCAGCCATGTTTTTTAACGCTTGGTCCCTAAGCATATTTACATCTATCCCTTCAGCGGTTCAGGAAAATTTGTCATTTTCGCGAAAACTAGGTCATCCAAGATGGCCACCAAGCAAATTGGCCAATCAGGTTCCCTTGAACAAATTTTGGTCTACTGCTGCCACAGATGATGTGTTATGAGGTTTGAATCAATTCCTCCAGCGGTTTTCTGAGAAGATTTTTTAAGGTGTTTCTAAAAATCAGCCTTTATGGCCGACGGCCATCTTGGATTTTGACCGATCTGCTTCGTTTGAACAAACTTAGATCTCTATGCCCTATGAATGCTTCCTCCAAAATATAATTGAAATTGGCCCAGTGGTTCTTGAGACGAAGTCGTTTAAAGAATTCCCCATTGCTTTACTATGGCCCGATTGCTTTACTATAGGAGCCTACGGCGGGAAAACAAACCAAGATGGCAGCCAAACCGTTTATCCGATAGTCTCGAAGGTGGCATATTTGAACTAGCCACACTGATAAGCATATATAAAGCAATTTTCGCCATCAAAATA
Source organism: Chaetoderma sp. LZ-2023a (assembly GCA_034401795.1). Lineage (NCBI taxonomy): Eukaryota > Metazoa > Mollusca > Caudofoveata > Chaetodermatida > Chaetodermatidae > Chaetoderma > Chaetoderma sp. LZ-2023a. Next base: position 57,364,358 of record CM067360.1, read on the forward strand.
CATCAAATACAAAAAAGCCAATATGACCAACAAATGCTAAATTTGGATTGGTTGATAGCGGCCATGTTTTTTAACGTACGAACTTCCCTTGAACAAACTTGAATGGACCGTGGTCCCTAAATATATTTACCATATTTCAGACCTATCCCTTCAGTGGTTCGGGAGAAGAAGTCATTTTCACGAAAACTAGGTCATCCAAGATGGCCACCAGGTAAATAGGCCAATCAGGTTGCCTTGAACAAACTTGGGTCTACTGTTGCAATAAATGATGTGTTATGAGTTTTGAATCAATTCCTCCAGCGGTTTCGGGGAAGATTTTTTAAGGTTTTTACTAAAAATCGGCTATTTTGGCCGGCGGCCATCTTGGACTTTGTCCGATCGGCTTCATTTGAACAAACTTTAATCTCTATGCCCTAGGGATGCTTCCTGCCAAATATAATTGAAATCGGCCCAGTGGTTCTTGAGAAGTCGTTTTTAAAGGAAAAGTTGATGGACGGACCACGGACAACGGACGGACACATGACGGACGGTCGCCACGACATAAGCTCACTTGGCCTTTCAGGCCAGGTGAGCAAAAAAACAGAATAAGCATAGGAACCGGAAATACGCAAAACCGGAAGTCAGACCGAATACGGACAGAACGGAGGTAGATCCGGAAAACGGAAGTAACCCCTGTCCTGAGGAGTCTCTAGAACCAGAAGCAGAAGTTTACAGACAGGAATCCAAACCGGAAGCGGAAGCGCTTCTACCGGAAGACGAAAATTAATAGGAGTCAACAGACCCCGGATATCAGGTAAGACTGGAAGCGCTGCTGAAACCGGAAACGGAACTAGGAACTGGATCTTGAAGACCCGGATGTCCTACAAAAACGGAAGTCATACAGGAAATGGTCGGAACGGAAGTAATAACCGGATCTTGAAGACCTGGATTTCCTACAAAACCGGAAGTCAAACCTGAAACGGATGGAACGGAAGTAAGAACCGGATCTTGAAGACCCGGATGTCTTGCAAAACCGGAAGACAAACTGGAAACGGACGGAACAGAAGAAAGAACCGGATCTAGAAGACACGGATGACCTACAAAACCAGAAGACATACCGGAAATGGACGGAAAGGAAGTAGCACCGGAAAACGGAAGTAAACCCGAGTCCCGAGGACCTGAGTCCACCACAACGGAACCAGAAGAACTAGCAAGGGTAGAATGCAAACTCTTAGCTATAGGCGACCTACGGAGAATCTTGACGACCGGTATGACCGAAATACTGGCATTAGCATAAGGCTTTTGGACGTTAGCTTCCGCCTCCGCCACCACTGCTTGAGGGTTATGCCTATCACCCTCAAGTCTAATGTGGATTTGACCCGGTGACCTGCACAAGCTCACCTTCGAGAGCTTTGTCGCTCTAGACTTTTGTTTAGGAGACCTAATAACCTGCATTGACGTTAGACGGATCGGTTTCCCCCATTTGCGGGAACGTCCGCTAGCCCTCGGGCTATCGTCGGAACCAGAAGAAACTTCCTGTTTCTTGGCCTCCATGATGGCAGAAGATATCCTTTCATCTAAAGATTTAGTCAAAACTGCAGCGAAGGATTCAAATCTCGCAAATAAAGCTAACACAGCTTCCGAATTCGCCGAAGAGGCCCACCCCCTCCGTTACTGCTGGAATAGACATATTAGAATATTGCAAAAGACACAGCTTTTGTCTTACTAGCAACGGAGGTAGGGGAAGGACGACCAGAGGGCAGCGCTGTAAGAATGAATAATCCTTAATGAAAACTTAGATACAAACGCTGACCACCCTATGCAAAAACCCGCACATCGATGTGGGGGCACACGTAGTGCACTTAAAACAGACATGTCCTCCAAACTCCACAGATTGAACTCGTTCACAGATTGAGGACGTGCACTTGATTTATCGTTCGTTAAAACAGACTCTTAAAAATGAAAAAAGATTACAAAAGAAGCATACAGCTTAGAATTTTGATAAAAGGAGTCTAGAAACATGCAAATGCCTTTCAAAGAAAGGTTGGAAAGTTCAAATTCAAGATTGTTTTCTATCATAGAGAAATAAACGTAATTCCTTGTAAAGCACTATTTTTTCTTTAAACTGAAAGTGATTAAGGGCTCACTGGAGTAAGTCTTTTTATATGATGATGCCTTAGGCATATTAAAGTTATTACCACAAAAACGAAACCCACGAAAACAGGTAACATTTATATACACAGTTATAAAGTTCAATATAACCACAAAATACTTCCACAACCATAATTTTGGGAGGATAGACTTCATAGTAGGCATATGTTAGCGTGAGGAAGCCCTTCAATATTAAGCTGACACAGCACAAAGCCATAAAAACTTTCTGATAATATTTGTGCAGTTGTTCTGCTTGCAGAATAATTGAAAAGTGAATCTGTTTCCTATTTGGGCTCCAGTGCGCATGCGCAAGCACGCTTAGTGACAGGCGTCACTATGGAGTGAGTACAGACTGGTGCCAGTCTATATCAGTTAATATACTGGAGATGGACCTAACCAGTAGCCTGGTTGAGGGTTCATATTTATAGGAATAGGCATGGGGAGGAGTGTATGCAAGCATAAAAATCTTATTCCGGTAGCTAAATGCAGATAATTGATTTAGCAAGTAGTGATTGAACGGTAATGGATGTTTCTGTGGTGTAATAACAACCTAGGTTAATGTTAATTTCTGCAAAATTATATTAATTGGAAACACTACACAACACATGCTACAGTAGAACATATCGGTCGGTGTAGTCTATTTTCAAATGCGAAGCCAAACAACAAGAAGTGAATATAATGACAAGCAACAGATGGCTTAAAATAACATATGAATCAGGAAAATGTATAAAAGTCTCCGGAGACTTGAAAGTATATAAAGGGGAATGCATGACAGATTTCTTCAAAACTGTTTTACAACAAGAGATGGTAAATATGACTGACTTAACCGGGGTAGCTTAACACTATAAGGGGCATCTCGGCCAAAATGGCTTTACTGGATTGGTCTTGAGAAATGTCCATTACCCAACCAAAAGACAAGATTTGATGATTTACAATTGGAATGGTTGGCTTGAGTTACCATTTGCCATCCCAGTAAATTTCTTAGTTAAACGAGAACTTACCTGAAAGTGGAAGTTAGATGTTTGACTGTAATTCTATCCAATTACTCAGCTGTCCTTTTAACCCTTTAACACTCATATCAGCCAAAAACAGCTTCTGCAGTGGTCTTGAGAAAAGTCCATTTGCAGACCAAGAGAAGACTATTTTTGAAAACTTATCACTGGAATGACTGGCTCGATAACCGAGCCAGTCATTCCAGTGGTAAATTTTCAAGAATAATCTTCTCTTGGCATGCAAATATACATTCACACAGCAGACATCTTGGGTTAATTTACTAATCTTGACAATGGAGAATTCCAGTTTATCCATCAATCATATGACATCATAATCAATTATGTGATGTGTATGATGATGTCATAATCAATTACATCATGAATGGCGTAGCTAAGTTTATCACGAATGCTTATTGATGACGGACTAAGCATAGTTGTACGAATTGTATGACTTTACTATTTAATAAACATGCTGTTGCATATTTTGAAACTAATTTGACTGGGCAGTTCCTAAGCAAATCAGTTTCAAAATATTCAACAGCTTACCAGCAGTTTTCTGGAAATTGATAGTGAGAGTTCAGGGATCGATCGATCCTAATACGGCAAAGTGTGGGTAGAGCTAAATAGCTAAAGATGGGCAGGGCATAACTACCACCGGATTCCTCCATTGCAAGGTTAAAGGAAATGACCAGGGAACTAACATATGCTCTTGAATGACAGCTTTTTATAATAATCAACCTATAGACACCAGTGAAAAACACAAATAAATCAGAATAATTAGAAAAAAGCAGCTAAATACCATTTATGGCATTCTGACGGGAACCAATATGTGACGAAGTTGGACTCATGCGCTCTGGTGTATGCTGAGCAAATAAATAATACCTGCTATAGCCAGTCGTATAAGCTCAGTTATATTCGCGCTAAGCTGGTTAGCCACTGCGTCTTACAGGTTAAATAGCGTCTAGTTTTAAAACAATTTGCCTGAAAGTCGTTGTTTTCAGAGACAGGGTCTACATTCAGTTACACGAATGTCAAAATATTCAGTGGACATCATATTGCGACCTTTGAAACCAGCAGTGTATTTTGAAATCATTTTAAATGAAACTTGTTGCTTCCACCAGAAAGTGACTTTCAAATATAACGTTTTCAAAACGAGCAAAAGTGAATTAGGAGTAGCGCGTTCTATCTCTACATCGGCGCCTATAGAGAATACTATTCATACCGCTTACAAAACTATATTCAGGTGTGCTTTCGTTATATTCAGGTAGGCCTATGCGGCATACAGGCACACACAGTTGACACACGGCGGAGTGAGAAGCACCAGCTCTAACTCACTAACTGGCTCTAAGTTAAGCGCTCCTCGATTTAGTAAATGATTTTTCGCAAATAATCCTGATTCATTTCCATTTTTACCGATGGTAGTTTATTTAATATTGCATGAGATTACCAATAAACATCATTTGTTATTTCCCTTTTCCCTTCCTTTAAAGATTGTATACGTCCTTAATGTGGAGTTGTTGGATTCAACATAATCCTTTCTTCCTCTAGCCATGATTGCGCAGATATAAATATGCCTGATGCAGGTTCATGGAGAAGGGGAGGCCATAAATTTCTCCTCCAAAAATGATGTGTACTGTGGTCAAAAGAAAACTATTTTTCAAAAATTAATGATTGGCTCAACTTTTAATTGAATTACCGTAGTTACTATTCCGGTGATAAAATGTCTAAAGTTGTCATGTCTTCGCAGCATGCAAATGGACATTAATCATAGAAAAGAAAGGGCACGAGTTTGCAACCTATGATTGCTCCTTGTTTTCCATAGAAAATTAACTAACAACTAGTGTTGGGAATTGGTACTATTTTTGTGATCGATGAATGGTTTTCTATACTAAACGATGATCAATTAATGATTGATTAATTATTGAATTAATGTCTTAGACTAAGGAGTAATACTATACCGTTGTAACAATTAAATTTAAATTCTTTTCCAAAAAATATTCATTTTCTAGCTTGACCAGTTAAAATATATTAGTCAGTTTGTAAACAACCAAAATCGATTTCTGAACTCATGAACATGAAAACCAATCAATCATCGATCAAATCGATTAATCGGGACAACACTACTAACAACACAAGATAAAATGTTTATTTGAAATAATTATGCTGATTTATATATGATGGGCTCTTAGTACATTTATAAACCTACAATATTTAAAAAACATTTGATGAGTCAAAAGCTTCAAGCAATATGAAGTACATGTGTATTAGCAAACTTATATTAACCTATTCAAATAAATTTATTACGCTACTTGGAAGAAGTACATGCACGTACCGTACCAGTAATAAACACAGATGCAAGGATGTATTTAACTTTGAATATGTTTTGTAATTACTAGAAGATCAAACTACCCATTGCATGTATATAATATATAAAATACCAAAAATAATAAAACATTTCTTTGTTGCCACTATGTAATAGTGTTATAACTACAACGCTAGAATTAGGTCAAAGCTATGCATATATAAGCATACATGGTGTTCACTAAACATCCTTACAACGTACAGGTATGTTTAAAATAAATTTATATTGAATTTCTCTCAATAAATCTGTTTGACCAGAATTCAGTATAAAATAGATAAGGCATGCTTCATTAATTTCTAAGATGAAAGTTTATCCAGCTGTGTTCAACTTGTGTTTGATCTGGGCGGAAACACCTTAAATTAACCCTTTAACATGCATATCTGCCAAAAACGGCTTCTACAGTGGTCTTGAGAAATGTCCATTTGCAAATCAAGAGAAGACTATTTTTTGAAAAATTACCACTAGAATGACTGCCTCGATAACCGAGCCAGTCATTACAGGGGCAAATTTTCAAAAATAGTCATATCTTTATCTGCGAATGGACATTTTCTATGAAAAAAATTGAAATTTTAAAAACAAATCCTAGGGTTAAAGGGTTAAGGCTGATAAACCCTTTATAATACTAGGGTCGCCAGTACACGTAGATAGCAAGGGTGGGGCATACTTAGACTCCAGTTACCATATGAATAGAAGTTCAAATCTTGAATCTGAGATTTCACTGATTTATTGGTTTAAACTGCACGCTGACATAGATTCTCTGGTTTGTTTGCTGACATAGATTCTCTGGTTTGTTTACCATACATGACTACCATTAAATCTCAACTAAAGGATGCAATTTTTTTTGGTGAAATTACATGTTCTAGGAAGGGGGTGCATCCGGTAATCGAGTACATTCTTTGAGCACATTTTTTTTGGTCTAAAGTTTTCTAAAAAAGATTAAAATGACAGCACGAAAATTGAACTCACTTTCGGTACAGAAAATTACGACTCTATAATGTATACCTCAAAAAACATAATCGCGGAAGTGAAATTATTAAACTATAGCCTCTAAATATTGCATATTTATTAATAAAGATCATTTAATTTACATCAAAATTACTCGTGAATTTGACATAAAATGGCATCAAGAAACGACATAAATCAAGTGATTCGCAAAAGAACCTTATTTAGAGCGAATACTCGGATATAAATATTCTGGACTCGGAATTCAGAATTGCTATATATTATCATTGCGCGATAGGAACTAATAATTGTACTGTACTTTAGGTCTGATCTGACTATCCGTTTGATAACAAATTCTGGCACCTCCAATCGCAAAAGAGCCAGCTGCTCGCCAACATAACAAGCACGTTATCTCATTTTAATTCTCTGACATTCAAGCAATTTTTGTTGTATATCTTGATTCCGTTTTGGATCATTTAATGGTGGTCGTCATTACAAAATCAATGCGCAATACGAGAAAAAAAAATCTTTGTTCTGATTGGATAAATTCTCCCATCCAAGCGAATGAAAATAGAGAATGGCAGAAGAAATCCCCCAACAGACCCCTCTTGCGGGTTGGTCTGTACAAATGTAGATTTATTAACCACTATAAAACATATTTACCATTCAATCATTACTTGCTAAATCAACTACTCTGCATTTAGCCACCAGAATAAGATTTTTATGCTTGCTTACATACCCTCATATGCCTATTCCATTTCAATATACCCTCAACCAGGCTACTGGTAGGGTACACCCCCAGCATATGCCCTGTCTGTACTCACTCCTTGGTGACACCTGTCACTAAGCATGTCCACGCATGCACAATGGAGCCCAAATAGGGAACATATTCACTTTTCTAAATTTAAGTGCCAAATATTACAAACAGATTCTCAAATCATTCCCACATGGGGTGGCTGAGGCCGGGTCGTAGTGATTGAACGGTAAGTATGTTTTATAGTGGTTAATAAAACTACAGACCAACCCACAAGGGGGGGGGGGCTGTTGGGGGTTGTTATTACACCACAAAAACATCTATACCGTTCAATCACTATTTGCTACACCCGTAGATTTGGTCAGTGCCCCACTTAAAAACCCTTGGTGGGTGGAGATTTGAGAATCATTAAACAAGGATAAAAATTAAACAACCCATATCCAAATGTTAATAAATGAACATAATAGTGCATCCATAACAAATCACAATGATTATCAAACAAGGAAATTTAACGATCTTTATTGAAAGTACGCAATATTTAGGCCCCCCCCCCCAAAACCCCCATTACTAATTTCGCTGCAACCATGATATTTGTTTGCCATACATTAAACACAGTAGTATGGCGGTAAGCATGTGTACGAAATTGCGTTCAATTTTCATGGTAGTCACATTCTATATGGGTTTTAACCATTTTAGAGAATGGATTTCAATTTCTCTATATGTCCTTTCTATGAGCATAATGATTATTCGGGAGGGTTGGGTCAAAATTTGGCCTGCGTCCAATTCAAGCTAGCGTCGTTCCCTCGAATAAAAACAGTATAAACTATATACAATTATACATGTACGTAACTTTTACTTGGCTATGAATTAAAGAATAGTGCTTGCAAGATCAAATACAAACAACTGGCCCCCATCAATGGCCTTGATAACAAGAGGCCCAAGGGGCCTATGTTGCTCACCTGGAGCACCATGGTGGGTGGTTTAGCAGTTTTTTAAATGAGTTTGTGGACATTTTTGCAAGTGCAATATGGCCACCAAACACACTTCATTTTGATTGCCCCACGGCGCACATGTTTTTTTGATGGATCAACTTCCTTTGAACAAATTTTAATGGCCCAAATTTCAGCCCTATCCCTTCAGCGGTTCTGGAGGAGTCATTTTCGTGAAATCACATCATCCAAGATGGTCGCCAAACCATTTGGTCAATCAAGTCCTCTTGAACAAACTTGGCTTACCTCTTGACCTAAAAGAAGATTCCCCAAGAGGTTTCGGAGATTTTTAAAGACATTTCCTGAAATCGGCTGAAATAAAAAATGGCCGCTGGGAAAATTGGCCGATCGGGTTCATTTGAACAAACTTGGATCCTTATGCCCTAAGGATGCTTCCTGCCAAATATAATTGAAATCGGCCTGGTAGTTCTCAAGAAGATATTTTTAATTTCCCATTGCTTTAGCATGGGAGCTTTTGATGAGAAAATTTTCCAAGATGGCCACCAACGCGTTTATGCGACAGTTTCGAAAATTGCAAATTTGAGCTCAGAATACCCAAAAACATATATAGAACCAATTTTGGCCTCAAAATCCATCAAATAAAAAAATCCAATATGTCCGCCAAACATGCTACATTTTGATTGGCTCACGGCGGCCATGTTTTTTGACGGAGCAACTTCCCTTGAACAAACTTTAATGGCCCTTAGTCCCTAATCATATCTCCCAAATTTTGGCCTGATCCATTCAGCGGTTCTGGAGAAGTCGTTTCCGGGAAAACTAGGTCAGCCAAGATGGCTGCCGAACCATTCAGTCAATCAAGTCGTCTTAAACAAGCTTGGCTTACCTCTTTGCCTAGATGAGGTTTCATAAGTTTTGAATCGATTCCCCAAGCCGTTTCGGAGAATGACATTTTTAGACATTTCTAAAAATTGGCCGAAATCCAAGATGGCCACCGGCCAGATTGGCCAATCGGCTTTCTTTGAACAAAATGAAATCTCTATGCCATAAGGATGCTTCCTGCCAAATATAATTCAAATCGGGCCAGTAGTTCTTGAAGACATTGTAAATTTCCCATTGTTTTAGTATGTGAGCTTTAGGCGGGAAAATGATCCAAGATGGCTGCCAAACCATTTATCCGACAGTTTCGAAAATTGCAAATTTGAGATCAGAATGCGCAAAAACCTAAATAAAACGAATTTCGGCCTCAAAATCCATCAAATAAAAAAATTCAATATGGCTGTCAAACACACTATATTTTGATTGGTCCACGGCGGCCATGTTTTTTAACGAATCAACTTCTCTTGAACAAATATTAATCGGCCTTAGTTCCTAATTATATATCACAAATTTTGGCCTGATCGCTTCAGCGGTTCTGGGGAAGAAATCATTTTTGTGAAAACTAGGTCATCCAAGATGGCCGCTGAACCATTTGGTCAATCAAGTTCCCTTGAACAAACTTGATTCAGCGCTTACCCTAGATCATATTTCGTGAGTTTTGAATCGATCCCTCAAATGGTTTGGGAGATTTTTAAAAACATTTCTAAAAATTGGCCGAAATCCAAGATGGTTGCCGCCCAAATTGGCCGAGCGGGTTCGTTTGAACAAACTTGAATCTCTATGCCTTAAGGATGCTTCAGGTCAAATATAATTGAAATCGGCCCAGTAGTTCTTGAGACGATATTTTACTTTCCCATTGCTTTAGCATGGGAGCTTTTGGAGGGAAAATGATCCATGATGGCCGCCAAAACCGTTTATCCGACAGTTTCGAAAATTGTAAATTTGAGATCAGAATACCCGAAAACCCATATAAAACCAATTTCGGCCTCAAAATCCATCAAATAAAAAAATCCAATATGGCCACCAAACATGCTATATATTGATTGGCCCACGGCGGCCATGTTTTTTGATGGATCAACTTCTCTTGAACAAACTTTTCTGGCCCTTAGTCCCTAATCATATCTGACAAATTTCGGCCTGATCCCTTCAGCGGTTCTGGAGAACTTATTTTCGCTAAAACTAGGTCAACCAAGATGGCTGCCAAACTATCTGACCAATTAAGCTCCCTTGAACAAATTTGGTTGAGCTCTTGCCCTAGATCGTATTTCACGAGGTTTTGTTCAATCCCTCAAGCGGTTTCAGAGAAGATTTTTAAAGACGTTTCTAAAAATCGGCCAAAATCCAAGATGGCCACCGGCCTAATTTGCCGATCGGCTTCATTTGAACAAACTTGGATCCCTATGCCATAAGGATGCTTCCTGCCAAATATAATTGACATTGGCCCAGCGGTTCTTGAGAGGTCGTTTAAAGGAAAAGTAGACAGACGGACGGACGGACAACGGACACACGACGGATGGTCGCCACGACATAAGCTCACTTGGCCTTTCAGGCCAGGTGAGCTAATAAGATGACAAAAGTGTCAAGGACGTAATCCTTATAATGATCAGACTGGGGCAGGGATGTTAAGTGCACCGTGGCATGGTAGAAGTGTCATCATCAGACCGGAGATGCCAGGAATTAGTCCTTAATAGTCAAACCGGGACAAGCTATGGAACTCACAGTACTTAGTAAGAATGGTCTGTACCAATATATACACCTGTGCAAAAGTTAAGCACCACCCTATTTTTACGCACATGCGAGGGTATATTCATGTGCTATGAAGAAAGCAATAGCATAAACATTTATGTACCCATCCATCTTAGTGCAAGAGGTAATAATGCAACTAGAGGAATGCTGATTATGATGGTGGGGAAACACTGTATGTTTTTGTTTGAACTTGAAAACGAGGCCTGAATATGGTTACGTTGACACAACTGACAACTATTGCACTACAGTTGACACACGTGGCTAGATTGTCATTAATGGTGTCTGAAAACGAAGTTTAACATCTGTGCACGAGTTTGAGACCGTCATTATTAATACCGGGTATATCCACCTTGTGCCTGGATGACGGCCTGGACACGACGTCTCATGCTGGTCACCAACCGACTGATACGCCATTGTGGTATTCGTTGCCATTCAAGATGGAGTGCGTCTGTTAATTCCTGTAGGTTCTGCACAGGAGGATCCCTCCTTCTCACCATGTTTCCCAGAATGTCCCAGATATGCTCAATAGGGTTCATGTCAGGGCTCCTTGCTGGCCATGGTAGGGTTTCGATGGCATTCTGGCGGAGGTATTCATGCACAGCTCTAGCACGATGTGGTCGGGCATTGTCATCCATGAATATAGGGTGGGTTCCAGGTGCATGATTTTGAGGGACCACAACTCTATCCAGTATGGAATCTTGATATCTTTGTCCATTTAGTGGTTCAGGTACAGTCAACAGATCCAGCTTACAATCAAATGAGATGCACCCCCATATCATAACGGAACCTCCACAAAATGGAACTTCTTCCATGATGTTACGTTGGTCGTACGCCGTGCGTCTGGACCTCCAGACACGAGTTCGACCATCTGTGGCATGAAGCAGGAACCGACTTTCATCGGACCAGTGTACCCGTCTCCACGATCTCATGTTCCAGTGTCTTCTTTCGTTGCACCACCTCAGACGCTCCTCTTTGTGGTGTGCAGTGAGGAGAGGACGTCTGACATGTCTCCTAGCTTTCATGCCAGCAGCATACAGTCTCCTTTTGACGGTAGACATTGACACTCTATTGCGCGTTTTCCATTGCTGGCTGAGCACTCTGCTGTTGGTGAATGGAGATCTCCTAACAAGGCGTACTAGGGCTCGATCATCACGGGCAGTAGTCTTCTTCGGTCTTCCAGATCTAGGCCTGTCCTTCACCTCGTTAGTTTGCCCATGTTTTGCAATCAAACGACTGATTACAGTATGGTTAATGTTCAGCTGTCTGCCAATCTCTCTGCATGACATACCAGTGGTATGCATGCCTATGATTTGCCATTTCACACGATCACTTAACCTTCGTCTTGCCATAGCGGTTCACAATCAAGAGCTAATTCTCTCTGCACAAATAAACCACGGTCATGAACACAAAATTCCTAATCTTGTCGCCTAAATCTGTATGTAATGTTCTACACCTCAAACTGGACTTTTACATAACTGAACACGTGTGCTGTTTCCCGCCATGCACGGACATCAAGCGGCGTGAAGTCATGCATGCATGTGCATTTCGTACTTGGAATTATGTCAGCTAACGCGGGGACAAAAAGTATGGCAGCCTAGTTGTACCATCATGTTTCTACGTTCTATTGTTTTTGCTGGTGCTTAACTTTTGCACAGGTGTATATGTATCTCACCTAACAGAATCCATACATCACCAGAATATAACTTGCTTAGTCCTTTAATGGTCATACCGGCCAAAGCCGGCCTCTGTTATGGTCTTGTGGAATGTCCATTTACATGCCAAGAGAAAACAATTTTTTTTAATTTACCACTGGAATGACCGAGCCAGTCATTCGTGATAAATTTTCAAACATTGTATTCTCTTGGCCTGTAAATGGACATTCAATGGGCAGATATTTAAATTTTCTTGAACAAATTTGACCACTAAAGTGCTAAACATATATCATTGACTGGTTTACCGCATGATACAATTATCTATGCATGAATACTTGTCTAAGGTTGTTAATAAATAAACTTAGTTAGCCTTAAAGGTACTACGAGACTGGAATTAATACAGCTAGGCTGTTTTACCCACAAATTCCAGGACACGCAAGTCAAATTGAAGACACCTTATAGGCCTATATTATGTGTACATTTAACTAGGCTTGCGCGATTATTACTTTGAGTGATCGCGATCGATTATTTAAAAATAATCGTGATTACTCGATTAATTGGCCTGCACCTGGTTACAAATTTCACTGATATATTAATGGCGAAAAACAAAACAAAGGCATATTAATGATGAAAACTGCAATGGTGTTTAGAGATGTCCATTAATTGTAGGCCAAGAGAATAGTATTTTTGAAAATGTATCACTGGAATGCCTGGCTCGAGCGTCGAGCCAGGCATTCCAATGATACATTTTCAAAAATATTCTTCCTTTGGCCTGCAAATAGACATGCATTCGCTGAGTAAAATGTTAATAAAAAGGTAGATTTTGAAATATTTCATGCCGGGGAATTATTCACGATTATTTGATTGTTTTGTTTTTAATCAAATAAATTCAGGATTTAAAAAATAATCGCGATTTTCGATTTATTCACATAATCGCGCGAGCAGTAACATTTAGAAAAGTTGCTTGATTAATTTCAAACTAACCGTTGCTACATGTACTTATCGTCCATACTTCTTATAGTAACCAAATACATTTATGTAACTTGGGGACGAAAATATAAAAATAAAGACAGAATTCATAAAAATGCTAAATTACATGAATGTATCTATTAAACAAGAAATAAAATGTCTTTGTAGATTTAGATATAATTATATTTATTTGTATTATACACCTGCATGCATGTTTATCCAATGAATAGCTTCCAATTATACCACGTGACATTCCAATAATTTTTCCATACTGGACGATGCAAAACCTGTATTGACAAGTAAAATCCGTATTGGATGCCAGACTTAAAACCTGTATTGGTCATTAAAGAAAGAAAACTCTTTCCAAATGAATTTCTTCATATTGCAATGTCACGGGAGGTAACTTCTATTGCATCGATAAACTTCCTCTGCTACAAGTACAAGTTTTCGGTATTAATACATGTAGCTACAAGATGCTTTCGGAAGGAGATATCGATAACCTTGTTTATCAGCACGTGCCAGAAAATACAAAAAAGAAAACAGAAAATGACATTCGTTTGTTCAGCCGCTGGATGTCAGCGTCTTTACCTCAAGAATGAATATCTAGCCTACGTTTTCTCATTTCTCGTATTTCTGAAATTAAAGTAAATTTCTTTAGATTTCTGGAGTTTATTTGCTGATAATTGTAATAGGTGCATAATAAATAGATCATTTTACATTGCTGAGTCGAATATCGATTGTTATTATGCTCATCCACGTTGTGTTGAAAAATCTGTATTGGACTCATCCAATACCGATTTCAACACAACGTGGACTCATACAATAACAATCCATATTGTACATACCTAATAGTACATACCTGTAGTATAGTCAGAAAACACATTATATTATATTTTATGTCAGAGAGTGTACAGTGATTATTCAAGCATTGCGCTGTGTGTCAGATGGTGTGTGACACTGATCACAGGATTCTTCACATTGGAAGTTAAACTTTTAACCATTTCACGACGAAGCCGGCCAAAATCGGCCACTGTAGTGGTCTTGGGGAATGTCCATTTGCAGGCCAAGAGAAGACTATTTTTGGAAATTTACCACTGGAATGACTGGCTCGATAACCGAACCAGTCATTCCTGTGGTAAATTTTCAAAAATAGTCTTCTCTTGGCCTGCAAATGGACATGCTATCATGTATAGCTGTGCTGTGGGCAGCTTTAAATTTGTTCGAAATGTCAAAAAGTTTACGGACTGATAATCTGATTTAACTATAAGTTGTGAGTCGTGACTAAAATTACACATAGCTTTAGGATCCATAACTTTAGTGTGATGCATTGTTGTTGTGATGTTTAGGTATGTCAGTCTCTTGTCAGAAACGTAAAAAAATTGACCTACAACGTAGTCATTACAAGAACACTCGCATAGTCATCAATCACCATATATTATATTATATTATATTATATTATATTATATTATATTATATTATATTATATTATATTATATTATATATATATATATATATGGGCTTGTCCACACTAAACTGTATTTGATGAATGATTTCGGGTCTACATTTGAATTGTTAATTTCGATGATAAAGACCCAATTAATTTTCCTGTTCTTATCATTTCCAAGTTGAAGGTATCTCAGAGAGATAATTACAGATAAAAAAAGTTAAATGAGTGCAGAATAAAATTATTTTCATTCAACTAACAGCCACAAATATGCGTGAAATTAGCAGCGGACAAGAAATCCATAAATTTATAGCACGGCTCCAGGAAATAAGAAGCAAGCATCACGTGATGGTGTAAAACCAGTCATGTGACACGCCGAGCCTTTTGTTTTTACGGTGATGAGAAAACAATGGCGCCAAAGCTACGGTAAGAAATGTTCTGTCAACTTTCTGTCGATAAATCACAACCGTAACAGCGGACAAGAAATCCATAAATTTATAGCACGGCCCCAGGAAATAAGAAGCAAGCATCACGTGATGGTGTAAAACCGGTCATGTGACACGCCAAGCCTTTTGTTTTTACGGTGATGAGAAAACAATGGCGCCAAAGCTAAGAAATGTTCTGTCAACTTTCTGTCAATAAATCACAACCGTAACAGTGGACAAGAAATCCATAAATTTATAGCACGGCTCCAGGAAATAAGAACCAAGCATCACGTGATGGTGTAAAACCGGTCATGTGACACGCCGAGCCTTTTGTTTTTACGGTGATGAGAAAACAATGGCGCCAAAGCTACGGTAAGAAATGTTCTGTCAACATTTTTTACTCCATGTGACGACCAAAACAATCGTCACGACCACGCAAACTATGCTTCCTTTAATGAATAGTTCCTATATATTTTTTAAATCCACAGTAGAAATCGATAACCTCACGATTTTATGTCCATATTTAACTCTTGAGCATAGGTCACCGAGTTCGAGACATCAACTACCGTCGCAAATGTAACCTTGACCTTGGTGGTCGTGACGCTTGACGCGCAGTTTTCTCAATCAAAAATCATGACCACAACTCAGAATTGTGTCATGAATAACGGCCATACCGTCGGACGATATATTTCTTTATTTCTCAGAATTTATTGTGTTTATCGCCCTCAAAGCTATATGAAACGAGGATACTAGTTAAAGTTTGCATTATTCAAATCTGCACAGGTTTTATAGGGTTGTTATAGTTTCATCCATAATGTTATTGGGCCCATGCAGTCTGTTTTGGACTCATCAGCACGTTAACAGACCACCTGAACTTGGACCAACAGGAACGGTTGTTAACAGTTCAAGATATGGTTTGAAAGTTCATTGTACATCTAATCAGTTTAAAAAAATAGAAAATGTCCTCTTCTTTATATCGTAAAAACTTAGGCAGCAAGCTATTTCTAAAATCAGAGCTGTATTTAGAATGACAAACAAAATGTGTTGCTTCATTCAGCTTAACCCCTTCAGTGATGAATTTCCTTTACCATCATCTTTACATGAAAGGTGCTGTTAGGAATATAATTTGACTGGAAGCCATTGCTGTACATGTACAACTTCATGCATGATATATTGTGACAGTCAATGGTGATATTGTGCAACCCTAGTGGAACGGATGCTTCCTTGGAAAACCATTCTGCCAAATGTTTCAGCTTGTAGAATAAATTACTCTTTGTATGAATTCCAAACAACATAATCATGTATAATATGTTAGCACAAAACAGCAATGTTAAAAACAACTGCAAATTTGAACAAAAGGCAGTAAAGAACAGTATTAAAATTCAAGCAAAGCAAGCTGATAACATACTGAAGTCGCAACGGGAACATTCTTCCATACTGTTTTCTATAATTTTGATCATGTTGCTTGCCATTTATTTATATTAGCATGGCTTCTGTTGTTAGTTCTTTCAAAAGAATGATTTACTGATTGATAGATGCGCCAACTTTACTCTATATTCTTATCCTGTTAACGAAATCGTTCTGTCAGTGTCAAACATCGCAACCGTAACGACCTTTCGTCAAATGTCAACATCGCAACCGTAACAAAAATTATCAATTCCTGTATTAATTCCTTCTTGTTGTGTTTGCAATCGATTCCCGGCATAATAAGAAGCTATTCAGTTTTCTTGAAGAGACTTTTCTTGTGTGCAAGATTGATAATTGAATAAAAGAATAGAAGTTTGTCAAAAATATGAACATCACAACCGTAACACCCCTCAATTTGTCCTGCAAAGCTTTGCAAAATTACTCAAAAGTTAAATTTAATGCCTTAATCTTATTCCATGGTATGTAACTTTTGTTTTGTAGCATAAAGGGTTACTTTGGTCGCTTTTCAAAAGATAGTCTCTCATTTTTCATTGTCAAAATCACAACCGTAACTTTCTGACAGCATCTGATGTTCTGTTGATTTTTACGCTTAATCCACAAATTACTATCTTCTTTTGATTTTTTTCAGTAGATAAAGTCATTTTCCTTAACAGAAAACATGTTTAACTTTATTCATACCCATTTCTAAAATCTGACTTTCATGTCACACTTTTGGTCACTTTAGTGTGGACAAGCCCATATATATATATATATATATATATATATATATATATATATATATATATATATATATATATATATATATATATATATATATATATATATATATATATATATATATATATATATATATATATATATATATATATATATATATATATATATATATATATATATATATATATATATATATATATATATATATATATATATATATATATATATATATATATATATATATATATATTTAAAGCAAGTATATAATTACAGAGATAATTCTAGGGATTGGAGATTATAACTTTCATTGTACGCTGACACATCTCATGTCTTATAGATCTATATTTTTCATGACAAGGAAAATCTGAGACAGGCATTAGATTTTGATCATCGGTTGGGTGACATTACACCCAGCAGCTTAACCCTTTAGCACTCATATCAGCAAAAAAACGACTTCTGCAGTTGTCTTGAGAAATGTCCATTTGCAGACCAAGAGAAGAATATTCTTGAAAATTTATCACTGGAATGATTGGCGCGATAACCGAGCCAGTCATTCCAGTGGTAAACTTTAAAAAAAATAGTCTTCTCTTGGTCTGCAAATAGACATTTTATATGAGAAAGTTGAAATGTTTTAAAACAAGTTTGATGGTTAAAGGATTAGATTACAGATCAATCTGACAAACATGATGAATGGCTGTCAAAAGGACTGCTAGAAACGAGATGTTAATCAGAATAGAAGGATTAATGTCTAGCAATGCCCCGCAATGAATTCTCAGAATCCCAATTCCAAAAGAAGCTGTTGAATATTTTAAAACTAATTTGTCTGAGAGATGTTGCTGCCAAACTAGACAGATATTTATTAATTGTAAATTCACCAAATCACGTATATTTGAGCTGTTTACTGTTGGATCGTTGCCACATTTAGTGACAGACCCTACCGGTATGACATTTGAATGTGACGTCAGATTTAGTGACAGACCATACCGGTAAGACATTTGAATGTGATGTCAGATTTAGTGACAGACCTTACCGATATGATATTTGAATGTGATGTCAGATTTAGTGACAGACCTTACCGGCATGACATTTGAATGTGACGTCTGATTTAGTGCCAGACCGTACCGGTATGACATTTGAATGTGGCGTCAGATATAGTGACAGACCTTACAGGTATGACATTTGAATGTGACGTCAGATTTAGTGACAGACCTTACCGGTATGACATTTGAAAGCGATGTCAGATTTAGTGACAGACCTTACCGGTATGACATCTGAATGTGATGTCAGGTTTAGTGACAGACCGTACCGGCATGACATTTGAATGTGACGTCAGATTTAGTGAAATACCTTACCGGCATGACATCTGAATGTGATGTCAGATTTAGTGACAGACCATTCAGGTATGACATTTGAATGTGACGTCAGATTTAGTGACATACCTTACAGGTATGACATTTGAATGTGATGTCAGATTTAGTGACAAACCTTACAGGTATGACATTTGAATGTGACAACAGATTTAGTGACAGACATTACCAGTATGACATCTGAATGTGACGTCAGATTTAGTGAAGGACCTTACCGGTATGACATTTGAATGTGACATCAGATTTAGTGAGATACCTTACAGGTATGACATTTGAATGTGACGTCAGATTTAGTGACAGACCTGACAGGTATGACATTTGAATGTGTTGTCAGATTTAGTGACATACCTTACCGGCATGACATCTGAATGTGACGTCAGATTTAGTGACAGATCTTACAGGTATGACATTTGAATATGACATCAGATTTAGTGACATACCTTACAGGTATGACATTTGAATGTGACATCAGATTTAGTGACAGACCTTACAGGTATGACATTTGAATGTGATGTCAGATTTAGTGACATACCTTACAGGTATGACATTTGAATGTGATGTCATGTTTTGATTATGATGTTAGCTACTTGAGTGACAGATCTTATCCCTCCATCAGATTAGTAAAAGTTTGGAAATACAGACCATGTCAGTTGATGGTAAATCGTACAGGCGTAATTTTCCGGTATGCAATTATGTGTCAAATCAATCATTGACATTTTAAGAAAATGGTTAGAAACATATTTAACCAATCAGGAGTAAGTGATTCCAACTTCGGTGGCCCACATTGTCTAGAGTAATTAGTCCTAGCAATATCAACATTCAATTTTGATGTAACTTATCATCACCACAAGTTTTTTGGGAAAAATAATGTCATTACAATCGCCTCCACCTATCTGTCCATCCATCCCGCTATCTCCTCTGAACTGAAAACCTTTGTCAGAATACAAGCAACCCGTATGACTTTGGATTGTGAGATGATGTTACATTAGGCTCCACCCCCACTCACCCTGTAACAGACTTACCACCAGTGCTACTGATACAGCTACTGCATCTAGAGTCAATATAATAGGCCTTCTGTACCTCCTTTAAGTTGAATGAAATTTCAAATCAAATGTAAACATTTGTGCACTTTGAAAAAATAACATAATCCACCCCTGTTATCAAGATTATTAGATCACTTTGTGGTTTCAAGAGGTGTTGGGTCAAGAAATAAATTATAGCTGAACAAATACTGTATAGGCACACCCCAGGTACATGTAAGTCAATAAATTTAGCAGAGTTATAGCATGCAGACAGGTCGTAGCAGAAACAAGGTCAACATTGTCAATGAATTCAGTCATGATGACCATAATTAATGCTGATTGACTCTGGACACATTGCCTAGGGATGGTCAGGCAGTTCATATTTGAAATATTTACATCACAACACATCTGGATGATAGCCTGAGGATGGCTATATTTGGAACTGGTCTTGTTGTCCAGCAAGATAGCTTTGATCCTTTAGTAGTCCAGCCAGCCAAAACCAGCTTCTGTAGTGGTTTTGAGAAATGTCCATTTACAGGACAAGACAAAAGATTAAAATCTGAGTAACATTTAAATGGCTGGTTATACAGCAGTCAGTCATTCTAGCAGTAAATTTTTTTAAATAGTCTTCTTTTCACCTTCAATGTAGTCACCAAACAAAAATCTCAATTCTGTTTACCTATCTTCACCATTAACTGTCTGCCTGCTGAATTTTCTGCAGACTACATTTTCCATGGAGCTTAACTCTGGATAGGCTGAATATTTTGAAAACAATTTGACTTAAAGTTGTCAGACAGTTAAACATGTTAATCCTTTAAAGAATAAATTTGTTAAAAAATTTTTAATATTTACTTATTGAATGGCCAAGAGAAGACTATTTTGAAAATCTTACAACTGCAATGACTGGCTCGGTTATCGAGCCAGTCATTTTAGTGGTAAATTTTCAAAAATAGTCTTCTCTTGGTCTGCAAATGGACATTCCTCAAGACCACTACAGAGGTCGGTTTTGGCTGGCTTCATCGTGAAAGGGTTAAAGGACTATAAATAAGTGAACTCTGAAAAAACGGTCACTGCATGATCCGCTCCTTATGGACATAAAACGACCCAGACATATATACTGGTCTGGTGTTTTGTTAGCTTACTAAAATAGTTAGCACTCAATTCACTGTTTGCTATAAGTCACCTGACTTAGATATCTCAGAAAATTTTAACCTATTCATTCTCAGGGCGTGTGGCTTCCCTAGTAAACAAGGTTAGCAAAGATATATCCCTCCATTGGGTATTCTTGATAGTATCTTTTTAACTCTAAAGCAGTCATTGCTCTAGGGAACCGGTTCCTCTATTCCTATAGAGTACATATAAACGAGTCTGTGAGCATGCGCACTTATGCTACTATGCATGCGACAGAGTCAAGCCGTCATTAATTAATTCCACAAAATTTAATGATTTGCAATTTAACGATGCAGGGTGGCTGAGGTGGGCCATGGTGAATTGAGTGGTAAGTATTTTAGTAGGCTAACAAAACGCCAGACCAGTATATACGACTGGGTCATTTTGTACCACAACAAAAATACTAAGCCACTCAATTCACTGTTTGCTAAAACATAGAACTAGTCAGAGCCCAACTACTATGTGGGTTGGTAAATTGCAAATCAGGAATGGAAGGTTAATCACCAAAAATACTAAAACCAACTAAATCGCTGAAGTGCTGAAAGAGCACGAACAAACAAATGTTTTAAACAAAATACACTAAAATAATGATAATATCTCAGCAAAGAGAATATAAAAACAGACGCGATATGGTGAAGACGGCTGACTAAAGAATCTAGGCAATTGAGCCTAGGTTTGAGTGGCGAAACTAGAAGTGTCAGATTGTGAATAGAATCTGATCTTTCAGATAAAAATAATGTAGAATCTGACATTTATACTACAACCTACATAATGTCATCCACTGATAGATTTGCATAGAATGTGAAGGAGAAGGCCATACCACGAACATTGTGTGCCTTAACACTTACTGAGTGTCTCCTGGAAATACATTCAAGTGTCAATTAATGGTGTCTGTAATCCAGTTGATGAGATCCGTGCTTACTAAACAAATTTGAATAAGTAATGTAAACAGCGTTTCAAAAAGATCTTTTAAATTGGGTATAGTTTTCGGAAAGGATTGAAAACAATTAATTAGGTTTTATATATATAAGATCTCTTCAAGGGCAAAGAATGTAGCCAGATCTCCTACCACCTAGAAAAGGTCATTCACAAAAAGAATATGAATATCAGAACGCCATCTAGCAAATGCGGCAGCTAGTAGAAATAGAATGAGTTCAGAGTTATACAATTAAACAGATGGACCCAAAACATGAGTTAATAGAGGAATTTATTGTAGGCATTTGTCTTTGCGCTATTCCCTAAAAATACCTGTATCATGGATAAATGATGTAAATACTTAATAACTCTCGAACCAGTATCTAGAAAATAAAAAAGGATAGATGCTAGTGAAAACGATAACACCACCCCAGCATACAGAGATTTAAGTCATCAAAAAATATCCCATGAATTTATGACTTGATGATGGGATGCAGAATCAGGCGTCATAATGTGTTGTTCTTACAACCATTTGAAAACCTTCAATATACTGTGGTAAATTCTCCTGACAGATAGGTTTAAATTGATTAAGAATACTAAAAAATCAATTTCTGAAAAACAGGTCTCTTGGAAAATACCAAATATACATATTGAAGATTTGTGGAATGATGAAATGAAAGCTGCTGTTAAATGAGATAGAAAATCCTCAAAATTGGGATGACTCTGGATTTCCACAAAGAGGACTACGAGATCCACTGAATAACTCTCACTGGGCCGATCAGGAGTGATTAAAGGGATAATACATTCCACTGACAAAAGTTCTTTAAGACAATTGCACTATAAACCGCTGACAAAAGTTCTTAAAGACAATTGGCACTAGAAAGTTAAATTGAAGATAATTAAACAAAATGTGATGTCTATGACTGGGCCAGAGCATCTACCGCCAGAGTCTAGCCTCGAGGAAGAATATGAACATCAGATCTGGGCGCGATACTGAGTAGAAACTTAATCGGATGTAATAAATGAGCTACAAGAAAAATCATTCTACCTGGAATGTGAGATACTGACAGATTTCCTGACATCTCCACCGCAGAAGGACCAAGACTCCAGACAAAATATGATAACCTCAACCGCCCCGCTTGCTGATGAAAGTTACTACTATAGAAATGACTGCATGTACAGATAGGTGGCTTGTGAGAGACAATATCTCTTCATTCTCAGATATTCCAGAGTATTGAAGAGGAAATAAGACTACTTTATATGACTCCATAGACACAAGAATGAGAGGAAAAACTTTAGCGATCCCCTCCCCAAAACTCTTAGTATAAAGGATCAAAGGAAGGATTTGTCCGAAGACTATGGGTTCAAACATATGATGAACTTAAACAAGACTCGTAAAAGATATCGCTGAGGAATCTTCGAACTGGCCACGAGACTGAAGAAACTCTGAGGACGAAGCTTAAACATACCAATGTATTCTGGAGAAGAAAATACATCATGCTTGATATTGAGTCCAACATGATATTAATGGGGAAAAATCCCAGCAACAGATCAAGTTTATATATGATGATGAAGGCTTAGTATGGAAATATACTCAACTTTTTCTCAATCTTTTTTCTGTCTAAGACCGGACTGAAAAACTTGGGTGATTTGATGACGCCACTTAAGAACAAGACATCAAAAAGGACCTGCAGATGGATAAACTGGAGAATTGGTATCGATGACACCCAGAGAATGAAAATGCAGTGTATGTGGTCAGGGAGAAAGACAAAATTCTGAATGACCAGACTTGACCTTCAGACACAAAACTGACTCCATTCAGCCCAAATTTTAACACAATTAAGGAACCTACCAAGCCAGAGGAATCCCAGACTGGCCATGATGTGATTAAAAGAAACCAGATCCAGTTAGGATAAATTCTGTATGTATGGAAATATGAGAAAACACTGTCCCTTATCCTTGATGAGACCAGTGATGACTGGCCAAAATGTCTTCATGTCCACATTATTCCTTTCATTGATGAACTCCACTTCTGAGACAACGTATCAGGAAAAGAGTTGAATATTATAAAACGATTTGACTGTAAGTCATCGTTGTCCCAAACAGTAATAAAGCAGCCATGGGTTCCAGTCAAAATAATTCCAAAATATGCAACAGAATTAGTATTAAATCATGACATGAAGTGTACAATTTTCCTGGAAGTTATCGGAAAAAAATAATAATAATAAATATGTGAGTTGAAGATAAGAGCTGAGACCCTATAAAAAGATGATCTGCCAGCACCTCATATTCCTTAAAATCCTTGGATTCTGCCATTCCTCCACTGTATCCTACTTGAAAAGAGCAGAAATTTATTGATCAGGAACAGAAGCAGGACTAATGTCACAGGAGACTAACATGGTTTGATAGAAAAAAAGGGAGGATTCAATGACTAAATTGAATGTACCCTATATGTAGGAAATCTGCTACCTATGACATGCATGAGGCTAGCTATATCCATCCTCACCCCTGAGAGAGTAGAGATTACCTAAGTGCTTAAGCATGACAGCTAGGACCAGAATAAACCTGCAGAATCTTATTTTACAAAATCTAATTTTAAACAAAGCTAGTATGATATGAGCCCAATTGTTAATATCTTTATCAGATGATTAAACAGGAAAAAGTCCACCCAACCTGTTACCAGATCAATAAGGATAAGGAAAAAGACTGAAACTACACAGAAGGGTGAAAGGAAAAAAACATATTCCACAATCTATGAGAAGGCAATAACCCAATCCTCGAGGAATGTTTTTAATAATGCCTTGAAAAGTTAAAATTTAGAAGATTAAAAATAGGCTTGAATAGATAAGGAAGAGAAAACACCTCCATATGAAAATAACAGAAATAGACACATTACTAGTAAAAGAAAAAGATCAAAATTTCTACTGTACTCGAGGACGGAGCGGTGTAAGTCTTGATAAGACAAAAAAGATTAGAGGAGGTACCTTATGTAGACTAACTTTATTATTGTGACAGGCTTACATTCACACATAAATATGCTTCATCATGGTGAAGGATCTTACTGACTGACAGAAAGGAAAGACGGATGTAAAAAGACTATGTGAAAAAATAAATCAGGCCAGATATGAAACTAAAAGATAGCAAACCACTATTCACAATTAAAATAATAAAGATAGATGCACTGATTTGCAGATTGATATTAGGAGAATCGAAAGATGAGTAATTCCAATTTTTAGAGAACAGGTCGAAAGATGGAGGCTGATAGGAATAGACTAATACATGAGAAGATTCAGGAGCAAAACGAAATCTAGTGAAGTCAAAACAACAAAAGAACTGCTAGGATCATAAGAAAAAATAAATTTATTCCTAGAAGATAAAAGCGAAAATGTATAAGGGTGAACTAGAGAATACAAAAATTAGGACACTAGACAGAGATGGCTGTACACAAGGCTCCGAAGGATGAGGATAATTGGATGGTTCAGCCATTGCGCTAAGAACGACTAATAAAGAATTTAAAAAAAATTTTAATAAGAGCCCCTGAAATAGGGAATTTAAATTGTCAAACGTGATTTAGAAACATATAATCTAGGTAATAATTCTGAGCACAGGACAATTAGGCCATATGCTCATCTTTTCTTCGTTTATCTCCATGACTGTGCCGTCACTTCTGTTCATGGTTTGCATGTACGGTGTAGTCATGCATTGCCTCTTGACTATGCCAAAGCCTATCTAAACCATTTTCAAATGTTTTAAGAGTTGGTGTGAAAACAACACATTCAGACAAACCATTTCACAGTTTGAACACCCCTTAGAGAGAAATTTTTCTAACTAAGTTAGTTCTCACCC
This sequence comes from Chaetoderma sp. LZ-2023a, assembly GCA_034401795.1. Classification (NCBI taxonomy): domain Eukaryota; kingdom Metazoa; phylum Mollusca; class Caudofoveata; order Chaetodermatida; family Chaetodermatidae; genus Chaetoderma; species Chaetoderma sp. LZ-2023a. The sequence goes on from CM067360.1 coordinate 57,390,065, forward strand.
TCTTCTGGTAGATTTTCAGATGATTTCCATGAGTAATAGTCCATTTGGAAGCAGAATGTTATATTTGACTATAACAATTAATCGATTGAGAGCCAATAGAATGCTCTTTCATAGCCTGGGTACGTGCTCTTTATATCCAATTTCGCCCCAGTTAAATACCCACAGAAAGAATTTCCAAAATGGTGAGAGATTAGATTATACATAGTCAAGAACTTTCCTGATCCAAAGGCGATGCTTGCTACTAAAACATTGAGATCGACAAACATCTCTGATATAGTAAAAATTGGCCATCAAAGTTTGTAGTGTTTACTATCAAAATATTAACCATTTAACTCTCAAGGTTATTAGTCATACGTTGCAACTGAAATAAGTTGAATCTAAATGAGTACCAGCAAAGAAGGGAGTGGCATATTTACTAATAAACCCATAAATAGGCCGCACATTTATGCTCAATTCACACATTCTAAAAATTAGTGCACACTATATACAAGGATAAAACTTAGTCACGTTGTTTTCCTCTGGATTTTGAATTTCCCCTGCACAAATCTTGTCACCTCGCGGCTATGCTTAAGGTATTTTGCCTCAAAACATCATTCGCAGAAGTGAAATTATTAAATTGAACAGCCTAAATATTGCGTATCCTTTAATAAAGATTGTTTATTCCATCAACATTAATCCTAACTTGACATAAATGTCTTCTTGAAAATATATAAATTAAAATCATGTGATAATCACATGATATTATCTGATCAGAACAGGTAAAGCAAATTTTAATGAGGTATCTTGAGCGAGTACTCGGATATAGTGTTAACCTGGAATCGGGAATTCAGCAATGCGATCTACGCTTCTCTTCAGCGCCTCCAAACGGAGATTTAATTTGCCACTGGCTGGCTCGCTAACATTAGACGCGGTCTACCTCAGTTTAAATCTCGGGCGTTCAATCAATTTTTCTCAAACATCGCATATTGTTTTGGATCATTATATGTTGGTGACTTACATTACAATATAACCTGTCATATATATAAATTTTCTCGCTAGATTTAGAAATCAAGTGAACGCAAGTTTCTCGCTAGATTTAGAAATCAAGTGAACCTGATAGTCTTCACAGGCTTAATAGTCTATCTAACAATAGAGGGTTATGTGATTACGAGGATCCAAATCAGTATCGTAATTATGACCACCCTGGCATTCCGAGACCGTCCGAGATTTGCCAATTTACTACACACCAAAGAGGATAGCCCATAGCAACGCAATGTTTACTTTTTGCATGAAACTAAGGCCATAAAAAAACTTGTATCGAGTAACCTCACCCGGTATTAGAAAACGTAAAATCTCGAGTGATTTTTGCAAAATATTAAATAAAAGGTAAAAAGGTTCCACGGCCCATTGCAAATAATGTTAAATTAGCCTGCAAAAATGGTGCCAATACCAGGGGCGTCCTTGAGATCTATGGAGGAAGTCCACATGCCTGGATCTAGACTGGCGATGATCTGGGAGATGGTCTCCATTTTGAACTTTGATGTTAAAATAAGAAAGTTCAACTTCTTTAGATTGATGATAGGATGCCAACCTCCAGTATTTTTGGGAACTAAGAAAATGGTTGAGTAGTAGCCCAGGTCTACACTCCAAAGGGGAACCTCTTCTATGGCCTTCTTGCCAATCATGGACTCCAACTTCTCCTGTAAGGCTGCCAACTTCTCCAGATTGGAAAGAATTGGAGCCCACTTGGGGATAAGACAAAGAGGAGGATGACGGATCCAAGAAGGTGCATAACCCCAGTGAATCTGATCTACTAGCCAGGAGTCTTGAACGAGGGACTGCCACGTCTCCCAGAACAGCGACAGGCGCCCTCCAACTGGCAAGCTGGGTAGAAGGCACTGAACCGATGGATCCAACGGCACAAGAAGAGGAAGGAGAGAGATTGAAAAAGGAGAAAGGGCTGGACCTACCCGGGTGGTGACCACACCCTCAAACTCTCTTAGATTGAAAACCTCTGTAAGATGACCTACCTCTAGACCTTGAACTAGGTCTGTAAAAATAAGCCTGGCACCCCCTCTCGCTCTAAGAGCAGGGGTTTGTCTAACCTGGGACCTAGAATGATGAGATGCGATAGAATCAAAAAGATCCTCCTCCGCGGATCGATCTTGGGAGTTAGAAGATCTGTTAGAGTTATTAATTATCCTAGAAGGATAAGCACCAAATTCATCAGGTCTGAGATCTTCCTCCTAGGGGAGGAATTGGGACTCTTAACAGAAGGTTTAGAAAGAGAAATCTGCACCTGAAGATACCTAGAGGCTCTCAAACGTTCAGGAAGAAGAAGAATCAGACGTAGAGGGAGCAGACCCGAAAGAAGGAGGGTCAATAGCAAATTCCTCCTTAAGAGGAAGAGAAAGAGTAGAGGCGATCCACCTGTGAGCCATGGACCAGTCTTCCGAAGAGGCTCTGACCAGACAAAACCTCTTCAGATCCCTGGCCCTGACTGACTTGGGAACTGATGGAAGAGAAGAATGATTAGGAGAGGAAGAAGAGATGAGAAGAGAAGAATCACCTGAAACTAAGGATTCACCCGCTCTAGAGGAAATAGGAGAACAAGGTCTTCTAGCAGACTCAGGAAAGGAAGAAGCTTGATCAGAAGGAAAAGAATCCCTACCATGATCCTGACTAGAAGACAAGAAAGGATGAACCAGAGCACTGGAAGAAAACCTCGAGGATCGAAAAACGAGCCGAAACAAAAGAACGATCTAGAGAAGAATCCCTAACCACAGAAAACAAAGAGAAATCTAAACCTGAATCAACAATTTGAAATTCTAACTCAGGAGAAAGAGCAACGGAAACAATTGGATCAAGATGATCAAAAGAAGGAGAAGCAGAAGAGGGAGAAGGAGGAAGAAAAGAAATTGGAAGAACAGATGGAGAAGAAGGAGAAGGATCTAATGATCCCTGAGAGGAACCAATAGAAGAAAGATGGGAGAATCCCGGAGGAGGAATTGATGATTGAAAAAGAGATGATGAATTAGACACATGACTGGATGAGAAATCCTTAGCAGAAAGAGAAGAGGCAGATGAAGAAGAAGGAATAGGATTAAAACCTGGAGGATGAGAAGAGGCAGAGAAAGACGCAGACCTTGAGGCAGATGAACTCAAAACAGCCTCACGAAAAGAAGGAGCAGAAGAAGGAGAAGACAAATCAACCTCAACTACCTGAGATGGCTGGAAAGAACCATAATTGGAAACTAAAGAATCCTGAGAATAAATCCTGTGAGGAAAATCAGAACCAGAACCTACAAAACTCCTATCATCACAATCCTTACGCCTATCCACTGAAAAATTCTTCGAATCTAAAGTGGAAACTGAAAAAGGAAGCGTAAGTTGATGCTCGGATAAGTTCTTAGTCGAGGCTACCCGACTATGTGCTTTCGCTATCCCGGAAGTTACATCTCAACCGGAAGCGGAAGTCAGAAGTCTATCCGGATCTGAACGACCCGGAAGTACACCCATAGAACCAGAAGCAGAAGTGCACAGACCGGAATCCAAACTGGAAACGGAAGTGCTTCCACCGGAAGACGAAAAATAATAAGGGTCCACAGACCACGGGTATCCGGCATATCCGGCGCTGCTAAAACCAGAAGTGGAAGTAAGAAACCGATCTTGAAGACCCGAATGACCTGCAAAACCGGAAGTCATACTGGAAACGGAAGGAATGGAAGTAGCTCTGGAAAATGGAAGTAAACCCAAGTCCCGAGGACCCGAATCCACCACAACTGAACCGGAAGTACATGTACTAGAAAAGCTAGATTGAAGACCTTTGGCTATAGGCAACCTATGAAGAATTTTGACGACCGGTATGACCAAAATCTTGGCATTAGCATAAGGCTTTTGGACGGGGGGCTTCCGCCGCCGCCACCACTGCTTGAGGGTTATGCCTATCACCCTCAAGACTAATGTGGGTTTGACCTGGTAACCTGCTCGAGATCACCTTCGAGAGCTTTTTCGCTCTAGACTTTTGTTTTGGAGACCTGATTTCTTGCATGGACGTGAGAGGAATCGTTTTTCCCCATTTGCGGGAACACCCACTAGCCCTCGCGCTATTGTCCGAATCAGAAGACACTTCCTGTTTCTTATCATGGCAGAAGAAATTACTTCGTCTAATGACTTAGCCAAGACAGCAGCGAAGGATTCAAACCCAGCAAATAAAGCCAAAACAGCTTCAGAATTCGCCGAAGAGGCACCCCCCCCCTATGTTGCTGCTGGATTAGACACATTAGATTTTGCAAAAGACACAGCTTTTGTCTTACCAGCAACGGAGGTAGGGGAAGATCGACCAAAGGGCAGCGGTTGTTTAGTGGGCAAATCCTTAAAAAAGGCCTTAGCAACTGACGCCGACCACCCTTTGCAAATCCCGCACATTGCTGTGGGGGTGCACGAGGTGCATTTCGAACACACATGACCTCCATACTCTGCAGAGTGAAGACGATCACACTTGGCTGACGTGCATTTTGTCTTATCAGTCGATTTAACAGACTCCTAATAACGAAAAAAGGGAACAATGAAGCATACAGCTTGGAATATCGTTAAAAACAGTCTAAAAACATAAAAATGCACTTCTAAGAAAGGCGGGAAAGTTCAAATTTGTTAACAAATCCCTAACGACAAGAAACAAACTTTCATAGGGATAAATGTAATTCCTTATAATGCACTAAGTGAAAAGTGATAAAGGGCTCTTGGAGTACACTAGAGATTTAATATGATGATGATGATATAGGCAGAGTAAGATTGTTACCACGAAAACGTTAGTACCCTCACGAAAACCGGTAACATTTATATACATAGTTATAAAATCCATTATAACCACGAATATACTTCCTAAACGTAACTTAGGGAGGATAGACTTCATAGTAGACATAGTTATCAATATGAAGCACTCTCAAAGTATAGCTGACACAGCGCAAAGCTATAAAATTCTCTGGAAAATATTTGAGCAGTTATTCTGAGTGAATCTGTTTCCTATTTGGGCTCCAGTGCGCATGTGCAAGCGCGCTTAGTAACAGGCGTCACTATAGAGTGAGCACAGACTGGTGCCAGTCCATATCAGTCAATATACTGGAGATGGACTTAACCAGTAGCCTGATTGAGGGTCCATATTAATAGGAATAGGCATGGGTAGGTGTGTATGCAAGCATAAAAATCTTATTCTGGTAGCTAAATGCAGACGATTGATTTAGCAAGTAGTGATTGAACGGTAATGGATGTTTTGTGGTGTAATAACAACTGGAAAACGGAAGTGGAACTTGACGCTGGGATACGACTCTAGTTGGGTCTGACAGACCCGGACTACTGATTATACCGGAAGAATCAACAAAACCAGAAATGGAAACTGGATGCTTAGCCGGATCTATAAGACCCGGAGGTGAACCCTTCAAACCGGAATCAGAAACAGAAAAGAAAGTACGCCAACCGGAAGTCGGATATTTACTTGGGTCCTGCGGACTCAGATGTCCGGTAGGACGGGAAGAACAAATACCGGAAGAGGAAATGGATTTGGATAACATCCTACCGCAAGTTGAAACAGGGACAGAATCCTGAGGACCCGGATATCCTGAAAAACTGGAAGTCAAACCCGAATCTACTAAGCACAAACCGGAAGTGCTTGCTACACCTTTACTTGGATCCTGAGGACTCTGATGTCCGGTAGGACGGGAAGAACAAATACCGGAAGAGGAAACGGATTTGGATAACATCCTACCACAAGTTGAAACAGGGACAGGATCCTGAGGACCCGGATGTCCTGAAAAAACGGAAGTCAAACCCGAATCTACTAAGCACAAACCGGAAGTGCTTGCTACACTGGAAGTTACCGAACTTCCTGTCTGGGAAGAACTAGACACCGGCGATCTATGAACATTCCTGGCTACTGGAATCACCGAAACTTGACGTTGGTATAGGTGTTGAGGTCGGGGACTTCAGCCGCCGCCACCACTGCTTGAGGGTAATGCCCCTCCTCAAGACTCACGTGGATTTGCCCCAGTGACCTACTCGAGTTCACCTTCGAGAGCCTTTTCCTAGTCTCTAATTTTCTGTTTTGGTGACTGAATCTCCTGACTAGACGTGATGGAAGTGGGATTCCCTCAGTTGCTGACACATCCGCTGACCTTTTAGTCATCGTCCGATTCGAAAGAAAAATCCTTAGCCGCGCGGATGGCAGACGATATGCGCTCATCTAGTCATTTTGTCAAGACGGTCGCAAAAGATTCGAACCTAATGAAAAGTGCTAACGCGGCGTCAGAATTAGACGAAGAAGGCCCCCCCCCACCATTGCTGGAGGTTTAGAAACAGTAGATTTAGCAAAAGACACAGCTTTTGTCTTTGAAGGAACAGGGGGGGGGGGGGGGGGGGGAGTGTTCAGAGGGCAGCACAGACTTAGCCGAAACATCTTTGAAAAAAGCTTTTGATACAGACGAATACCAACCCTTGCATAACCCGCACATCATTGCAGGGGTACACATAGTGCACATAAGACAGACATGGCCTCCAAACTCTGCAGAGTGAACACGATCGCACTTGGAGGACGTACACTTGACTTTTTCGACAGATTTTACAGACTCCTAAAAACGAAAATAAAAATTGAAAATGAAGCATACAGCTTCAAAAAGACTTAGAAGAACTTCATTAAAATTGTCTGATATAAAGCAAAAACGCATGCTATAGAAAAGGTGGGAAACTTCAAATTCAAATCTCAAAAATCCCTAAAGACAAGAACACACTTTCTAAGGGATTATAGATTCCTACTTATGCACTAAACTGTACTAAGTGGTTTAAAGGCACCTGGGGTAGAAGAGGGATTTGAAATGATGATGATGACTTAGGCATATTAAAGGTAACCCCGAAAACGAGATACATCACGAAAACCGGTACCATTTTTGTACAGAGTATAAAAACCAATAAAAACACAAAATACTCCATAAACATAACTTAGGGAGGATAAACTTCACATTAGGCATCCTTAAAATGATGAGCTTCGAGAAACAGTAAGCTGACACAACGAAAGGCTATAAAAAACTTTTTTGAAAATTACTGTTTTTCCATAGATATCGTCATTGTGCATCCACAACCTCCAGTCGCTTTTTGCTAAGGAAAAAATTAACAATCCTCTCCCTGCCTCCCTTCCTCCCATTGCTTATTTTTATTACCTCCCTTGTTTCTAAGCTACTCTCATCTATTGCCCAGCTAACTTTAATCAATGTTGCTGTACAGTTTGTATCATTTAATAGGATTTATTTATGTATCTGGAGGACCACCTCCCTTGCTTATAAGTTCCATTACATCTATTGCTCAGCTAAATTTCATCAATGTCTTCATACAATTTGTGTTATTTAATAGAATTTAGTTATGTATCTGGAGGACCACAGATTTATATCAGCCTCAATTGTATATGGCTGGTACTTTAGGGTCAATCTCTACTGTGCAAAAATAAATCTTTGAATCTTCTTTGTCACCAAACCATTTTTGTTTGTCCTCTCCTTTCTGCCAGCCATCGAACGGGTGGGATGGAGGGTTTGTCACCACCAGCTGTTATTAATTAGGATAGTCACAGAAAAATTAAATAAAAGTCCACCTTATTCCTGTCAATTACCGGAAAATATCATGGTCTGTTAGTTCTCTTGACCCACAAATGGACATGTAGTTGTCAAAAATTTGACAGACCAACTGACAGTTCAACCGACACACACAGACAAAATGAAACCATTGTTAATTGTAAGTCGCAATTAAACAAATGTAACACAATGTAGTTGCAACTTAGGCAGCTTTGTCAGAAAAATAACAGATTTGACATAACGACAAACAGACAGATAGTCTGACTTATACTAGGTGCGACACATTTAAAAACTGATTTAGACAGACATTTAGTTTTTAAAATGGTATCCAGGTAAACGTCATGTTTTCCTGCACTAGTTGCGACATTTGGTGGCAGTGCAGAAAATCTCACAATTTTGACAGAGAGACTGACAGACTTATATACTCATTGTTGGTAAAGATAATTTGTTAACCCACCTACAGTTAACACTTTAACTCTCAAACCGGGCAAAAAATGGCTTCTGTAGTAGTCCTGAGAAATGCCCATTTGCAGACCAAATGCAGCCTATTTTTTAAAATTTACCACTGGAATGACCGGCTCGATAACCGAGCCAGTCATTCCAGTGGTAAATTTTCAAAAATTGTCTTCTTTCGGTCTGCAAATTGACATTTTCTATGAGAAAATTGATATTTTCTTGAACAAATTTAAGGCTTAAAGGGCTAACCGTGATCTATTTCAAATTTCAAATAATGTTCATCATTACCTTACCACAGATAATTAGCTTACCTGATATGTGACCGTAATGTATATAGATAAATTGCTGTTCTAAACCACTGACTCTAATTAGCTGCACACTAACAAATCATATTCCTGTCACTCAGGTGTCCGTCCCCGCAGCAAGCACTCTTACCACTCACTGTTCTTAATAGCAAATTCTGCTTGCTTAGGGTCTGCGACTCTGGCATGAATAAATTGGCCATGATTCCGTGGAGCTCAATTATTCATCATCTAGATAGCCTACAGGCCATTATATGTGTAAATATCACCCAGCCAACAACAGTTGGGTTGTAAATTGCTGAACAATATTTACATTGCTTGAAAACAGACACAGAAAAATGAAATAAAAGTCCACCTTATTCCTGTCAATTACTGCAAAATAACATCACTAATGACACGACACACGCAAGCTCTTGTAATATGGAGACATGAGACATTGTATATATTTATTTATATTGAATAAAAATGAAATACGAGGTTGCTATTCATCTTATCTATGCAAATCATTATTGGGTTCTGTGCACTCAAAAAGCAACATACTGTAAATTAATGACACTCTCTAGGCATCCATTATCGCCTTAGTTCATTCTACATGGAATTTTTTATATCTTTTAATGCTTTCACCGATAAATTCCCACTACACGTATATCGTTTCATTTTCAAGGCACCTGTACAAGAAAATTGTTGAATATTTTGATATTAATTTGACTGGAAGCTGTTGCTGCTTTAGGCAGCAACGGCTTCCAGTTAAATTAATTTCAAAATATTCAACAGAATAAGTTTTATATCGTAAAGAATTTACTTTTTCAGTGATTTGTCGGTGAAGGGGTTAATGATCAAAACTGGTCAAAGGAATACAAATATTGGCACTTTGAGTCCATTTGCAGGAGAAAATGGTTATTTTTGAAAAGTTACCACTGGAATAACTGGTGCGCTTGTCAAAAATAATCTTCTCCTGGCCTACAAATGGACATAAACAAGACCACAGCAGAGGCCAATTTTGACCATTAATCCTTTAACGGTCAAGCCGGTCACAACCGGCCATTGCAGTAGTCTTGGTAAATGTAATTCCAGTAGTAAATTTTCAAAAATAGTGTTCTCTTGCCATCAAATGGATATTCAATCAGTAAATATTTAAATCTTGTTAACAAAATTTGACCATTAAAGGGTTAAAGTATTAAATGTCTAATGGTCAAGCTGGCCAAAATGTCTTCATGTCTTGAGAAATGTCCAGCGGTATTAGTGGAAACATGGAGAACAATATAAATAAATGTCCTCAGGGTCATACTGCTCATGTGGACAAAAATGAACCGCAAAAGCTTTGAACATGCATTATATATAACACTATCCAATGGACGTTTTCAGTTTTAACTAGGCCCCCCCCCCTCACCCATCTCTATCTAAGCTCACCCACACATCGCCATGTTGGGACTGATTGACCCCTGAATGCCCTAACCATCAATTTCCTGAAAACTATACAGGTAAGCTGTTGAATATTTTGTAACTAATTTGACTTGGTGCTGTTGCTGCTGCCTATGGCAGCAACAGCGCCCAATCAAATTAGTTTCAAAATATTCAGCAGAATATTTATTAAATAGTAAAGACATACAATTCACACAACAACGCATAGTCCGTCTTCAAATATGCGTTCATGATGTACTTATTAACATCATTCATTATGATGTCATTCTACACATCGCGTAGTTGATTACGACGTCATAGGATGGGTTGATAAAGTGGAAAGGTCTATTGCTGCAACCCCTAACGTTATTGCATCAAAACAGTCTTTCAAGATGGCAACTAGGTGAGCCTATTGGATTTCGCACCCGAACATTTGAGTCAATCGTTCACAGAGCTAATATACTAAGCTGACATACATATAATACCTGTATGTAAACTTTTGACTAATAACTGACTATTTCTACTTGTAATATGTTGTATATATTTGTACATAGTATGATTTGTGTGTAAGTGTATTTGCAGTGTTTTTCTCTGTCAGTTTGTCTGTGTGCGTGTGTGTGTATGCATGTGTGTGCATTCTTTCTGAGGGCCTCGGGAAGATCAGATTTTACTGACGTTGTTTACCGTCATTAAATAAAGATTATAATTATTTTTATTATTATTATTATTATTACTGATCACACAGTCCATAAATTTTTGTGACAGACTGATTTTCGTGACAGAACTAGGTCATTTTGATTGCGACATCAGCTAAAATGTGATGTATTTTTTAGTATGATGTCACATACTTGAGTGACCGATTAACTCCCTATATTGTGAAACGGTTCATCCCCACATCACACCTAGTGAATTTTTAGAGTCATTCTCTTGGAATTCAATTTTCAAGATGGCCACCTGACTTGGCAGCCATATTGGATTTCACATTAATACCAATTTGGGAGGCATCTTCAGTATACCATATACAAGAGGGATTCAGTGTTTTTAATAATTCAATCAATTACTACCATGGAAACTATTTTACTACCACTAACTTGGAAGTTGGAAACGGTGTGATACCTCTGGCATGGAAGCAGTGTGGTTACCTCTGGCTTGGAAGCAGTGTGGATATCACTGGCTTGGAGAAGATTTAACTACTCACATGGAAGCAATGCTGTTACCACTGGCTTGTAAGAAGCTATGGTTGACTCATAAGATGTACACTTACCACTCATTTAAAAATGATTGCCATTGGCTTGGCAACGACTTAACCGCTGATCTACACCTTTTATCAACACCTTTTACACTCACATCAGAAAACAACAGGCCCAAGGGGCCTGTATCGCTAACCTGCATCATAGGCATTTCAACAAGAAAGGCCATCAACAATAAGTAGAACCCTACAGAGTTGAGCAGAATTATAACAAGAAAACAGAAGCCATGTTTCTTTATGTATCAACTACTTTTGAACAAAACTTAACGACCCTTAGTCCCTTATCATATCTCCCAAATTTCGGCCCAATCCGTTCAACGATTCTGGATACGAAGTTGTTTTCGCGAAAACTAGGTCATCCAAGATGGCCGCCAAGCCAATGGACCAATCAGGTTCTTTTCAACAAATTGGTTCTCCTCCTGCATTAGATGATGTTTCATGAGTTTTGAATCAACACCCAAGCCGTTTCGGAGATTTTTAAAGACATTTCTAAAAATTGGCTGGTTTAGCCGGTGGCCATCATGGATTCTGGCCGATCAGCTTCGTTTGAACAAACTTAGACCTCCATGCCCAAAGGCTGCATTCTGCCACATATAATTGAAATCGGCCTAGTGGTTCTTGAGAAATCGTTTAAAGAACTCCCCATTGCTTTACTATGGGCCCATTGCTTTACTATGGGAGCCTATGGCAGGAAAGCAAACCAAGATGGCAGTTAAACCTTTCATCCAACAGTCTCGAAAGTGGCATATTTGAACTCACCACCCTGATAAGCATATATACAGCAATTTTCACTATCAAAATACATCAAATACAAAAAAGCCAATAAGACAAAAAGCTAAATTTTGATTGGTTGATGCCAGCCATGTTTTTTAACGTACGAACTTCCTTTGAACAAATTTGAATGGCCCTTGGTCCCTAAGTATATTTACCAAATTTCAGCACTATCCCGCAGCGGTTCGGGAGAAGTCGTTTTCATGAAAACTACGTCATCCAATATCGCCGCCAAGCAAATAGGCCAATAAGGTTGGCTTGAATAAACTTGGGTCTAATGTTGTCATAGATGATGTGTTATGATTATTGAATCAATTCCTCGTGCCGTTTCGGATAAGATTTTTTAGTGTCTAAAAATCGGCCATTTTGGCTGGCGGGCATCTTGGATTTTGACCGATTAGCTTCGTTTGAACAAACTTAGATCTCTATGCCCTATGAATGCTTCCTCCAAAATATAATTGAAATCGGCCCAGTGGTTATTCAGAAGAAGTCGTTTAAAGAATTCCCCATTGTTTTACTATGGGCCCATTGCTTTACTATGGGAGACTATGGTGGGAAAACAAACCAAGATGGCAGGAAAACCGTTTATCTGACAGTCTCAAAAGTGGCATATTTGAACTCGCCACACTGATAAGCATATATAAAGCAATTTTCGCCATTAAAATACATCAAATACAAAAAAGCCAATATGACCAACAAACGCTAAATTTTAATTGGTTGATGGCGGCCATGTTTTTAACATACGAACTTCCTTTGCACAAACTTGAATGGACCTTGGTCCCTAAGCATATTTACCAAATTTCAGGTCTATCCCTTCAGCGGTTCGGGAGACGAAGTCGTGTTCGCGAAAATTAGGTCATCCAAGATGGCCACCAGGCAAATCGTCCAATCAGGTTGCCTTGAACAAACTTAGGTCTACCGTTGCGCTAGATGATGTGTTATGAGTTTTGAATCAATTCCTCCAGTGGTTTCGGAGAAGATTTTTTAGTGTTTCTAAAAATTGGCTATTTTGGCCGGTGGCCATCTTGGACTTTGGCCGATCGGCTTCGTTTGAACAAACTTGAATCTCTATGCCCTAGGGATGCTTTCTGCCAAATATAATTGAAATCGCCCCAGTGGTTCTTGAGAAGTCGTTTAAAGAAAAAGTTGACAGACAACGGATGGACGGACGGTCGCCACGGCATAAGCCCACTTGGCCTTTCAGGCCAGGTGAGCTAAAAAACACCTGCAATGGTATTGAGAAATTTCCATTTGCAGACAAATAGAGGAGTATTTTTGAAAATTTACCACTGGAATGACCTGCTCAATAACCGAGCTAATCCTTCCAGTGGATTAATTTAAAAAAAAGTCTTCTCCTGGTCTGCAAATGAAGATTTTCTAAGAGAAAATTGAAATTTTGGTGAACAAATTCGAGGTTAAAGGTTTAACAGCAGTGAATATTTCATGCATTGAATGGGCATCATTTACTGGAAACAGACCACTTCTGTGTGCTAAGCATACCTGTATAATTATTGTCTGTGGCCATGTGGACATATAAGTAATCTCTCTTGTCACATGTTATATTTGTTCAAAAGACACATTGTGAACTAGAACAGGAGTGACAGACACTTGGCCAATTTTAGATGGGTGATTCCTGTATCTGACAAAGAAGCCCAAGGGCCTTAATGTTCACCTGGACCATTAGCTTTTGAACAGACATACATGTAATATTTTAAATTCAGCAGTAACAAGAGTACAATCGATATTTAGTTGGAAATTAATGATGAACAATGACCTTCCAGCCAATAAAAAAATCCAATATGGCCATCAAACCAAAAGTTTTGATTGGTCCATGACAACCATGTTTTATCAAGGGTCAAGTTCTCTTGAACAAAATAAAGCACATTTAGTTATCGATGACATTAACTCTAATGAGTTTTAGCCTGATTCATACAGCAGTTCCTGAGATGTCATTTTGGACAACAAGATGGCCAGTGGAACTAGCGGTTAATGAGGAGTAGCATTTTAAAGCATTTTTCGTAAAATTTAAAATGGCCGCCGAACAGATTGATGAATCAAAATTCTGTATACAAACTATGTAACACACCACTCTAGGGTCCATCCAGCCTATTTTTCTTGAAATCGTTCAAGTGGTTAATGAGGAGTAGCATTTTAACTCATTTCCAGAAAATCTGAGAAGGTGGCCTTAAAAATTAACCTATCACAATTCTGTATACATTTTCTGAAACCTACAAGCCTAGTATGCTTCCAGTCAAACTTGGTTGAAATTGCCCACGCAGTTAATGAGTAGTAGCGTTTTAAATGATTTCCTGCCATTTGTCGGAAAATTCAAGATGGCCACCAAAAAATGGATCAATCACAATTGTGCAGACAAGTTCAGAAGCATTCACTCTAGGGTCCTTCCAACTGACTTTGTTTGAAATCGGCCAAGTGGTTAATGAGGAGTAGGCTGTTAACTGATTTCCAGAAATTTTCAGAAAATCCAAGATGGCCACCGGAAACATTGACCAAGCAGAATTCTTGTTAGAAGTGTTGAAGCCTTAGCTATCATAGAATTAGGCTATCAAGGTTTTGTTGAAGTTGGACCATTTATATTGGAGTAGCGTCTTAAATGATTTCCGGAAAATTTATGGAAACTCCAAGATGGCCGTCAGAAAAATTGACCAATCAAAATTCTGAATAGAGGTTCTGGAGTCTACCATGATAGGATCTTCCAGCCAAATTTGTTTGAAATTGGTCAAAGCATAAATGAGGAAATGTGATTTGATGGATGGAAGGCGGCTGGCCGATGGTCGGCCACCAAAGCATAAGCTCAGATAGCCAGGTGAGGTAACAAGGCATATCAGTACATACTGATGTATGCTCCCCACATACTTTGAAGGGACACTCTTGAAATTACACCCGGACAAAAATTTTCTAATGTTCAGTGAACCATGAAAGGTATATTACACTGATCTACTTTTCATATGCAACACACCTTCATGCTATAATGCATCCATACATCAAGTATAGTTTCAATATACTAAAAACTCTTGAAACTACAGCCTGGACAGACTTTCTGTAACACATGTATTCAAGGAACTGTGAAAAGTTGGTAAAAGGTAGATCACGCTGACCTACTTTTCATACACCGCACACCATCTCCCTAAGATGCATCACCATATCAGGTTTAGTTGCCTTATACAAAAAATTTGAAACTACAGCACGGACAAAAAATTTCGCTAATGGTCAATGAACTGTGAAAAGTAGGTCAAAAGTAGGTCACGCTGACATACTTTTCACACACCTTCCCTCTAAGATGCATCCACATACCAAGTTTAGTGAATATATGTGAAGCAGTCTTGAAACTTAAAAAGGCACCAGACAAACTTGTAGATGGTAAATAGACGAACAGATGGTCATGATGGACAAAGCAGCGACAGTGTTCCTCCAAAAAATTTTCAGGGAGCCTAATAAGATCATTGAAGCACAATTGTTGTTGTCACAATATATGTAGCTTTAAGTAGCTTATCTTATTTCCAATACATTAAAATTCATGATCATGACGCTCAATATTGTGCGTGAATAATTCTGAATTCTGTGACTGCAATTCAGTAAGGGGTTTAAACCTGGTTTAACCTCAACCCGGTAACAAATCACAAAGTAATTGCAATGTTAGTTTTATAGATAGGGTGATAACCTCCCAATTTTATTAGTTGAGAAACAGACCACACACTCTTCAAGGAAGGGGAACCGAAATACCAAAGTATGGGCATCCTTCAGAAGTGGGAGGGGCTCTTTGATGCCCCTCCCACTTAGAAGGTATGACTATATTTTGGCATTTAGGCTATGCACCTATTGCATGGGGCATGGCCTAGCTCTCATCCAATGAAACATGAGGGCCATTGCTCTATAAAAAATGAACATTGCATTTACTTTGTGATTTGTTACCCGGTTGAGGTTAAACCAGGTTTAAACCTCCTTTGAATCCCGGCCTGTGAGTTTTGATTGTGACATAATAAATTAACCCATTAACACTCATATCAGCAAAAAAAAACCTTATGCAATGGTATTGAGGAATGTCCCTTTGCAGACCAAGAGAAGACTATTTTAGAAAATTTACCAGTGGGATGACTGGCTCAATAACCGAGCCAGTCATTCCAGTGGTAAATTTTCAAAAATAGTCTTCTCGTGGTCTGCAATTGTACATTTTCTATGAGAAATAGAGAGTTAGAGTTTAATTAAGTCGATGAATAATTGTATACAGTCCTAGGTCCTCAGACCTTGACTGGCTATACCACCTGTGCTCTGTACTGCAGATTGAAGAAGCTAGATCATGCAGTGAAAATGTAGACACAAGAAACATCAAAGCGTACAATAGCGCAATTACTCCATTCACAGGATGTGATTGAATCATTTGGATCAATAGAAAAAACATAGACAGTTGTAGCTTCTAACGTTTCAAATATTCATTTGCTTTAACATGTACATGTACATTAGATAAAAGCACACACACTTTAACATTGGCCATCTTTACAGATCATAAAAGTACACAAAGATGAGTATCCCCACTGCGCCACAGAAATTCAAAAACACGATTTAAAGGTGATACCTTTTAAGACTAACTTTATTAAATTTCACACATAATTGTGCTTGTGACATCACGTTCCTGGACCTAATGAGGCACATTTTGTACGCAAACATATCAAAGATTTATAAAGTTCAAAGTCTTAAAATGTATTACCCTTGAATCATTAAAATTATCATTATCAACTGACTAATGCAACCTTTAATGTGTCACAAGTAGATGATAAGACTAGCCAGACAGAATATTAAAACCCGAACAGAGGAATCCAGTTTCTTAGTCAATCATATAATGTCATAATCAACTATGTCACATGTAGGCTGACGTCATAAACAATTACTTCATGAATGACACGATTTAGTCCGTCATAAACGCTTAATAGTCTGTACGAATTGTATGTCTTTGCTATTTAATAAACATGCTGCTGAATAATTTGAAACTAATTTGACTGGGTGCTATTGTTGTCATAGGCAGCATTACAGCACCCAATCAGATTAGTTTCAAAATATTCAACAGCTTACCTGTATACTTTAGTTTTCTGGAAATTGAAAGTCAGGGAATGCAGGGATCAATCGATCCCAAGATGGATAACATGTCGGTGGAGCGTAGCTAGAGATCAGCGGGGCATACATAAAACAGGATTCATCCATTATAGGTTTCTCCCTCTCAAGACCATGATCATATTTTAACCCTTTAATGGTAAAATTTGGTAAAAATGTTTTTTAATATCTGCCTATTAAATGTCCATTTAAAGGTTAAAAGAAAACAATTTTTGAAAATTTATCACTGGAATGATTGGCTCGGTTATCGAGCCAGTCATTTGTGGTAAATTTTCAAAAATTGGTTCCTCTTGGCCTGTACATGGACATTCCGCAAGACCATAACAGAGGCTGGTTTTAGCCGGGATAACCATTAAACGGTTAAGCAGAGTCTTGTAAGACATTAATGACAATTCAGGAAAATTAGATTTAATCAAAAAGCTTTCACTGTGTTTTGCAAAACACCACAATTTGGATCGCCTGAAGATCCTGAACACTGAAAATAACACAATATGGTGACACTCTGGAAATACAGCCCACCACCTACTTGGATTCAACCCAAAATTATATGTGCACTTTAGTGATGATATTGGCTTCGGAAACCAGTCATGCAAAACCCAACTCTGAATATTGCAGCTCTTTTGGGACAATCAGCTTGCCATCAATAGGTGATGGTCATTATATTATTGGTAAAACCTTAGCTAAGTTGATTGGTTTATATGGATTGGTTTATATGGATTCACTTATGGAGGCTTTCTGACTTCAATACTCTGGTGTGCTTGTCTTATAATTTATGCCCGTATAAATTATAGGACAAGCGCACCTCATATAAACAAATCAGGTTAGCTAAGGTTTTGCCAATGATATAATGACCTTCACCTTTTTATGGCATGGTGATTGTTCTAAGAGCTTCAACGGATTCACTCACATGGCATCTCAGCAATACTGTAGTATCAGTATCTCCTATGGCTATACATCGGGGATTGACACGCACCGCCTCTCATGAGTCAAAAGTGAATGTGCAAGAACAGGTACATGTATCATAAGTATAATAAAAATGTGTAAAAAGCAGAACAAATGCGAAGCAAGGCCTAAACATAAATGCAGTTGCCCTATGAATTCTAGACACCTTGGTCATTAATGACAGACCTGTTCTGAGCACTTTTTGATGTGCTTATGCACATGAATCAATTTTGAGCAGACAAATCTTGTTAACAAAACTGACTCTGAAATTAAGACTTCTGACTGGTGGAAATGGGACAATGAATTCATATTGTATATCACTTTCAGAGTAAATTTCCAGTTCCGATTTGAACATTTTCCCGGTGGTCCGTGAGCAACCCACGTTTGCATTTTCTGTTAAACCCATCCAAACAATTTTCCTCACATGTTTGGAATTCCAAGTCGACTGAATCCTGACATATTTCTGTATCCATACCTGGCATATTTTCGCCCAGAAACCTGTTCGTTCATTTCTTTCAGAGCTGTACTGTACATGTATTCATTGCTCAATAATGCCATACATGTACATAATTATCAAGAAACTTTAATGACATGGGAAAAATACAGATTTGACATGAATTCTGCAGAAACAAGATTCTACACTGGCCTGGTTTCCATTATGATTGATAGCTGATAGTGTTTATTGACAAATATATAAATTGATAGCTCTAAAAGGAGTAAGACTCTCTAGCTGGTTCACTGCACGCATACAATGGACATAATGTACTTTAGTAACTGGTGATTAATTCAGAGGTGAAATAAGAGCTTTTTAATGCACAACTCAGGTAAAAATTGGCATGTGCAGTTAAACAAGAATGACACGGAATTAAATGTCTCGCCTGTTTCCTGTTTGTCACTGTGACCTTGACTTTTGATCTTGTGAGCTCAATGTCAACGTGATGCTTCCTAACAATATAGGCAATCATTTATTCATGCTTAGTTCCAATAGGATTAACCAATCTTGAAATATAAATGTAAATGATTAGCTAAATGGAAAAAATTAACGTTGAAAAAACCCAGAGGTCAAATAGCAATATCAGAATGGCCTTGATCTTTGATCTAATGACCTTACTATCATCATGCTGCCTCAGTATGTTATATGAATCTATGTATCCAAGTTTGGTTCCAGTAGGATTATGAAATCCTATAATATAAGCAAGTACAAAAACTTAACATTGGAAATACAGACATGACACAGGTCAAATATTATGGCTACCATGACCTTGAAGCTAGTGATGTCACTATCAAAAAGCAGCTTCCTTAACCCTTACCACTCTAGTGTCAAAACTTTAAATTTTCAAATTAAATTAAAAGATGAACTGGTGTTCATTTTTCCACAAATTTGGGGGGGGGGGGGGATGGTGCTGTCGTAGACAGCAACATCTTCCATCAAAATTGTTGAAAAATGTACACCAGTTTCTCTTTTATTGATACAGTGAAAGATAGACTATTGACATCAGCGTGGCGAGGGTTAATATAGTATAGGGGACCAGTTAATGTGTCCAAGACTAGTTCTGGTAGTAATTCTGAAATATAAATGTACATGATTTGCTAAAAGGAAAAACTTAAAGTTGAAAAGCAGAGGTCAAATAGCAAGATCAGAACCTTGACCTTTGAAATGGTGACCTCCCTGTCACCATCCTGCATCCTCTTAGTATAAGGGACTTACATAAGTATCAATGTACCCAGTTGTGTTCCATTAAGCTAAAGCAATCCGGAAATAATCCGGAAATATAAGCTGACAAATTGGGATAAATGCAAAATGTTTTAACGTTAAAATATAACCAAGGTTTGTAGAGATCACAGTGACCTTGACCTTTGATGTTGTGACCTCAATGTCAGCATGCTGCTTCCTAACATTATAGGTAATCATGTATCCAAGTTTAGTTCCAATAGGGTTAACCAATCCTGAAATATATAAGCTGAGAGGCTTTGCTAAACTGATGTCATAAAATTGTCCATGTTCAAACACAGTCCTAAAGGTATCGATAAAGTTGGAAAATTTATCTGTTTTTAATACACACTAGTGCTCATGATCGCATCTGTGAAGTTTTATTGAAATCTTGTAACTCTTTGCTGATGAAATTGTCATTTGAAAAAAACCTTAACCACACCATAATAAGTACATGTGTAACCTGGATTCAAATCATCCCTAAAATAATCAAAGTTCAAAACCAGGAAAAATACAGACAAATTTTGAAAATCGATTTCCTTTAAAGTGTTATGGAAATATGATAACTCTGTTGTGAGTAAATTCTCATTTGCAAAAAATAATATAACATAAACTTAACGTTGACGCCACTGCCTTCGCTGCCACCATCATCTGAAAAGTGATACCTAATGTCTCGATTTCTGCTTCATAGGTGAGACAAAAACGTGTGATCACAAGTGCACAGGGGATATATATAAAATATTTCTGATATGACAAAGTTTTGGCAGAATAATTATCCCCACGCAGAAAGTCAAAGATGGCGGAATTTAACCAAATTTGGTATGTTAGTTATTCATATATGATTGCGGATCACGAGACAATGATTCCATCAGGCTCCACCCCTACCCCGCAACACCAACCCCCACCCCACCCCCAACCATCGTGAAGGCACAGTCAACGATGCTGAAACTTACTGAGGGGATTTGCGATGGCGTGCCATCAATTGGTCATATTCTATTTTACTTTTCATTTATGAATTTGACCTACGGCTTAATAATACCAGTATTGTTATATTCCAAATTTGATCTAAGTCAGAATGCAAACAGTTATTGATATATCAACTTATGAACATACATATGTGCAAACAGAAACATTCATATATCCCGTTGAACTTTGTTTTCGAGAGGATAATGAATAAAACATTAGAAGACTTGTCAGCGGGGCACTAAGCTCTGGCATTTGAAATAGATTAAAGCACATTGTCACAAAGCGCATATTAGTTTTACAAAAAATTATTCTAACCAAATTTGATGTAAATGGCATAAAATAATTGGCAAAAGATCACAGATGTATAGTGGTCCCAATGGAAGGATTGATCATTGTTTTTAGATGGGTTGTCCAATGTATATTCTTAATGCGCACCAAGTGACAGCGAGGTAATCATTGGTTTTCATGAAAATATCGCTCACACTGAACTCATATAAATGTCTCCCACTTAATCTCCTTAAGATAGAGAATTTGCATGGACCATTAACCTTTTTAACACTCATATCAGCCAAAAACGGCTTCTGCAGTCAGGTCTTGACAAATGACCATTTGCAGACTAAAAGAAGACTATTTTTGAAAATTTCCACGGGAATGACTCGCTTGTTTATCACACACACACACACACACACACACACACACTCTCACTCACTCACTCACTCACTCACCCACTCACTCACCCACACACCCACTCACCCACTCACCCACTCACACACACACACACACTTTCTCAAGTTCATTGCTCCAGTCACAAGATATTATATAAATTATAGGTTTTCTAGGGCTCTGTGTAGAATATAAACAAATTTTGATGGAATTCAACCACAACAGATTATCAATGAGATGGCATCCACATTATACCAAATTTAAGCCTAATCAATGTATGCCTTCTAGTGATATGTTCCGGAATCATGTTCATGTATCTCTAGGAAATATAAAAATATCTCTCTAAAATGCAATGCCAAGCAGTTTGGAACCAAAATGAGGGATGTGGAAATTCTCTCGGACACTGCCTGCCATAATGCCATTAACCCTTGAATTTGTTTGAGAAAATTTCAATTTTCTCATGGAAAATTTCCATTTGCAGACCAAGAGAAGAGGATCTTTGACAATTTACCACTGGAATGACTGGCTCAGTTATCGAGCCAGTCATTCCAGTGATAACTTTTCAAAAACAGTCTTTGTTTGGTCTGCAAATGGACATTTCTCAAGACCACTGCAGAAGCCATTTTGGCTGATATGAGTGTTAAAGGGTTAATACAACAAGAATTTCACGGAATTAATTGTCTTGCCTGTCTCCTGTTTGTCACAGTAACCTTGACCTATGACCATGTGATCTCAATGTTATCATAGGCTGCTTCCTAACATTATAGGCAAATATGTGTCCAAGCTTATAGTTCAATAGGACTAACCAATCCTGAAAAACTTGAATGTTGAAGGAGCAAAGGTAAAATATAGCAATATCAGAATGGCCCTGACCGTTGACCTAATGACCTCAGTATCGTCATGCTGCCTCGCTATGGTATATGAAACCATGTGTCCATGTTTGCTTCCTGTAGTATTAAGCAATCCTAAAATATAAGCAAACAAAAACTTAATATTGGAAATACAGACACAGCAGAGGTCAAATGTCACAGCTACAATGACTTTGAGCTTTGACCTAGTGATATCACTATCAGCACACAGATTCCTTATGGTATCGGGAATCATCTGTCCAAGATTAGTTCTGGTAGTATTTAGTAATTCTGAAATATATATGCAAATGATTTGCTATGCGAAAAATCTTAACGTTGAAAGAGACGGAGGTCACAAAGCAAGGTCAGAGTAACATGGACCTTTGACCTGGTCACCTTGCTGTCTCTATCCTCTTGGCATAAGCAACCATGTAGCTAAGTTGTATTCTATTAGGGTATAAACCCAAAATATAAGCTGATAAGTTTTGCTAAACGCAACCAGGCAAATGATTTGCTATACGGAAAAATTTAACGTCGAAAGAGTGGAGGTCAAAAAGCAAGGTCAGAGTGACATGGACCTTTGACCTGGTCACCTTGCTGTCTCTATCCTCTTGGCATAAGTAACCATGTAGCTAAGTTGTATTCTATGAGGGTATATGCCCAAAATATAAGCTGATAAGTTTTGCTAAACGCAACCATAGAAACCCCTCCCAGAAACCCCCCTTGCGGGTTGGTCTGTTGTTTTATTAACCACTATAAAAACATACTTACCGTTCAATCACTACTTGCTAAATCAATTATCTGCATTTAGCTACCAGAATAAGATTTTTATGCTTGCATACACTCCTCCCCATGCCTATTCCTATAAATATGGACCCTCAACTAGGCTACTGGTTAGGTCCATCTCCAGTATATTAACTGATATAGACTGGCACCAGTCTGTACTCACTCCATAGTGGCGCCTGTCACTAAGCGCGCTTGCGCATGCGCACTGGAGCCCAAATAGGAAACAGATTCACTTTTCTGAATTTAAGTGCCAAATATTATAGGCAAATTCTCAAATCAATTCCACGAGGGGTGGCTGAGGCCGGGTCATAGCGATTGAACGGTAAGTATATTCTTATAGTGGTTAATAAAACAACCTACCAACCGGCAAGGGGGGTCTGTGGGGGGGGGGGTTGTTATTACACCACAAAAACATCCATTACCATTCAATCACTACTTGCTAAACCCATAGATTTGGTCAGTGTCCCACTTAAAACATTAGGTGGGAGGCGATTTGAGAATCAACAAACAAGGATAAAAATCAAACCAATCTTATCCAAATGTTAATAATATAACATAATAGTGCATTTAAATCAATCACACCGTGATTATCAAATAAGGAAAACTTGAACTTAGAGATAAATAAAAACCAAAATAAACTCTCACCATTTCTTACAGACGACCAGTCTTAACGAAAATGGCAAGAATTGCTTGGTAAATGGCCTTCAGCTATTTTGGTTAAAATCGTAATATTACGAAAGAAGGAGGCTGCTGCACTCTGATCGTAAGCTTTAATATGGGAGAGATTAATTTGTTCCGGAGTAGCAATCTCGTAACAAAGCTTAATCATCTCCCAAATCCATCAGGATATCGTAAACTTTGAGACCGGCTTAGTTAACTCTTCAGCATAAGAAAACCATAAAAGGGACGGATCAAATCTTTTGAAATCAGATCGCTGCTTGTACATTCTTAATGCCCTAACAGGACACCAGAGTTTATCGGAAGGCGAAAAGACGATAATGAGTTTTAAATGATCGGACTAGCAGGAAACCGGTTAGACTGAGTCTCTGGGATTAAAACTAAACCGTCTCCTGAAAGTATAAATCTCTCCCTTTCAGCAGAAAAAGCATGAATTCTGAACGCCTTCTAGCAGAGGCCGTTAATACTAATAGAGGAAAGAGGTTCAAAATGACGGCCTGCCAGCACTTGAAGAACCAAAGCCAAGTTCCATGAAGGTAAAGGCTTAGCTTTCGGAGGACGAATATTGCCTAGACCTCTAATAAAAACTATTAAAGGTCTTAGTGTCCTTGACATCGGCATACAGAAGGCAAGGAAGAGAAGATGCCAGAGAAAATCTATCCCCTAACCGAATTAGCTGATAAATGGAAGGAATCAAAGAGATATGTTAAAAAAGTCTAATACTTGGGGAATAGAAACAGAATCGGGCACGAGACCTTGGTCTGAACACCATTCTCCAAAAATTTTAAGTCGACACTTGTAAACTCTGCGGTTCGACTCTCTTCTGGAAGAATCGATAATAACTGGAGATCTTGAAGAAACTTTATTCTCGTATACTTTAGTTTCGATATTCTCCAAACACACAGACTGAAGATTTCTGGGTTTGGATGAAGACAAAGACCTCTTACTTGAGACAGAAGATCCTGCTGGGAGAATGGAAAAAGACGAGGGAAGTCTACCAGGAGATCTAGAATGTCTACAAACCCAATCCTCTTTGGCCAAAAGGAACTATAAAAGAATCTCGCAGATTTGTTCTTTGACATTCTTCAACATTAACCAGAGCTCTAGATAAGCTTTTCAATAATTGGGTGATTCACTCTTAGAAATTTTGTAAATTGGGTTTCTTTGGAATTTAAATGGGTTATTATACATTAATAGCAAGAGAACTGAAATTAATAGGGTGATTTTCTATTTCAGTACTCATGATGTTAAAAATAAATTGAGTGATTGGCAATTTTTATTGGGTGAAAAAGCAAAAACCCTGCTTATCTAGAGCTCTGACACTAACGGAATCAAAATCGTTGGAGGGAACGCATAGACGAACATTCCTGTACAGGACTGAGACAGGGCATCCACAGCCAGGGCTTGACTGTCCGGAAAAAGAGACATGTAAGAGGCGATCTGAGCAGTCAGAGATGTCGCAAACAGATCTACCAGAGGACGATCCATAAGACTGAAAAATGCTTTGACAACTGATCTCTTTAACTGCCACTCCGTGTGGGTGAGCTGCTGGGACGTGACAGTTGGTCCGCAAGAAAATTCTGACTACCTGGGACATGAGACACGAGAAGAATCTGATTCTTGTGACACCATAAGAGAAGGTTCCACACTTCTAGACAAAGGAGGGATGACCTTGTACTCCCCTGCCTGTTGATATAAGAGACCACTGTAAAATTGTCCGACCGAATCGAGACTTTGAGACCTATCACAAGATCTGACCATGAAAGGAGAGCCTTCTTGACAGCACACAATTCCACAATGTTGAAATGAGCTGTTGACTCCTCCAGGGACCAAAGACCGGAAACCGACAGGGAGTCACAGACCACTCCCCATCCCTCCTGAGAAGCGTCTGTGAAGATAATCACCTGAGGGGAGGACTTTACCAGTGGAACACCCATCAGAAGCAGAGAACGGTCTTTCCAAAAATCTAGAAGAGGAATCAAGTGGTCTCTGATGGGAATCTGATGGTAAATGAAGTGAACCGACTGCTTCCAAAGGGACATTAAATACATTTGGAAGGGTCTTCTCATCAGCGCCGCCCATGGAATAACATTCTCTACGCTGACCATCAAACCTATCACTCTTAGCAGAAATCTTGCTCAGCCCATGGAAGAAAACAGGCTTTCCATTGCCACTGATAAAGCCTCTCCTCTTGGATCTGAGGGGAAGACTAGACTCTGAGCCAGATCGAAAGAAACGCCTAGATGCGTGAAGATTTTAGAGGGATCTAGGCTTGATTTCTATAGATTTAAAATCCACCCTAGGATGCATACAGATTGCAAACCTCTGGAAGAATTCCTGAGAGAATTGAAGACGACTTACTTTACTAACCAATCGTCTATATAAACGTGGAGCTGGATAGGACGGTGAAAATTTCTGAAAACATGAAAGAAGGCGTCATTTTGGTCGATGGAAACGACCACATACCCTGATCTAGACTGGAAATGATCAGGGAGATGGTCTCCATCTGGACTTGGGAGTAAGAATCATGATATTTAATCATGACATACACCCTTGTTAAAATAAAATTAATGCAGATTTGAATGTTTCAGAGTGAATAGAGATCATTTTACTAAGATTTAATGACAGGGTAGGAAAAACTACCCTAGGCTGAACACTCTCATGTATGTATAAATTCCTTAGAATTACATAATTCACAAAGAAAACTAACATGAAAAAGACCAAATTGTCAATTGAAAAGACCAGAGGAGACAAGAAAGAAGAATTAGAAGAGGAAAGAACAGACACAAAAGAAGGAAGGTCTATAAAAAACTTGTCCTTAAAAGGAAGATGAAGAGTCTAAGCAATCCACCAGTGAGCCAGGGACCAGTCATCCGAAGAGACTCTGACTGGACAAAATCTCCTCAGTCTTGACCGACTAGGGAATAGAAGAAAAGAAGAAGGATTAGGAGATGGAAAAGAAAAAAGATCCTAAAAACAGAAAAGAATGAGAAAACCAGACCTTAATCAACAATTAGAAACTCAAGCTCAAAAGAGTGAACGACAGAAACAATCGGATCAAGATGATCAAAAGAAGAAGAGGAAGAGAAGAATTAAGAAGAATGGAAGATGCAGAGGAAAGAATAGGACCAGAAGATCCCAGGAGAGGATTGATAGATGAAATACGGGAAAACCCCATAGGATGGAAAAAAGAAGGAAGACAGAAAGAGAGAGAGAGAGAGGAAGGAGAACATGACTACAAGAAAACATTAGAAGGAGAAGGGGCAGAGGATGAAGGAAGAGACCTATACTTATCTTTAGCCATTATTATTAAAGACTTAGAACCAATATTATCATCTTGAAAAGACGGAAGTCATTGAGTTTTATATGCTAATAAAAAGGAATGATTGATAGAATGATAATGAATCCCGGAAACCGCTGGATGTTAAATACACAAAACACTAATACTAGATTATGATTAAACACGACGAGGCAGAAGAAAAACCTCGGCTTTTATTCCTTCTTCCTTCACCCTAATCTTATTTCTCTATTCTCAGCGTTTTCCTGCTCTTGTAATCATTAATCTTAGAGCCATTCTCTTCCCTATGAATCCACTACTGAATCTATTCCTTTCAGCGCCTGTCAGAATTAGACTAAGAAACGGTCAGAACGGAAGTACGAACCGGATCTTGAAGACCCGGATGTCCTGTAAAACCGGAAGACAAACCTGAAACGGACGTAACGGAAGTAGAACGGAACCGGAAGAACTAGCAAAACTAGATTGCGGATTATAGCTATAGGCGACCTATGAAGAATCTTGACGACCGGTATGATCGAAAATTTATTTTGGCATTAGCATAAGCACCAGGCTTATGGACGTCAGCCTCAGCCTCCGCCACCACGGCTTGAGGGGTATGCCTGTCACCCTCAAGTCTAATGTGGGTTTGACCCGGTGCACTACACGAGCCCACCTTCGAGAGCTTAGTCGCTCTAGACTCCTGCTTAGGAAACCTGAATACTTGCATTGACGTTTGAGGAATCGGTTTCCCCCATTTGCGGGAATGCCCGCTAGCCCTCGGGCTATCGTTGGAATCAGAAGAAACTTCCTGTTTCTTGGCCTCCATGATGGCAGAAGATATTCTTTCGTCTAAAGATTTAGTCAAAACTGCAGCGAAAGGATTCAAATCTCGCAAATAAAGCTATCGCTGCTTTCGAATTCGCTGAACCCCAAACCCCCCCACCCCCCTCCGTTGCTGCTGGATTAGACCTATTAGAATATTGCAAAAGACACAGCTTTTGTCTACTAGCAATGGAGGAAGGGGAAGGACAACCATAGGGCAGCGCTGTAAGGACGAATAATCCATAAAGAAACTTAGATCCGAATGCAGACCACCCTATGCAAAACCCACACATCGATGTGGGGGTACACGTAGTGTCCTCCATACTCCACAGAGAGAACTCGTTCACAGATTGAGGACGTGCACTTGATTTATCGGTTGATAAAACACTCTTAAAAAAAAAAAACGAAAAAAGATTACGAAAGAAGCATACAGCTTCGAATTTCGATAAAAGGAGTCTAGAAACATGCAAACGCCTTTCCAAGAAAGGCCGGGAAAATTCAAATTCAAGATTGTTTCCTATCATAGGGAAATAAATGTAATTCCATGTAAAGCATTATTTTTACTTTTAACTGAAAGTGATTAAGGGCTCACTGGAGTAATAGTGTTTTTATATGATGATGACTTAGGCATGTTAAAGTTGTTACCACGAAAACGAAACCCACGAAAACCGGTAACATTTATATACATAGTTATAAAGTTCAATTTAACCACGAAATACTTCCAAAAACATAATTTTGGGAGGATAGACTTCATAGTAGGCATATCTTAGCGTCAGGATGTCCTTCAATAGTAAGCTGACACAGCGCAAAGCTATAAAAACTTTCTGATAATATTTGTACAGTTGTTCTGCTTGGAGAATAATTGAAAAGTGATTCTGTTTCCTATTTGGGCTCCAGAGCGCATGCGCAAGCGAGCTTAGTGACAGGTGTCACTATGGAGTGAGTACAGACTGGTGCCAGTGTATATCAGTTAATATACTGGAGATGGACCTAACCAGTAGCCTGGTTGAGGGTCCATATTTATAGGAATAGGCATGGGGAGGCGTGTATGCAAGCATAAAAATCTTATTCTGGTAGCTAAATGCAGATAATTGATTTAGCAAGTAGTGATTGAACGGTAATGGATGTTTTTGTGGTGTAATAACAACAAGAGATATCAGAAGATACCAAATATCTCTGCATCTTGCTGTAGAACCCGGCCTGCCCTGGACTAAATATTCAGTGAAAACATAATGTCCAAGCTGTACATGTACATAGATATAGAACCAAAGCTATGAGAAGATACCTGTATATGTATATTAATAGTTATAGGATATGATGGACCACTGGATATTTCGTCTCATTTTGAAATGAGAATCTACTTGTCAATTCAAAATACCCATGGTACTATCTAGCATGCGAGCATAAGCTTTGGAAAAGCAAGTATAGCTTTAAGACAGAACCATAAATCCTCACTGCTTGGTAGTAACCTGCAGTACAATGACTACTGGCACAAGTCTGACCGAAAAGCAAATGTTCCAAATATTGAAGCAAAATTCAAAACGTGAAAAAAGTAAATATTTTCAAAATCAAGTACATTAATATGATACATTTAAGCAGTCAACAGAGCAAATCAAAACGTCTTATCTAAATTGGATAAGTCTTTGCTGATTAATTTGTCATTTGAAAAATCCTAAAAAATAACCACATGATAATAAGCAGAGCCAAGATGCAAACCATCCCTAAAATTGTCAAGCCCAATAAAATGTCAAAATTTTCAAAGTATATTTCTTGTTGACGCATACGAGATGAAAGCAGCACAGAGAATGAATCTGTTAAGTTTTAATCAAATCAGATAAACCCTTTTCACTATAGTGTCAGTTGAAAGTAGCTTAACCCTTTAAGCCTTAAATTTGTTCAAACAAATTACAATTTTCTCATAGAAAATGTTCATTTGCAGACCCAAAGACAATTTTTGAAAACTTACCACTGAAATGGACTGGCTAAAAAAATCCAGTGGTAAGTTTTCAAAAATAGTCTTCTTTTGGTCTGCAAATGGCCACTTCTCAAAACTACTACAGACACCTTTTGCTGATTATGGGTGTTAAAGGGTTAACATGGATGCAAAATAATCAAAGTTCAAACGTGGCAAAGGTATGGAATAATTTTGAAAATCAATTTCATTTTGATGCAGAATACATTGTAGTTCTAATCATCGTGTAGAATGAATATGTAGCGTTTTATTCAAAACCTTGTTGCTGAAAATCTCGTTTGAAAATACCTTAACTGCAGTATTAAATCCTTAACCTGAAGGCATAAAAATTATTTACGCTCAAAAGCAGAAAAAGCGTGGACAAATTCTGAAAATCGATTTCATTTTGATGCAGAGTAGTTCTAATCATTGCATAGAACAAATCTGTAAAGTTTTATGGAAATACACTAAATCTTTAGTGACCAAATTATCATTTGAAAAAATTTAATATAAACGCTGTCTTCTGCAAAAGATACCTATGTCCCGCTTCCTGCTTTGCAGGCGAGACAATAAATACTGAGAAGATGGTCCATTATATGTCACAGAATCACGGGATCAAGATTAATGAAATATTTCCGTAATCCTTAATGACTTAGAGGAATGTCCACATTGCAGGACAAGAGATGACTATTTTTTTTAATTTATCACAGGAATGGCCAGACATTCCAGTAAAAAATGTTCAAAAATAGTCTTGTCTCGGTCTGCAAATGGACGTTTCTCAAGGCCACTGCAGAAGTAATTTTTGGTTAGCTTGAGTGGTAAAGGGCTAAACTTTAAAGCCTGCTGAATGTTTAGAAACTTAAGATTACTGAATAGTATTGTTGGCAACAGAAAACTTGAGTCAAATTGTCTTCAAAGAAGCAATCAACTTCACACATAAATACTAAAATAGTGCATTTATATAATTAAAAAATTCCTTTCCAGCACAAAAAATTGTATGAATGTTTATTCTCCAGTCGCTTTCCTGCACCCACGTAAACTTACCTGTGTGATGTTCACCTAGCAACTGATTATGATATTAAATATCTGTTGACTATGGATGGCTATTTGCCTTTTCAAGCGAACGGAATGGATCAATTGTTATCAGCTATCTACACACAAAATATATGTCAATCCTATTGGCGGCGGTCTACACAGCATGACATATTATCGAAGTGTGGACTGAAAAATACACGGAGACAATCATCGATGATTATACAAATATATACAGGAGCCAATGGTAGTGGCAAAACTGCTGAGCCATATAAGATTGAGATACAAAACACCATAGATCTCGATATTTACTTTATAATCTGTGACGCGATAAAAATATACACTGCCACACAGACAATTGTGTACTTATATCTCAAACTGAATGAAATACATGCAATTAATATATTTCCTTCACTAAAGAGTTAATTAAAAGCCTGATAAAATATTTTAAAATAATTTTACTGAAAATTGTTTTTGTCATAAGCAAAAAACAACTGTCAGACAAATTATTTTCAAAATAGTCATTCGGTTAGATTGAATGCAGAGCAACTCAGTAAATCCGGGATGAAAATGAGGAAACAAATACAAGCCAAATTTGCATCTATAATCCAACAGAGCGCAGCACCGACATCAAAGATGACGAAAACTAACATAATTATAACAATTTTTGTTCTTTGAAGGAACGCACAAAGCATACATAGTCAAACAAACGTCTAACGCAGTACAATACAGAATTGTACAGGCGTTCTTAATTAAAAATAAATCAATATACCTGTAGGTGGGACAACAACATGGTGAAGGAGTCTTACATGTAGGTTATGGCAGCTATATGTTAATCTGGCGCTAATGTAAAGCATTTAACACTCACATCTGTTTTGCAGACCAAAAAAAGATTATGTTTTGAAAATTCCCTACTGGCATGGCTGGCTTTTATCATTTACAAATGGACATTTCTGAAGAACACAACTGTCTTGAATGTTAAAGGGTTAATGGTCATACTGGCATATGCAGTGGTCTTGAGAAATGTCCATTTACAGGCAAAGTGAAGACTATTTTTTAACATTTACCGCACGAATGACTGGCTTGATAATGGAGACAGTCATTTCAGTGGTAAATTTTCCAAAATAGTTTACTCTCCACCCAGAAATGGACATTCACTATATAGAAATGAGTTTTCTTGAGCACTAAAGAGTTAGTAAGCCAGGCTAGCCAAAATTGTCCTCTCCAGTAGTCTTGAGAAATGCCCATTTGAACTTTCAAGGCCAAGAGAAGACTATTTTCTCTTGGTATGAAAATTCATGAATTCATTTCCTTATTTAATCATATGACATCATAATCAACTATGAGACGTGATAATCATGACATCATGAATGATTCGATTATGCCAGTCTTTCACACTTACATGTAATATAGTCTGACACATTGTATGAATTGTATGTTTTTGCTATTTAAGAAACATGTTGAATATTTTGAAACTAATTTGACTGGGTGCCATAGGCAGCAACAGTACCCAGTCAAATTAGTTTCAAAATATTCAACAGCTTACCTATATAGTTTTCTGGAAATCGATAGTCAGGGAGGTCAGGCATTGATCGATCCCAACACGAGCGAGGTGTAGGTGGAGCTTAGCTAGAGATGGGTGAGGCATAGCTAAAACTGGAAAGGTCCATTGACTTTTATTTTTCACAATATCAGGTTTTCTAATAAACCTTGACCATTCACATGTTAATGATTAAATTTGGTAAAAGTTAAATTATCTCATGGAAAATTTCCATTTGCAGACCAATTAGACCATTATTTTTGATAATTTACAATTGGATTTATAACTGGTTCAGTTATCAAGGCAGTTATTCTCGTGGTAAATTTTCAAAAATAGCATTCTCTTGGTTTGTAGATGGCCATTTCTCAAGACCAAACTGCAAAGGTATGTTTTGGTAGGGTGCTTAACCTCATATAACACTCATTTTCTGGAATGTGTCAGTGAAAGGGTTAACCATTATCACTCTGATGTCAATATTCTATCTTTTACCCTGTCAAAAGCAAAGAAACGGGTGTACATTTTTCAACACTTTTTGTGAACGATGTTGCTGTCTTCGACAGGACCAGCTCCCTACAAATTTGTTGAAAAATGTACATCTGTTCATCTTTTAATTTAATTTGAAAATTTAAAATTCTGACATCAGTGTTAAAGGGGATTCTGTAAGCCTATAGCATGCTAATCACCAAACCGTTATTTCATATTGCAGAAAAGAAATAATGGTAAAATGTAATTTGTTTGTAAAATATCCATGGCCATACATCCCAATTACATTTTGACAAAGTGACCTCTAGCATATGATGGGATAATTGCCATATTTGAGTGGTTCATTCCGAACAAACTATTTTCTCGTTGAGTACAGTTTTGTGTTAAGACGGCTGGGATGACCACGTGACGTCCCGTGAGTAATTATTTAAAGTTATTTAGCTGCGAGAGAGTAGCACAACGTACTATATTTTTGTGAAACAAAATTGCATTTGACTGGTTTCCTTCACTTTACAGTACTTATATGTGCCAAGAATTAATATATACATTGATCAAGTGCACTCGAATATCTTGAAGACAATTTGAGTCAACTTGCAATACTAAGTGCTAGCCATATGATCTGTCGAACTGAAAAAGGTAACAACGCCTGATCACACAAGATTATTGATATAGAGATCGAACGTCAAGATCTTATATAGAATTGGAATGGCTTGTAGGCTACAACACTGCCAAAAAAATACTAGACTATGGTAATTGTATTTATTTCATATACAACATTTAATACTACTGGGCAGTCTGGACAAATGTCTTGGCAATACCAAGTTTCCATTAGCAGATTCCCTTTGAGACGCAACATGTCTCTTATGAAATTCATGTTTCTGTTACTTACATTTAATGTTAAAAGGTCATCAAATGTTTAATTACCAACATATACATGTAGGATACTGATACCTTTAGATGACATGCATTTGAATAAAAAATTCATTGAGTTAGTCTTAATCCTTTAACCCTCGAATTGCTCAAGAAAATTAAAATTTTCTCAAACAAAATGTCCATTTGCAGACCAAGAGAAGAGGACTTTTTGAAAATTTACCACTGGAATGACTGGCTCGGTTATCGAGCCAGTCATTCCAGTGGGAAATTTTCCAATATAGTCTTCTCTTGGTCTGCAAATGGAGATTTCTCAAGACCACTTCAGAAGCCATTTTTGGCTGATAGGGGTGTTAAAGGGTTAAAAGGACAGCTGAGAAAATATGAGACAAAACAAAACAAACAAAATAATTTGTTTTTGTTTTGTTCCCAGGAAGATGGCATGAATTGTTTCTGACCTTTACTGTATCTTTGAGTCATGTTATGGGAATAAAGGTGATTGATCTTATTGTTCAACTTCAAGATCTACACTCGCCTATGGTACGTGCAGTACAACTCAACCAGAAATGTGCTTGCAACGCAACTATGACGCTCGACTTTACGACTTTGTAATGAACTATGATGCTTGAATTCAAACATAAAATAAATATAGAAAGCTTATGAACATACCTATCAATGACCATGACCTTTGCCCTTTTGACCCCAAAGTAATTGTCACATCCCCTCTTAACATGTGTCCAAGGTTGGGTGCAGCATGATTAACATGTCCGATATGTACCGCTAAGCTGAGGCAAAAGCAAAATGTTATTGTTGAAAAAACTCTTGAGTTTTGTCATTATCAAACTGACCTTGACCTTTTAATGCCAAAGTGATTGTGTCATGTCATTTCATTATAAGGAAGGATGTGTCATTGTCATTTTAACCAAACATGAGATATAAACTGCTAGGTTGAGTTAAACACAAAATGTTAGTTTTAATAAGAACTAGGTCTTAGCAAGGACGTGATGACCATGACCTTTGAGATTTTTGACTCCAATGTGCCATGTGTCATTCTCACTCTTGATAAAGAAGCATGCGTCCCATATGATCGAGCAAACATGAGATATAAACAGTGAAGTTGAGCTAAATACAAAACAGTACTGTTGAAAAAAATAGTTTTCCCCCCAAAAACACAATGAGCTTTTGACCCCTAAGGACATTCAATACTCTCTTATAGGAAGTGTGTGTTTTTTAGTTTGGGTCCAGTAGAATTAGCCAAACATGAGATATGAACTCCTAAGTTGAGCTAAAGAACAAGATGTTATTGCTGGAAAAACAGTCATTTACCAATATCACATTAACTCTTACCACTCTGATGTCAAACTTTTAAATTTTAAAATTAAATTAAAAGTTGAACTGGTGTTCATTTGTCAACAAATTTGGTGGAAGATGGTGCTGTCGTAGACAGCAACATCATCCACCAAAATTGTTAGAAATGTACACCAGATTCTTCGCTGTCAAACAAATAAAAAATTAAATTATGACATCACAGTGGTAAGGGTTAATATTGACCTTTGACTTTTCAGCCCATGAGTCACCGTGCCGTGCCCTATCCATATAAGGAAGTATGTATACACGTTTATGTCCAGAAAGATTAAGCAGACATGAGATATCAACTGCTAAGTTGAGGCAAACAAAAAATGCCAACGGTGAAAGTTTTTTACCAATGTCACAATAACCTTGACCTTTGCTCTTTTGACCCCAACATCATTGTGTACTTAACCTAGGATAAGATATGAACTGCTAAGTTAAATAAATGGAAAATGTTAATACTAAAAAAGCAAAGGTTTTACCAATGTCACAGTGACCTTGACCTTTTGACCTCAAGGTCATTATGTGATGCCCTCTCATTATACAGAAGCAGGTATCCAAGTTTCGGTCCATTATGATTAACCAAAGTTGAGATATGAATTGCTAAGTTGACCCAAATGGAAAATGTTAATGTTTTACAAAGTTTTTAAAAGGTCACAGTGGCATTGACCTTTGACCCCAAGGTCATTGTGTGATGTTGTGTCATTATAATGAAGCACATGTCCACGGTTTGGTCCAGTATGCCTACCAGTAACTAAACCTGATATGCCTAAGACATAAACAGAAAAGTTGCGCTAAACAGAAAATATTAATGTTGAAAAATCAAGGGTTTTACCAAGGTCGCAGTGACCTTTTGACCTCAACGTCATTGTGTGATGTCGGGTCATTATAAGGAAGCATGTGTTCAAGTTTGGGTCCAATATGATAAACAAACCTGAACTTATTACAAACAGAAAAGTTGAGCTAAACAGAAAATGTTAATGTTGAAAAAAATAGTTTTTTCCCAAGGTCACAGTGACCTTAACTTTTAACCACAAGGTAATTGTGCGATGCTGTGCCATTATAAGGAAGCATATTCCGAATGCATGAAGCCACCTGGGCCCCCAGCCAATCTGCGGCCCATTGTGCTCCTCAACAGCATGCGGAAAATCCTATCCAATGTTACTCTACGCCGCATCCGAGACAAGATCGGTTACTTCACCGGATCATGTCAGTGGCTTCAAACGTGGATGCAACTGCACAGAAATTGTATGGGCTCAACGCATACTTGTGTCGGTAGTCATGTCCAAATGCTGGGACTTCCACAAAATGGGCACTGACATGTCACGAGCCTTTGACACAATTAAACGCTCAAAGATCCTAGATGTACTACGCCAGACCAGTTGCAATGAAGATGAGCTATGACTAGTGAGACTACTGCTTGCGGACACCAAACTGAGAGTACGAGTCAAGTCAGTGAAGTTTGTACAGTTTGAGACATTAATTGGCTCCCCACAGGGAGATGGTCTATCTCCGGTGCTTTTCACTGGCTACCTTGCTGCCGCATTGAAATTTGTGCGGGAATGTTCCACAAGACCAAACCTCAGTGTCAATACCGAGGAAGATACCTCTTGATGAACTTCTCCCAACAGCTGCAAGCAAACTAAAAATTGAGAATCGCTTTATGAATGAATTCAGAACAGAGTTCACCCACATATACCTATCGACAAAGCATGAAACTATAGAAAATGACGACCCACTTCATAGCGGTGAACCATGGAGGAAAAGTAAAATGCTGGGCTCACTGCTTTGCAGTACTGCTGACATTTCTGCATGCTGCGTCATGGGGAACATAGCTTTGCAGTCATTCTAGAAGCTATGGATTCGTGGATCAAAGATGCCCTTGATAAAGAGGCTACATTTATACAATGCAACCTGTGTATCCTTGATGCTGTATAACTGTAACAGCTGGGCAGCTCCAAAGGCAGCTCTAGACAAACTCGATGCCTGCCACCGCAAACACCTATGCACCATCACTGGACACCATAATTTCCAACGATGCACTATACAAGATGTTTAATACGTCGCCGCTGTCTGTAAATGGCGCCCAGCAATGATTGTCTATGTTTGGCCATGTGCTAAGGATGCCAGAAAAGACACCAGCACAGAGAGCCTTGAAATTCGCCCTACTCTGAGCCAGCAAATACAAAGCCAGGAGAGGATGTCATTGCATAAATCTGCTAAACATGCTACGAGGTGACCTCAAGAAAGGCACCCAAGTCAAGAATGGACATGAGGACGCTAAGGAAGGGTCTCAGCTGAGGACAAGACACAGTGGCCAAAAGCGAAGGGGGGCTGATTGCAGCTGTAGGATGTTTCTACTACTACAGACGCAGAATACACTAATCATACATGTTCCCAGGTTTGCATCCAGTATGATTAACCAAACATGAGATATAAACAGACAAATTGAGCTTATTTAGCAAATTGGACGACGACACGACCGCCGGACGACGTGGAGAGTATCGCAATCGCTCATTTTACTTCGTAACGTTGGGCTAAAAATAAGCTAACATGCGTCCAAAGCAAAATCAGAAACACGTTAATTACTAAGAAATGTGTTCTGTTGAATATTTTGATGATTAATTGGATGGAAAGACATTGCCGCCTTTGGGAAACGTCGAAACTTATTTCTGAGCTGTACTGTACTTATGGAGGATTCCAGTTTCTCAGTCAGTCATATGACATTGACATCATAATCAACTACATGTATGTGAGGTGTAGCTGACGTCATAATCAATTACGTCATAATTGATGACGGACTAAGCATTGTTGTACGAATTGTATGCCTTTACTATTTAATAAACATGTTGTTGATTATTTTGAAATTAGTTTGATTGGATAGTCAGCAACAGCAACCAGTCAAATTAGTTTCAAAATATTCAACAGCTTACCTGCATCGTTTTCTGGAATTTGATTGTCAGGGAGTTCAGGGATTGATCAATCCCACCATAGGCGAAGTGTGGGTGGAGCTTAGCTAAAGATGGGAGGGGGAATAAGTAAAACAGGATTCCTACATTGAATTGGAAGACATTGCCGCCTTAAACATCAATGTCTTCCAATCCAATTATGTTCAATGTATTCAACAGTATATTTTATTTTGCTTTGGAAAGATTTAGTTATTTCTGAGCTGTACTGTACTGATTAAGATGTGAGGTCTTTATGTAATTACCACAGCTAGTCACCTTATGAAAGCAATAGCATCAGACATGTTAGTTGGGATACTGCCATACAATCAGTTAAGTAGTCCATGTACTGAGGGAGCATTGGCTTTCAACCATATATATAATCAATGATGCGTATAATAGTTATGAAGTCAGTCTGTCAGTAAATTACCATTGTCTAGTGGAAGCCGCTGCAATAGTCTTGGGAAATGTCCATCTGCAGGCCAAGAGAGACTAGTTTTGAGAACTTACCACTGGAATGACTGGCTCGGTAACCGAGCCAGTCACCGAGCCAGTCATTCTAGTAGAAAAATTTCAAAAACAACCTCTTGACCTGCAAATGGACATTGATGAAGCATAACACTTACGTTTCTTGACCAATTTTGACCATTAAAGGGTTAAGCTTTTAACCCTTTCACGACAAAGCAGGCCAAAACTAGCCTCTGCAGTGACCTTAAGGAATGTCCATTTGCAGGCTAAGAGACGTGTATTTCTTTAATTTACCACTGAAATCAGTTATCGAGCCAGTCATTCCAGTGGTAAATTTTTTTAAATAGTCTTCATTTGGCCTTCAAACGGACTTTCAATGAACAGATATTTTGATTTTACTGACAAAATTTCACCATTAAAGGGTTCATGTACAAGACTGGACAAAGATATCAAAATATTTGCTCATTGACTCAAATGTCCATTTGCACGTCATATATAGACATTTGATTCACTGAGTAAATATATAGGGACAGTGGTTTTCCGTGTCAACATTTGACATTTTCCGTTTCACAAAATGGCAGATTCCGTTTCACTTCCGCTTCACAAACTTACATCATCTGAGGTGCATATGCCCTTAATAAAGTCAATAAAACAGTCATATTTGTGCTGTGCACACTGTGTTATTAGCATGTCCATTGCCCAGACAGTAAAACAGTCATATTTGTGTTGTGCATTGTGCTATTAGCATGTCCATTGCCCAGACAGTAAAACAGTCATATTTGTGTTGTGCATTGTGCTATTAGCATGCCCAATGCCCAGACAGTAAAACAATCATATTTGTGTTGTGCATTGTGCTATTAGCATGCCCAATGCCCAGACAGTAAAACAGTCATATTTGTGTTGTGCATTGTGCTATTAGCATGCCCAATGACCAGACAGTAAAAGAGTCATATTTGTGTTGTGCATTGTGCTATTAGCATGCCCAATGCCCAGACAGTAAAAGAGTCATATTTGTGTTGTGCATTGTGCTATTAGCATGCCCAATGCCCAGACAGTGCAAAGTTAGGGTGGTGGATATATTGTTGGATAATAATTTATAATTTTACACTAGAATGTCTCGCATTCTGGAGGAACTTCCTATAAACCATTAACCCTTTAACACTCATATCAGCCAAAAATGGCACTGGTCTTAAGAAATGTCCATTTGCAGACCAAGAGGTTACTTTTTAAAATTAGCCACTGGGGTGACAGGCTCGGTTATCGAGCCAGTCACTCCAGTGGTAAATTAAAAAAAATAGTCTTATCTTGCTCTGCAAATGGACAATTGCAATGAGAAAATTAAAATTTTCTTGAACAAATTTGAGTGTTAAAGGGTTAATTTCTATTTGAATATCATGTTTCCGTTTTCACTTGATAAATGTTTTGCAGAAAAATGTGATTTTACATTGAAATCCATTTGAAAATCACTTTTCCGCTTCGAATTACCAATTACATGAATTCTGTTTATTTTCTGTTATCGCGGAAAACCACTGGCCCTAATATATAGGAGAACAAAACGGTTAAATGGCTACTACGCCCGCAGACCAAAAGAAATATACTTTAGAAACTTATCAATGGTAAAATAAATGGCTTAGCTACCAATTTACATATGAGTTCAGTTGTAGGCTTTCTCAAATATCTTTTCAATTGATTCTGCAAATGGACATTAATTCCTATCGAAATATTGAATATTTCCCATTAACCCTAGAAACGTGAGTCTCTCAATTACAAGACAATTAACTCGACAGTAAAGTTTGTGAATAATTTGAAACTAATTTGACGGAGATATACATGTACATATAGAAACAGCTTACAGTCAAATTGATTTTAAAATATTCAAGAAAATATTACTAACATGTATATCAAAGTTTATCATTTCTGGTGTGAATGGTTAAAGTACTGCTCTATATTTTGGCAACACTGCCATCCCACGCAGCCATTATAATCATTCAGACATGCATGGATGAAGGATAAAAGCTGCCAGTAATGTCACGATTATATTGATCAAGAATTTCTACCTGAAAAGATAATTCTGATAATATTTTCATTGTTCATAGATAGATGCATGTATCAAAATGCCAGAGAACCAGATGCTCTGTCCCCGGTGAAAGGTCAGTGAAACTTTAACCCGTTAACACTCAAGCAGGTCACAAACAGCTTCCTCAGTGGTCTTGAGAAATGTCCATTTGCAGACCAAGAAGACTTTTTATAAAAAAAATTTACCACTGGAATGGCTGGCGTGGTTACCGAGCCAGTCATACCAGTGGTAAATAGTCTTCTCTTGGTCTGCAAATGGACATTTCTCAAGACCACCGCAAAAGAAATTTTGGGTCATTTTGAGAGTTAATGGGGTAAAAGCGGTTGGGACAGTAAATGACAAATTTCTATGACATGCACTAGAAAAGGTCCATGCATACTAAGTCCTGCATCCGTGGGTATTAACGGTCAACGGTATTAAGGTCCATGACTGACCTTCACATTTGTCTTGAGTAAATGTCCATTATGGTAAAAACTGGCCTATAGAGTGCTCCTGAGAAACGCCAATTTGTCTGGCAAGAGAATATTTTTATAAATGTACCACTATACCAGTTAGAAACATAGTCAGTTACGGTAATTCACTTGCAATATATAATTTTTTTTAACACAATGTAATAAATGTTCTGTTGAATATTTTGAACATAATTGGATTGGAAGACATTGTTGCCTTAGACAGCAATGTCTTTCAATCCTATTATGTTCAAAATATTCAACAGTACATGTACATTTGGTGGTCCTTTAAGGGAGGTGGTCTTTAAAACAGGTCATCTCTCTTGTGGCTTGGATCACATACATAATACATGTAGGAGTAACCATTTGTAACCCTTTAATGGTCATACCGGCCAAAACCGGCCTTTGTTATGGTCTTGTGGAATGTTCATTTACAGGCCAATAGAATACAATTTTTGAAGATTTACCACTGGAATAACTGGCTTGATAAACGATTCCAGTGATAAATTTTCAAAAATTGTATTCTCCAATGGCTTGTAAATGGCCATTCAATAAGAAAATATTAAAATTTTATTGACCAAATTTGACCATTAAAGTGTTATAGATTCTATCACCTGTATGATACCAGTTGATCAGCCGGTCAATCAATGCGTTATAAGAAACATTACAGGGAATTCAGAGCCTAAATCTTACACTTTTAACTGACTTTTCCCTCTTGATCTCAAATTCAATACAGTACTACTTTCAGACACCAAGGGCAACCAGTTATCCAGGTTTGTTGAAGATCTGTTCTGTTGAACTTGAGTTTTTAAACCGCTTCCATGACCATGACTATTTGACTCCAAAATCAATGAACTGCTTCTGGACCGCAAGCCAAACCTCCTGACTACTTTGTTGTACATGTAAGTTTGATGAAGATATCCTCAGTAGAGTGTAAGTAATTGGAACAGATAGACAGACAGACAGGCAGACAGACATGGCTATCGCAATAGCATCACATTTCCTGGCGAGACAAAAAGGTATTACATGTATTACATGTATAAAATGAAAGCTTAACACAGCTACAAATGTAGCCTGGAAATGGAAACATGAAAACACAGAGATCAATTATATAGACATGAGTTTGTTCAGAAATGGCACACATACGTAACACGACTATATTATTGTCATGTTTGGAGTGATGGCGCCAGATCCATATAATGACTCATGATCCAAGGCAGCATATCTATTACATAACACATACACTAACTCTTTAACACTCAAATTTGTTCAAGAAAAACTCAATTGCCTAATAGAAAATGTGCATTTACAAACCAAGAGATTTTTTTTTAATTTACAACTGGAATGACTGGCTCAGTTATCGAGCCAGCCATTAATATCAGTTATAAATTTCTTTAAATAGTCTTTTCTTGGTCTGCAAATGCACATTTCTAAAAAAAACACTGCAGAAGTTGTTTTTGAACCAGTAAAACGTGATAAGCCACGATACCTGATTAATACCTGTCGCTTTTCCTCAAATTGAGGATGAAAGTCATGAAAACAGTGTCGCCTGACACTGATTTTGTGCATACTATTTATAAGCCATGGGACACCATGGAGCCACTAGGTATGAACCTTATCGGATAAGGAGGGTGTTTTAGCCCTCCCCCCGCCGCCCTCCTGACGTTTTAAGTACTAGAAGTTGTTTTTGGCCTGCTTGAGCGTTAAATAGTTACGGATTATTGACCGTTTAATTGAATTAACTCTGTAATGACCAAATTTGGCCAAGAAAATCTAAATATTTTCTTATTGAATATGTATTTGCAGATCAAGAAGACTATTTTTGAAAATTTACCAATGGAATGACTGGCTCGGTTATTGCGCCAGTCATTCCAGTGGTAAAATTTCCAAAATAGCCTATTCTTACCCTGCGAACGGACATTCGTCAAGACGAGTGCAGAGGCCAGTCTCACCATGAAAGTGTTAAATAAATTGTCTGTGCATTCTACAGGTGATTGAGTATATCCTTTATACATGTACCTGTGTATACAGTACAACCTGTCTATAAAGGACACCATGGGGGTCTAGAGAAAGGTGTGCTTTATAAATATATGTAGGGGCAGTGTTGTACCAAAATACAGGATAACAGACAGAATTCAGGGAATCGATAATTTGAAAAAGAAAAATAATTTTCAAAAACAGAAATCAATGGAAAAATTTGTAAATTGAAAAGGAAATCTGATATGCAAAATGAAATTTATGGATAATGGCATTTTCCTCAAGAAATTGTAAAGTTGTAAATTATTAGCTAAAATATATGTGCCCAGATCTTTCCCACCCTAGCTTCATACTTTCTGGGCATCATCTAACTAATAACACAATACACATTTACAAATCTGACAGTTTTACTGACTTTATTTTGTTACTTACACGCATCGATGGTTTAGTTTACAAAATACAAATGAAATGGAATCAGCAGTTTTACGAAGTTGTAAAATGGCGAATTCTGAAATAGAAAACCACTGTCCCTATATATGCAGGCTCAAATACCCTGTTCTCTGACCTAAATTGTGACAAAGAAACATGTTCTTCATACATTATGGATGTATCTTAGCCCTTTAACACTTGAATTTGTTTTTAAAATTTAGAGTTTTTCATAGAAAATGTCCATTTGCAGACCAAGAAGACTATTTTGGAAAATTTATCACTGGAATGACTGGCTCGATAACCGAGCCAGTCATTCCAGTAGTAAATTTTTAAAAATAGTCTTCTCTTGGTCTGCAAATGGACAATTTCTCAAGATCACTGCAGAAGCCGTTTTTGGCTGATATGAGTGTTAAAGGGTTGATAATTAGGGTGGGGGTAACTTACATTAGTCTAGTCAAACTGTACATGTATATGTAGCTGAACTAGGAACAAATTGCAAAAACTTTCCACTTGTTTCAAGTTCAGGAAACACCATAATATATAACACATTAAAAATCCGTGAAAATTATGGGGAAAGGGCTCAAATTTACATAAATTATCTGAAAATTGTGATTTTATTATACTTTTTTAATTCAGTATGTGAACATGGTAGAAATGGTGACCATGTCCATGTTTTATGGACATGTAAATACATGTTATGTATTATGGACAATAGCCACTCACCTTCTCCCACTCACACATGCACCGTACCAAATTGCAGTAAATATTTGGTTTGTAAACTTGCTAAGAGTATATGGAGTTTACATAGATCAGTGAATGAAAGAACGTTATTTATTTTTCCTTCCCATGATAGACCTAGACTCCAACAACATGACCTGCTTCTTGTTAATCTTGAGCTACAAGTACCTTTGTGAGCAAGCAAAGTGGTATCATGTTACTCTAATGATCACATCTCACTGATTGTGAGCAGTTGGAGGACACCTCATTGTTCATGCAGCCCTCAGTAGAGTCAGTACAATGTTGATTGCATTACGTACCATTTCAGATGGAGAACTCAAATCAATAGAAGAGTCCCCTGCTACAAGTGCTAGGCCTCAAAGTAGGTCTATGATCTCTGATCTTGGGTCGGGTGCAGGGGTGTAACACTTTATCTGGGTACCAAGCCAGGTATTTGGAGCGAGTGGCCAACCATAGCACTAAACAACTCATCTTTCATGACAGTTAATATTATGAATATCCATCATGGAGCTCGCCGTGTGAGTTCCTGCCAGGCATGTGCAGCACCAGGCCCCCCCAGCCTCGAAGGGGTCCACCCAAGCTACTGGTGGTAAAGTTCGTAGACCTTGGAGAAAAAGGAAGAAGGTTGTCCAACCTAAAGTACAAGTAAGCAAACCGCTGACGATCATGCAATGGAATGCTGAAGGAGTTTCTAACAAGAAAATGGAGCTTAGCCAAATTCTCAAGGAGAAAGGCATAGATGTCGCGTGTATCCAAGAAACTCATCTAAATGCCAACAGAAGATTCTGTATAAGAGGATTTCAGTGCTTCAGATCTGACAGGGATGGAAGACATAAAGGAGACTCATAATCCTAGTCCGGAATAACCTAAACACCACTGAAGTTCAGAGAGACATGGACGGACCTGAAATTCTCACAATCAAGATAATTCCCGAGAAACGTCCTATCACTGTTGTCAACTATTACTGCCCTAATAATCAACCATTGAATCTCAGGAAAATCCCAGTTCACCCAGATTCAACTATCGTTGCTGGTGAC
This sequence comes from Chaetoderma sp. LZ-2023a, assembly GCA_034401795.1. Taxonomy (NCBI): domain Eukaryota; kingdom Metazoa; phylum Mollusca; class Caudofoveata; order Chaetodermatida; family Chaetodermatidae; genus Chaetoderma; species Chaetoderma sp. LZ-2023a. Next base: position 57,434,999 of record CM067360.1, read on the forward strand.
CTCAACAGTCATTCTCAGTTATGGGGCTATCATTCTACTGATAGGAGGGGTGAGGACATTGAAAATTGGATGGATGAGCAGAAGCTGATTCTCTTGAATAAGGCAGATGACACACCCCCCCCCCTACATTCTACTCAAGACGATGGCATACCTCAAGTTCTCCTGATCTAGCATTTTTGACAGAAAATCTACATCAAGAATCTTTGCGTATTGTTGGGGAACAGCTTGGAGGCAGTGATCACCGCCCTGTTTTCGTTATCATTAACATGGATGTTGAGATTGACCGGAATCAGACTCCTCGATGGAACTATAAGAAAGCAGACTGGGACAGATATCAGAAAGAGAGTGACAGATTGGTAAAAGAGATTGATGTCAAAAACCAAAATATCAATAAAGTTGTTAAAGAGCTTAACTCTGCTTTACTCTCTGCTGCTGGCAAATGCATTCCTAGGGGATCCAGGAAAAATTACAGACCTTACTGGAATACGTCCCTGCAAAAGTTACACAAAGAACTGTCCAACGCAAGGGAAATTGCAGAGAATGTCCCAACAGAAGCCAACCATGTGAAACTCCAACAATCCAAGGCAAAATATCTGAAAGCCAAATTCAGAGCCACCAGAGAATCGTGGAGAGAAAAAACATCAAGCTTAAATCTTGAAAAAGATACAAACAAACTCTGGAGGCTTGTGAAGCAGCTTAACGATGAAAACACCAGAGTACCGAACATAACTCTTGAAGAGGATTGTGAAATTAAAACAGGAGAGGCTGCTGCTGAACACTTTGTTTGTATGTTTCAGAAAGTAAGCAATCTAGATGTGCCAGTGAGTTGTAAAAAAGCTGCAATGAAGTCTGCACAGTGGAACGGAGACACACAGATACATGCCGTGGGAATGGACGAGCTTCTGACCATCAGCGAGTTGGAGAAAAGCTTGAAAGTTCTGAAACACAGGAAGTCTCCTGGACCAGATGGAATAATCAATGAGATGTTGAGGAATCTGGGTACTATTTGAAAGCACAAGCTTTTGCAGATTTTCAACCACAGTTGGTACACAGGAGAAGTTTCCCAGTCTTGGAGAGAGGCCAACATGCTCCCTGTACTGAAAAAAGGCAAGAATAAATCCAAAGCGGCAAGTTATCGACCTATCAGTCTGACTAGTTGCACTGTCAAAGCCATGGAAAGAATCCTCAACCAGAGACTTCTTCGACATCTTGAAAGCAACAATCTCTTAGCGGATGAACAAAATCGCTTCAGAAAGTTAGATCTACTGAGGATCAAACAACGTATCTGACACAGTCTATTGAGGAGGCGTTCCAACAGAAAAAGCATACCATCACTGTGTGGGTTGATCTGCAGAAGGCATTTGATAAAGTACGGAAGTATGGACTCCTCCAAAATCTCAGGACCAGTGATATTTCTGGAAAAATGTACAGCTGGATATGCCAGTATCTCCACAACCGAAAGGCATCAGTACAGCTGAATGGGACGAGCAGCAAGGAAGTCCTGCTACGACATGGTGTACCTCAGGGTGGTGTAGTCTCTCCCACCCTCTTCACAATATTCATCAATGACCTGGTGAAGAACCTTTCAATGGGAGTCAGAGCTGCATTGTATGCTGATGATCTTGTGATGTGGAGCAGCGAGGAGTATGTGTCAACAGCCAATTACTGCATGCACCTCGCAATTGATCACCTCAATTCTTGGGTTACAAGATGGTTTGTCCAGATCAACAAAGAGAAGACAGTTGCAACTCTATTCACACTATCCACTAAAAAGGAACACAAGAGAAGTCTGAAATTTGGTGACTCAGTTCTGCACTTTGAGGATGAAGTAACTTATCTTGGTCTGATATTTGACAAAAGACTAACCTGGAAGGCGTAAACCAGAAAAGCTGAAGGTATAGCCAGGCGAAGACTGGCAGTTATGCGGAAGCTCTCTGGAACAAAATGGGGAGCTAACATGAAAATTCTGAAACAGGTTTACTCTGGATCAGGTAGGCCAATCATCGAATATGGCTCATCATCATGGATGACAGCTGCTACAAGCACCCTTCAGACATTGGATACAGTACAAAATCAGGCTCTTCGTATCATAACAGGGTCTATGAAGACCACTCCAATAGCAGCGATGGAAGAACTTACCAATATCTAGCCACTCCAGTAGAGACGAGAAATCAAGGCCGAGATTCAATACGAGAAATTCAAATTGATGCCTCACCATCCCATGCATATCCTGACTCACCAAATGTCCACAGGAAGGCTCAAAAGGAATAATTTCTTATTAACATCCAAGAACATTGAAAGAAACAGAGAGTCGGACATCTTCCCCAGATGTAGAAACATAACTGCTATCTATGAGAGGGAACCGTGGAAAGCTTCTGAAATAGAAAACACAATTTCAATCTGGCCCTCGATTCCAGGGATTGAAAGCAAAGGAGATCAAGCAGAGGTGACAAACAAAGTTCTTGCATTGAGTCATATTGCAGAAAACTACCCTGAGGAAGAATGGATACATGTTTATACAGATGGATCAGCTACCAAGGCTGTCAAGAATGGAGGGGCAGGTGATCACATTCGGTTTCCATGTGGAGATATAACAGACTCATGCTTGCCAACAGGGAAGCACTGTAGCAATTACACTGCAGAAATCTAGGCACTGATCCTAGCTAGCCAAATGCTGATACAACGAAAAACCAGAAATAAAAATATTGTCTTCCTGACAGACTCCCTCTCAGCGCTCCAGGCGCTAGAGAGTGGAAAGGAAAGTACAGATTTAATTCATGAAAATCTTACGCAACTGGCTAAGGAGAACAATGTCAACTTACAGTGGATCCCCTCGCATTGTGGAATATTAGGAAATGACAAAGCTGATCAACTGGCTAAGGAAGGGTCAAATAAAGAACAATTCAACCATGAGGTTGACTTTGAAGAACTAAAGCATATTATTAAAGCCACAAGAACCACCAGCAGGCAACATAATGATGCAACACAGAGCCTCAGTAGGGAGGATCAGACATGTATCTTCAGATTGAGGACTGGTCACAATCGTCTCAATGCACATCTTCACCGTCTCAAGATTACAGATTCTGTACTTTGTGAGTGTTAGCAGTCAGAAGAAACAGCAGAACATCTCTTGCAGCACTGCCAGCGATATGAACAGGCTAGGAGAAGCTGCTGGCCTATTGAAGTATCTTTTGAAGAGAAGATGAGAGGAGACAGAGACAGTTTGATGACCAGTTCAGCTTTCATGCACCAAGTATGGAAAACAGTCTAAGATTACTGTCATGAGACAGATGAACGCAAGAAGACGAAGTAGAAGAGTCTGGTGAGATGCGGCCAGATGAATTTCTAGATGAAGTACATGTAGTCAATGTAGGTAAAGCGGATGAGGACGTACTTCACCATCATAAGCCTTGTCAGAGCAGGATAGCTGTGTGATGGCATCATGAAGGGCCCGCATGTAACTGACAGACTATTCACTGAAGTGCATTATGCATTGTCGGAGACAATTAGATGCTGAGCAGGATTTCATGAACGACCATAGGCCTGCTAACCTGTGGCTTCAGTATATGGAGATGGTAACAATTCCATGGAATTTCATTAAGGCCATTCATAAGATGCTTACATACATGTTAATCTTGCAGCGTCTCATCATAATCTATCTACCAATGGTAGTCTAACAAGAGGTTACCGATTTACAGAACTCCAGCATCTCATTTCGTTGTTGTCCATACCCGCCTGTGCTGACTTCAGTCATACCATACAAGAACTCACTGAGCTGTGATTCTAGTGAAAAACACAAAGATTCTACACAATCTTGAATAAACTGTGATACTGAGGATACATGTATACAAGACTCTCTAAACACATAGTGATCTGACTCTGTGTGGTCCTGATCTCTCCCTGTGAGGACTTATTAGTAGTTTGTCAGCCCATGATTCTGTCAATGTTGATGAGAGAGAGGCAAGCTACATGTACCAGCTTAGCATAAAATCACTAGTCACAATTGATGATGAATCTGTACAATATGATCCACAATTCCAGACTCAGCTTGAAAGCCACAGATGGATCAAGGGAGAACCCAGCATACTACTTTGAGTACAAGTTATACACTCATCCGGGTGGCACTCTTTGAACAATCATCTCTTCCAACATGTCCATGGTATCAGACAAGCCACGACCTGTAGACACTCTAGAGAAACTGGTTGGCTATGAAGGTGCAGTCCTTAATTCCCCTTGATGGAGAGGTCTCTATTACAACGTGTGCTGTGTTTGTGTGGAGACATTTGAAATTGTTTGAGACACACATGAACTATGGCACAAGCAAATCTGACAGAGCTACGATATCTTTTGATGGTGATCACAAAGGTTCAGATATTCAAGACGTGACACACATCGCAAGAGATGCAGTCATGGGTCTGGTCAAACTGTTGTAGAGACTCAGTAAATGGTTGTAACTCTGAAGAAGGCATGATATTCTAAGCATTTAACTGAAATTAAACAAGCAACGGATCCTATTGATCTTAAGCTCATACCTAAAGAAAAAGCTCTACATAAGCTTTTCATTAATTTTAAATGAGTAAATTTACTCTTAGAATTTTTGTAAATTGTTATTTTTTAATTTAATTGGGTATTCTAGGCTAAATTGCTATACATGATTAGCAATAGCACTGGAATTAATTGAATGACTGGCTATATCAGTATTCATATTTAAATTAAGTGACTGACCATTTTTGTCATGTAAAATACTCAGAAACCCTGCTTATCTAGAGCTCTGCCTGACAAGAGCTGGATGCTCAGTGATGTACAGAAGAGGCGATGCTGATGTGTCGTCACTAGCTAAGCTCCACCCACACTTCGCCGTGTTGGGATTGATCGATCCCCAAATGCCCTAGCTATCAATTTCCTGAAAACTATACAGGGAAGCTGCTGAATATTTTGGGTGCGTGCAGTCAAATTAGTTTCAAAATATTCAACAGAATATTTATTAAATAGTTAAAGCAAACAATTTGTACAACAACGCATAGACCGTCTTCAAATATGCGATCGTGACGTACTTATCGACGTCATTCATGACGTTACTCATTATGATGTCATTGTACACATCACACAGTTCATTATGACGTCATATGATGGGTGGGTACTCTGGAAAGGTGAATTGATTTCGGACTGCTAGATTGTGTCATCAAAGTCGGCTGATGCTGTTCCCTGTTGGAGATGACACCCATGTATGGGTGTATAGCATGCTGATCAATACGGATGGATATTCATGAGTTGTAATTCAGACCTGAGGGAGCCAAAGAAAAGTGCAACGAAAACGCAACTGTGGAATATATTAAAATGTCTAAGGAAAGCCTTCTGTCCTGTATTTGCTCAATGTTGCGGTCCATCCATGCTCTTCTTGGGTGTGATTTAACCTCTTGGCGTTAAACATTGGAAAATCTATATCTCTTATTAAAATACTGTGTTGAACTTTCAGAAATTGCAGATGCTTCTACCCAGGACAAATACAAATAAGGATGATATAATCAAAACTGGAGAGAAGGAATTTCTCCTCTACAATGGTGACTCAAAGGACAGTCTACTGGATTTACTGTACAAATGATTCAAAGAAAAAGTTGTGAAAAATTCAAAATATTTTGAGACACATTTACCACTAACATCTGCGATGCTCCACAGTCTTCAAGTTTACTACCAAATTCAGGTTTGGAGGGAAGATGGTGGACATCTGGGTCCAGTGGAATGGGGGTATAAAGTCATAAACCAAGAGATGCAGCCTGTAAAAACTGATATGCATGATGACGCATCCAGCAGCTTAGGACAGACTGTACTCATTGTGATGCAACTGCAAGACTCTCTGTGACTCTGAGTTGCACCTGCAGGAAACATGGACTTGATTGCACATCTACCCATCTACTGAGATGACCAAGTGTTCTAAGTCCATAAAGCCACTTGATGAAGGTGACTCAGAAAATTGATGCGAGCATTGTGATGAAGTCACCTTAACTGTCTGACTGCTGAGTTTTTGCAGACGACACATTCCAAGGGTTACATCGCCAGACCTGCCAAATATTCTGAAAACAATTTGACTGAAAGTTGTTGGTGCCTAAGGCACCAACAACTTTCAGTCAAATTGTTTTCAAAATATTCAGCAGGATCAGAGTTACTGCCCATTGGTCTGGTGGCTTCCAGCGGCGAGACAGTTAAATCAGATACATATATCGTTTTCTCCATATTAACATGTCTAAATGAAACGTTATACTGCGAGAACCACATTTCACTAATGTCAGTACAGTGCGGATAATGTGCATAACTGGTGTTACATGTATGTAATACATTAGAATATTAACGATGCTTATTGCATTCCCTGCCTCAGAAAACACAGGCATAGACACCATTTCCACATCCTGAATTTAAAAAGTATAGCAGTATAGAAATATTTCAATTTTCAGATAATATTGCTAAGCAAATTAGCAGACATGTACATGTAAAATAAGCATATTTGACAGCTTTCCCATAATTGGATTTTAGCAGACTTTTGATGTTATACTTTAGACCGTAGATAAGTGAAGAAAATTATGTTGCAATTTGTTCCAAAAGAATGAGTTATTACTTTGATGTAGATTGACTGGGACCATATGCAATTTTCCAGCTACAGCCAGCCAGACATATGCATGCATATACATTCCAGGGCTGGGGTCAAATACTTTCAAAATTATTCAAACTCAAAATACAAATACTTTGGAATTCTTCAAATACAAATACTTGTTTTTGGCAAAGTATTTAAATACAAATACATAGGGTAAGTATTTGAAATACTTCTCAAATACTTCTTACATGTCTTATAGAAGACCAAAGTATGGTACAGATGTAACTCTAGTATTGGACAGTCATCCCCTCAAATTTACATGAGGATAGACAATCATAGATACCAAACTAAGTGTGCAAAATGAAACATCCCTTCCCACTGTATCTCAAAATTCAAATTGTTGCCAAAGATATTCCAATTTTTTATTAATTTTAAAACCAATGTTGCTGTATCCTGCTGTTGTCTAAGAAAAGCAATAATATTTCCAAAATGTACACCAGTGTTTTTTCTACAATTAATCTTTTAACATCATTATGAAAAGGTATAATTATCCGCCATCTAAATGAATGCTATGAATATAAAATTCATGATGAAAATGGTTAACACTCAGGTATAGAGTCATGCAAGCTAGTACAATGGAGGTGTTGTTAATACCTAACTAGCTCTACCTAGGTTCCTTTGAAAGGAAATAATTGCCCAATCCATTACTGATAAGACATGTCAGATTTAGACCAGCTAAACAAGTTTCTTACTCAGAATCAATTATCTATCACAGTCTTATGCTGTTAACCCGTTAATGGTCAAGCCAGCTCAAACTGGTCTCTGCATTCGTCTTGAGCATTGCCCATTTACAAGCCGAGAAGACTATTTTTGAAACTTTAGCACTGGAATGACTGGCTTTATAAGCTTTATAAGCAATCTAGTCATTCCAGTGGACTGGGATATATTTATTACCTTTGAAACAAGGGTTTTAACATGTCAGTATGAATGGGTTAGCAGGATTTATTTATTTTATTTATTTATTTATATGTGCTAAAACTATCTGCCTCAGATTTTTTTGAAAGCACTTGTATTCATATTATACCCAAAAATATTCAGAGCTTTTATTTTAGTTGTAAGTTTCTAAAATTTCGACCAATTTTAATTATTTGACTTAAGTGCGCAAGAAATGGTAATTAACTCCACTGCCACCCACCCACCCAATCTAAATGAATGATTTGTATATAAAATTCAAGGTGAAAAGCTTTAAGACTCTGGCATGGAAAGGTGATAATTGCCCATTCTATTACTGATAAGAATTTGAGAATTAAACCAAGCATACAAGACTCAGACAGTAGGATTCAGTTAGAGAGCAGTACAGTACTATTCATTGGTAAGGAATTGGGATGTATCAGCAAGCAAAGGCTAGACTAGAATATGCATTGATAATGTGTGTTGCATACAACAGAAAACCATGTGACTGAAAATTGTTGCTGCCTAAGACCAACTCACACTCAGCTACATTATTTTCAAAACATTCTAAAGACTTTATTTCCATCATCTTTAACCCTTACAACTCTGATGTCAATATTCTATCTTTTACTATGTCAAAAGCAAAGAAATTGGTGTACAATTTTCAACAATTTTGGTGGATGATGTTGCTGCCTACAACAGCAACATCTTCCACTAAATTTGATGAAAATAAACACCAATTCATCTTTCAAGTTAATTTGATAATTAAAATTTTTGACATCAGAGTGGTAAGGGTTAAAACCAGGCTGATTAAAACCCCCCACAGACCCCCCTTGCGGGTTGGTCTGTTGTTTTATTAACCACTATAAAAACATACTTACCGTTCAATCACTACTTGCTAAATCAATTATTTGCATTTTGCTATCAGAATAAGATTTTTATGCCTGCATACACACCTCCCCATGCCTAATCCTATTCCTATGGACCCTCAACCAGGCTACTGGTTGAGTCCCACCTCCAGCCTACCATCAGGTATAGACTGGCACCAGTCTATACTCACCTCATAGTGACGCTTGTCGCTACGCGCGCTCACGCATCAGAGCCCAAATAGGAAACAGAATCACTTTTCTAAATTTAAGTGCAAAATATTTAGTCTGATTCTCAAATCTTACCACGCGGGGTGGTTGAGGCCGGGTCGTAGTGATTGAACGGTAAGTATGTTTTTATAGTGGTTAATAAAACAACAGACCAACCCGCAAGGGGGGTCTGTGGGGGGTTGTTATTACACCACAAAAACATCCATTACCGTTCAATCACTACTTGCTAAACCCGTAGATTTGGTCAGTGCCCCCTGTCCACATAAGGTGGGAGGAGATTTGAGAATCAATAAACCAGGATAAAAATCAAACCAATCTTATCCCTATGTTATTAACATAACATATTAGTGTATTTAGCTCAATCACAACGTGATTAGCAAATAAGAACAAGTTGAACTTAAAGAAATAACTAAAAACCAAAAGAAGACTCACCATTTCTCACCGACGCAGTCTTTTAACGAAATGGTGGAAAGTGATTGGTAAATAGTCTTCGGCTTTTTTGGTTAACAAACAAGGATAAATTAAATCAATCTTATCCAAATGTTAACAACATAACCTAATATAGCATTTAGCTCAATCACACCGTGATTAGCAAATACGACCAACTTGAACTTAAAGAAATAACTAAAAACCAAAAGAAGACTCTCCCCCTATCTCACAGACGCATAGTCCTAACGAAAATGGTGGGAAGTACTTGGTAAATAGTCTTCGGCTTTTTTAGTTAACAAACAAGGATAAAATTAAATCAATCTTATCCAAATGCTAATAACGTAACCTAATAGTGCATTTAGCTCAATCACACCATGATTAGCCTGCACTCTGGTCTTTGAGTTAAAAGGATGTAAGGTGTATTCACATTTCCCTCCTGCTACCTGCATGATCTCATCTAAAGACGATCCCTCAAAAAGAGCGAAAGAAGTAGCCATACCTCTAACGTCATCGGCTTTAATAAGGGAGAGATTAATTTGATCCGGTGAGGCTATCTCATAACAAGGATTAAGTATTCTCTCAAAATCCATCTGACAATCGAAGAATTTGAGACCGGCTTAGATAAATTTTCCTCGTAGGAAAAACATAAATGAGATGGATCGATTTTTATAACATCTGATCGCTGATTGACGATTCCTAATGCCCTAATAGGACACCAAAATTGTTAAAATGATCGGACTAGCAGGATAGCGGTTAGTGCGAGTTATAGATAAAAAATTCCTTCTGGGATAGCAAAGCCGTCTCCTGAAACTATAAATCTCTCCTTTTCAGCAGAAAGAGCATGAATCTCTTGAACGCCTTCTAGCAGAGGCTGTAGCAACAAGAAAAAACAGCTTTGACAATTAAAAACAAAACCAAGCTTACTACTGGTAGAAGAAATAGGTTCAAAATAGCGCCCTGCCAAAACTTGAAGAACCAAAGCCCAACTCCAGGAAGGAAAAGACTTAGCAATCGGAGGACGAATATTACTTAGACCTCTAATATAGCTATTAAAAGTCTTAGTATCCTTGACATCGGCATACAGAAGACAAGGAAGGGATGACACCAGAGAACATCTATACTCCCTGAACGTAATAACTGACAAATGAAAATACCCAAACAGATAAGATAAAAAATCTAATAATTTGGGTATCGAACCAGAATCGGGCACGAAACCTTGGTCTGAACATCATTCACCTAAATTTTTTAAATCGACCCTTGTAAACTCAACGGGTCGAATCGCTTCGGGCAGAGTCAATCATTTCCTGATATCAGAAGAAACCTTATTCTCAAGGACTTCAGACTCGAGATTCTCCAGACCCACAGACTAAAATTTATTGGATTTGGATGCACACAAAGACCTCTTACTTAAGATAGAAGATCCTGGTATACTGGAAGAAGAAGAGGGAAATCTACCAGAAAATCTAGAAGGTCTAAAAACCAAATCCTCTTTGGCCAACAGGGAGCTATCAGAAGAATTTCGCAAACCTGATCCTTGACCCTCTTCAAAACTAACTGCATCAAAATCGTTTGAGAGAAGGCATAGGCGAACATTCCTGTCCACTACTGAGACAGAGCATCCACCCCCCCCCACACCCCCCCCCCCCGAGGGGTTGACTGTCCAGAAAAGGAGACATGTAAGAGAAGATCTGAGCATTCAGAGAGGCCTCGAGCAGCTCTACTAGAGGACAATCCATAAGACTAAACCTCATTCCTCCTTCTAAAAATGAAAGAAAACCCCATGGCCATGACTGAACGAATCGAGATTTAGAAGCCTAACAGACAATCCGACCAATGCACAGAAGCCTGGATCTACTTTCCAATGAATAGCCTCTTCTATAGACTCCCTGACAATCATAGACAAACAACAACCCCTCTAAAGCTAATAGCTTCTAATAATAAGGAACAGAAAACCTTTTTGGAAGAGGAGACTACATAGAAGGATTCTAGATCCAGGAATATCTAGCCCCTTTTAATAAGGGCCCCCCCCCCCTTAAAGAAGAGTCAAACTTACTATATGCTAAAGAGGAGTGCTCATAGAAAACACATAGATTACATATGCCAAAAATCCTGGCCTATATCATAACACTTATACCTCACTAAATAGGTAACTCACATTTATTATGGATATTTTAATAATACCGCTTACTCTGAATGGAGACCAAAAAGGGTCATATCAGAATAGCCTAACTTATTAATAATGCTAAAGACTCTGCAAAAATTATAGATAATATTATTTACAGAGATTTAACCAGAGATTGTGGCAAACCAAAACCCCATAGTACGTCTATGGGAGTGCTTAGAGCCAAGATATAGCCAAATCATGTGCCCGAGATCTACATGAACTACGGGAAAGTCACTAGTGATGACCGTCATCACAATTCTATGAATAGCATACATGACAAGTCACAAGGTCCTGATAAGAGAACTATGGCCCACATTAGACTATCTAATTTAAACATCGTATAACAATGGAGATTTAATAAAAAATTGTATTGAATACATCAACGGTTGCCTAGCCGCTCGGGCTTGCTGATAAATTAGATATCCTAAACAATTCGATATTTATGCCACGAGGCAGAAACTTAAAAGATTTTAATAAATTTATTGATTCTTATATTCATAATCTTAGCATCAATAATTTCATCTTTGTACTAACAAATGCCATTGTGTTAGAAATCCCCAAGAAAGATTGAACACTGACACTAGATATTAACTGATTGAATACTGAATTTTGCAGACGACATATCACAACTGTAATATCTCTGGACTTGCAAAGATTTAGAAAACATTTTGACCGAAATAGTTGGTGGATGCTTAAATCCAAAGATTCTCGTCCGCTCTTCCCCCCTCCAGCGCAACCCCAACCCCACTCCAACCGGCCCGCCGCCAACCCCCAGACAACAACCTCAACGAGCAAAAACCCAAGACTCACCGAATAATCCGGGAATAATCCGACCGAAAATTGCCGGTGGCATCAACAACCTTCAGCCAAACTGCCCCCAAAATACCCAGCAAATCCCGAGCCCCGACACCCAAAACCCCCGTCCGAAGGTCCGCAGCAACCCCGTCAAAATAGAGCAAAATTTACGCTATAAAAGGAAAACCAAACAAAAATCTGGATTGAAAAATGAAAACAAAACGAACTCACCGAAACTATGTCAACGCAGAAGAATCCGACTCATATTCCTCCTTCCTGCCCCTTTATCCGATTGATTATCCTTTCTAAGCGAATAATGTACTTGTAGAAATTAATCCTGTACTCATAATGATCCTATGAAACCTTTACTGAATCTAATTCTTTTCAGCGACTGACGAAATTATACTACGATTTACTTAAGAATCAGGGATATTCCCTCCACAAATAAACTCCCTTTGGTTAAATAAATATGTCAACCTGCCGACATAAGACGTAAAAGGAGCGAGAAAAAACGCTGAATGGCCCGAAGACAACTGGTCATCTAAAGTTGGATGAAAGCAAAAATCGTATCTCGAAATAATGCGTAGAATACCACCTGACTTATCGGCTTATGAAATGCGCATAGAAAATAATCTGCAACAAAATCCCATACGGTAACCAGTCAGGAGTCTTTAATTACCCTGAAATTGTCGCTGATAAACGAATAAATGTCTGAATAGACTACCATTCCAAGAGAGACTACAAGACTGGCAATGACTTGGAATGACTATTTTCAGCAATTTAACATTCCCAATATTAAACAAAAACTGAAATAAGACTAATTCTTAGGCAAGAAGATGACTAGATTCTAGGAATGCGGATATGGAAAAAGGGAAACGGAAATGCATAAACCCGGAAGTATACTACCGGAAACTGATCAAAATCCTACAACCCGGATGTACAGAATTACCGGAAGAGGAAGCTGAAAACCCGGAAATGGATGAACATGTAATGCCGGGTAAAACCGGAAATGACCCTATCCCCGGCTGTACGAAATCCGGATGTGGAAAAAAGGAAAAAGAAATGGATAAAACCAGAAGTAGACTACCGGAACTGATCAAGATCCTACAATCCGGATGTACAGACTAACCGGAAGAGGGAACTGAAAAAACGGAACCGGAAATTGGTGAACAATGCAATGTCGGGTCCAACAGACCCGGATATGCATTCTTCCAGAAGCTCTCATGAAACCGGAAACGGAAATCGGAATTACATCCAGGTCTGACCGACCCGGAAGTACACTTCTAATACCGGAAGCAGAAGTAAACTGACTAGTGTCCACCCTGGAACCGGAAACGCCTCTACCAGAATTCGGAAATAAAAAGAATCCTCAGACTCTGGATATCCGGAATGGCCGGAAGCGCTAAAAGACCCGGAAACGGAAGTAGACACTAGACCTCTAGGACCCGGATGTCCTACATAACCGGAAGACAGACAGGAAGTTACCGAAACGGAAGTGGTAACCGGATCTTGCCGACCCGGATCCCCCCCCCCCCCAACCGGAAGTCCTTCCGGAAACGGAAGCTACCGAAGCCGGAACCGGATCTTGACGACCCGGATGTCTCGCTAAACCGGAAGTCCGGCCGGAAAAAGAATGAGAATCATAAAACGGAAGTAACCGGAATTAGCAAGACTAGGTAACAACCTCTCAACAATGGGCGCTTTCGAGACTACTTTAACCACCGGAACCACCGCTACATTGGCATTTTCATAAGTACTAGCCTTATGGATGCCAGCTTCCGCCGACGCCACCATGGCTTGAAGGTTATGCCCGTCACCTTCTAGTCTAACGTGGATTTTCTGTGGTGCACCCTCCGAGCACACCTTCAAGAGCTTAGATGCTCTTGTCTTCTGCTTTTTCGGCGATTCCATCACCTGTCTAGAGGACAGGGGGACAGGCTTCCCCCATTTGCGGGAACGCCCGCTAGCCTTCGGGCTATCCTCGGAGCTTGACGAGCTCTCCTTCCTTTTTGCCTCTTTTATTGCAGAAGAGATCCTTTCATCAAGTGATTTCGTCAAAACGGTGGCAACCGACTCAAACCTAGCAAAGAGCGCCATCACGGCGTCCGAATTTCCCGATGAATTTCCCCCCTCCATTGCTACCGATAACGGAACAGAGGTTGAAGCAAAGGACACCGCCCTTGTCTTGCTAGCAACGGAGGAAGGGGAAGGACGACCAGAGGCAGCGATTGTTAGACCGACAAATCTTTAAAGAACGATTTCGCTACCGAAAACCGGCCACCCTTTACAAATCACACACATAGCATTAGTAGTACAGGACACTTCGCACAAACGTGCCCGGCGAATCGAGTGATGACGATCACATTTTGCCGACGAACATTTAGTCTTATCTGACCTTTTCGCTAACTCCTACAAACGAAAAAACGTAACAATGAAGCATACTGCTCAAACTCTCACACAAGAGACACCCTCAACTCAGTTCTAACGGCGGGAAAATTCAAATTTCCGTACCAGAAACTTTCAAGGGATTTTAATATAATCCTTATAATGCACTAGAAATAACTTCGTTACAGGCTCTATATATGGACTGGACATTATCAATGATGATGATGATGATTTAGGATAGGCATAACAATCAAGATACCACGAAGCAAAAACGATCTTCGCGAAAACCGGTAATATATAAATTCGTCTATAAGATACCATATAAACACAATTATACTCCTAGACGTAACTTAGGGAGGATTGACTTCATATTGGGCATATTGTTCCGAGATATAAAGTCAAAAGGTATCACTGCCACGGCGCAAAACACAAAAACTTATATAAATATTTTTAGACAACTATTCTGCATGCAGAATAATTGAAAAGTGAATCTGTTTCCTATTTGGGCTCTGATGTGCATGCGTGAGCGCGCGTAGCGACAAGCGTCACTATGAGGTGAGTATAGACTGGTGCCAGTCTATACCTGATGGTAGGCTGGAGGTGGGACTCAACCAGTAGCCTGGTTGAGGGTCCATAGGAATAGGATTAGGCATGGGGAGGTGTGTATGCAGGCATAAAAATCTTATTCTGATAGCAAAATGCAAATAATTGATTTAGCAAGTAGTGATTGAACGGTAATGGATGTTTTTGTGGTGTAATAACAACTGACGATAACATGTGTGAAGCGTAGGAAATTTTTTTAAACATTTCAACCCAATTTGCAAAGCTCTATTTATAAAAGGGTTAGCTCTATTCTTATTGGATCATATTTTTAACACTGAAACCCTAGCAACTATGTTTCAATACAACCATACATGATACTGTTGGTTATTTTGACAGAGATTTCATTGGAGGTTGTTGCGTCTTAAGGCAACAACTGTAACAGTAAAATTAATTTTAAAATATTCAACAGAGTATGACATGCACAGAGTTACAGAAGATATGAGAAATCTGTATTAAATTTTAATTTGCACTGTGCATGTACAATTGAATGTAAGAATTTATCAGAAATAGACACAAAAGTATTTTGAAAAGTATTTGAAAATACTCAAATACATTAACAATGTATTTAAACACAAATACTTTTGCCTTAAATACTTTTCAAATACAAAAACTTTCAAACACCTGAAAAATTTAGTTAAATTACTTCAAATACAAATACTTTTGTATTTGACCCCAGCCCTGGCACATTCACAGACTCAATTCAAATACTGTCTTCCCCTTAGAGTGCGAGAGTAATTACTCACACACACACCAATGAAGATGCGATGTAAGCAGAGGTTTCCTCGTGACTCAATCATGGGGTGTGTGTGTGTGGGGGTGGGGGGTGGGAGGGACAAAGGATCTCCGTCAATGACCCATCCCTTCTAAAATATAACACTTAATCTTATACGTATGTGTAATTTTAGCACCAGTGATTCTAACTGCTAGAAGCATTGTTACCGACGCTTAGCACTTTAGTCAGATTTTAAACTTTACTGGTCAAGTTTTAGTAACCTATTATTAGCAGCAGTGATATGGATAGGTATGCATCCCGATTTTTTTCTCATATAAAATGAAAAGGTTCCATAGCACTCACCCTAGCTGGGTCCCGAGGACCCATCAAAAAATTTGTAATCAATAATCGAAGATCAGGATTTGTATCTCTAAATTGAATTAATTCAACATTTTTAATTCGCGAAAACAACGTATTCTGATATACATAATTGCATAATCATGCTAAGTTCACAAACATTTACGTATGCAGTCAATCTCAGACTTATTTGTCGACATGGCATGATGGAAATTTGCAGACTACAACCCCTCACAGAATTCGCGGAAATCGCGAGATTTTGTGTTTATTGTTGTATTATACGTAGTGCGCCGGCAATCAAATTTTAACTTTCCATTCTCTTTTCATGTCACTAAAAAAAATAAATGTTGGTGCTCTGTACATTTTTAAAGCCTGGAACAAAGGTGGAGACTAACCATTCTATAATACTGTCACGCCTGCAGATGAATCAGGATGGATTCAGTTTTAGCTTCCGGTTAAAACAAGAGTACGGATTGCAGTTTGACTCGGGAAGTGGAAATTTACAATTAAATTTTTGTTCCCTTGTCAGGCCGCAATCTGTAAGTTTATTAATCAGACAAGTTAAATGCTTTATCAAGAATGTTTGTTAACATACATTGAAATTTCACTATTATTAATTAATAAATCATGATGTTAAAGTTTATGTTACAATTAGGTATGTGTTCTTTCGTTACTATGGATATTTACGGAAAACAGATTTTCACGTAATGTTTTTAACATTGTCCTTAGAAATTAGAAAACCCATTAAATTTCTCAGGGACTCATTCATCTAGTTACCCCCGAATCCCTGGGACTCATTCATTACAAACCTATCCAAGTCACTGTAGCAGCAGTAGAAGCCGTACCACTAGCAAGCGAGCAGTAGTAGTAGTAGTTGGAGCAGTACTTTATGGGTGGAGGAATGCAGGAAATTTCAATTTCCCTTTCTCCGAGATCTAACAATACTCACCATTCTGTTACTTCTGATATACAGCTGGCCCTGACAGCTGGCTCTAGGACTATAGACTTAGAAAGCTTTACCGACTCCTTGGAACCGGGGACTCGGCTCCCAACTGCCGAGTACCCGTCTACCATAGAGCTCATATTGTTTGCATAGCCACCAAACAAGAGAAATCCATGGCTTGCCTCCGTGGGGCTGGGTCCGTAACAGAATGGTGAGTATTGTTAGATCTCGGAGAAAGGAAAATTGAAATTTCCTGCATTCTCCTTCGATCAATACTCACCATTCTGTTACTTCTGATATACACCAGATTTGATCAGTAACCTGGTGGGAAGGGGCAAGCCATATATGCTACTTTTGCCCCGTGGAGAAAGATTTAGACTTAACAACTTGACAATCAGAGACCTAAAAGGACCGTCAAGTTATCGGAACCGAATCACATTCGCGTAACTGCCCCCCCTTTTACTCCTGAGAAAAGGGAGAGAATGCAGGAAATGTCAATTTCCCTTTCTCCGAGATCTAACAATACTCACCATTCTGTTACTTCTGATATACAGCTGGCCTTGACAGCGGCTCTAGGATTATAGACTTAGAAAGCTTTACCGACTCCTGGGAACCGGGTACTCGGCTCCCAACTGCCGAGTACCCGTTTACCATAGAGCTCATATTGTTTGCATAGCCACCAAACAAGAGAAAACTATGGCTTGCCTCCGTGGGGCTGGGAGGCTGGGTCCGTAACAGAATGGTGAGTATTGTTAGATCTCGGAGAAAGGGAAATTGACATTTCCTGCATTCTCCTTCGATCAATACTCACCATTCTGTTACTTCTGATATACACCAGATTTGATCAGTAACCTGGTGGGAAGGGGCAAGCCATACATGCTAATTTTGCCCCTTGGAGAAAGATTTTAGACTTCAAACTTGACTAACGGAGACCTAAAAGGACCGTCAAGTTCACGGAACCGAATCACATTCGCGTCACAGCCCCCCCCCCTTTTTCCTCTTAAGAAAAGGGAGAGAACTAACGAACATGTATCTCGCCTGAAACACCAATATGCCAAGAGGGTTAACTACTCCCTGCATATCGCTTGTATTAGCCTGGGAATGAGCATGAATATATAAGATGAATGAACATGATACATATACATAATACAAAAAACTCTCACTTGTTGAATTACCTTATGATAACAGGACTTCAGACGTACCGCCTACAACCATTCACCGGTTCGGCCATCAGTGACACAATCTGGTTGACATCCTCTCGCTTGACCATGCCTGCTTTAGGTTCTTTTCTTACCAAAGTGAAAAAAGGGGAAAAGCAGTGTGGTCACTAACTATCGTTTCAAAACAGCTAAAGCGAGTGGATTGGCTGAGTCTGACACATCCCTCATATAGTAATCCGTAAATGAGGACTCACAGTGCCATTGTGCAACGGCCATGATGTCCTCTAACGGAACACCATTATAAAGGGCGGTCGAGGCGGCTATTCCTCTAACATCGTGTGCCCTTACGCCCTGCACCTGGTGCCCAGTCGCCATCTCATGAGTAGTCTGAATGCATTCGACCACCCAACGAGAGATAGTATCCATGGATGCGGCGCCATAAGGCTTTTTATGGCAGATCCACAGATGTCTATCGTTCGACCGTAACGAGTCAGTCCGTTTCTTGTACTTAGTCAAAGCACGGACCGGGCACCAGACACTGGCATCACGATCAAACCTGGTTAACTTCGGCATAATGATCAGTTTGCCGGGATATCTCAAAGATTGGTTCTTTGACATAAATTCTGCTCTTGGCAGAAGACGCAGACCTTCTCCAGAAACAATAAATCGGTTCCTCTCTGCCGAAAGCGCATGGATCTCACTGCGCCTTCTAGCTGAGGAAGCTGCCAATAGAAAAACCGCTTTTAGAGTCAAATGCTTTAGACTAGCCGAACGCAACGGTTCGAATGGGTGCTTGGCCAGTACATTAAGCACTAAAGATAGACTCCAGGCTGGAATGACTACCGGTTGTCTCGGGCGGAGATTGCTCATTCCCTTCAACATCACATTTAACTGGGCCACCTCTGGACTATCCCTGTTGGCTAGACAAGGGATAACTGATGCCAAAGCTGACTTGTATCCAGCAATTGTGACGGGAGCTAGTCCTGTAAAGAACAGCTCACAGAGAAAGCCTGCTATTTGCTGAATAGTGGATTGAAAGGTATCAATACCCTTTTCTTCACACCAGTCTGCAAATCTGTTAACCTTGTTGTTATATGACTTGAAGGTTGACCTCCTTCTCGCAGCCGCGATGAAATCAGCAGCCTGTCGAGAAAAGCCTTCCGACGTGGAACGTTGTTTGACAACATCCACGCAGTCAATTTGAACATTTCGGGACGCTCGTGTAGGAAGCGTCCCTTGGCCTGGGAGATTATGTTCGGAATCTCGGGCAACTGCACAGGATTTTCCACCAGCAGATCCAGAAGATCCGTGAACCACGCCCTGCTCGGCCAATACGGTGCTATTAGCAGGACCAGACACGGCTCCTCCCTGACCTTCACCAATACCTTCGGAAGAAGAATGGTGGGTGGGTACGCGTACGCGTGCATCCCTCTCCAGCTTATCGCCAGAGCGTCTGTATCGACGGCATTTGGATCTGGAATCGGCAAGACATATGTCATGATTTGAGCATTTTCCTTTGTGGCGAACAAGTCCACGTTGGGTTTGCCCCAATGCTCGAAGATCCGTCGTAGAACTGGAGGGTTGAGGGACCATTCTGTTGGCAAGATTCTCTGTCTGCGAGACAAAGCATCCGCCAGAATGTTCAATCGGCCAGGAATATGAGCTGCTTTCAAAACAACCGAGTAATTCCTGCACCATTGAATCAAGTGCCACACCCTGATGCACAGGGTGGGCGACCTGGTCCCTCCTTGGCGATTTATATATGATACTACTGTCGAATTGTCCGACCGTATCAATATCACCTTGCCCCTGATCATCGGAAGGAACTCTTCCAACGCCAGTTCCACTGCCATCATTTCCAACAGATTGATATGCAGCTGACTCTCCGGGAGAGTCCATGTGCCCGAGACCTGGTGTTCTCCCAGGCAGGCACCCCACCCTTCCAGCGATGCATCCGTGTAAACGGACAGCTGGGGGTGGGGTAGGTGCAGCGAAATCCCTATTAGGAGATTCTGACGCTGTTTCCACCATAGAAGACGCGATATTATCGGCTCCAAAACTGGCACCAGTTTTGACAGGGGTTCTGTTCTCTGTTTCCACAGAGACATCAGATACAACTGGATAGGTCTTCGCATTAGAGCAGCGTACGGGATAACCTGCTCCATGGAGACCATCATCTGAAGGAACCGCCTCGCCTGAATGTGGTTTCCCACTCGAAAACTCCTGAGG
The DNA here is from genome assembly GCA_034401795.1 of Chaetoderma sp. LZ-2023a. Lineage (NCBI taxonomy): Eukaryota > Metazoa > Mollusca > Caudofoveata > Chaetodermatida > Chaetodermatidae > Chaetoderma > Chaetoderma sp. LZ-2023a. The sequence goes on from CM067360.1 coordinate 57,455,410, forward strand.
ATGGCTAACAGAGACACCACTCTGGGCTCTGATGGGTAAACCCTGCCCTCCTCGAGGTCGAATCGCATCCCCAAATAAACGAAATGTTGAGTGGGCGTCAACTCGGATTTCTCCTCGTTGACTATCCAGCCTAGATCTGAAAGTAACTTCAGAGTCAGAGCAGTATCCACGTTCAACCTGGCTGCCGAGTCTGCCTTGAGCAGCCAGTCGTCTATGTAGGTGTGTAGCGCCACGTTCTCTTTTCTGAGAAACGCTGTCACCGCAAGGACCACTCTTGTGAAAACCCTCGGAGCTGTCGACAGGCCAAACGGGAGAACTGTAAACTCCCATACTTGATTCTGAAACGCAAATCTCAGAAACCTGTGCCAACTCCGATTCATCGGAATGTGGAAATATGCATCTTTCAGATCGATCGATACACACCACAATCCTTTCCTCAATCCCGCCATTACCGACCTCGGCGTTTCCATCTGGAACCGAGGCGTATGGATAAACCAATTTAATGGCCTGAGATTGAGTATGGGTCTCCATCCCCCTGTGCTCTTGGGGACAAGGAACATGTTTGAATAGAAGCCTGGAGTGTTTCGGTTTGCTGGTTTTAATGCTCCCTTCAGAAGCAAACCCGACACTTCCTTTCGAACGGCTTCTAACTTGTCTGGCTCCCTTGGTACGGGTGTCCAGACAGGTGCCAAAGACAGATTTTGTGGCGGAAAGTCCCACCACTCCGGCATGTAACCCTGGGATAACCATCCCAGGACCAGACTGTCTGACGTCACACCTCGCCAAGCCTCGACGAAACGCATGAGCCTTCCACCCACCATAGACGCCTCGACGTCTAACGGGGTTGTCCGGCTCGCAGTCCACCCCCCCCCCCCCTTTCTTAACGAGAGAGAGTGAGAACCATTTCGTTCTAGGCACGACGGGTATAACTGGCACCGCTGTTCCTATCGCACAGGTGCGGTCCAGGAGGATATGAAGGGAGCTTGCGTACCCTCAGGTACGCTTCGGCCCCTTCTGTCCGCCCTTTGAGGCCTTACCCTTACCCTTCCCCTTCCCACCTCTAGGGCGGTCAGGAGCAACATTGGGGAGGGTAGGCGCCTCTACAACCTTCCTGGGTTTCTTCGCCGCCGCCGGCTCCGAGAACCCAGCCGAAACAGACGTCGCAATAGGCCTGGCTTTCGCCTTGCTCTTATGCTTTTTCTGTTTCTTTGAAGGCTGTCCCGTTAGCGGCTTGCCCACAGCCCCTAGTGCGTGCGCTTGCCGCACTAGCTCTAGCTGTAGATTTACCGCTAACCGATTCTGCGCAATACTGGCGGTGTCCGCTAAGATGGCCCGCGCTTGGCCACCAAAGATGCTAGGCCCTGTCAGGGGCGTCCCAAGAAGACGTTCCCTGACTGCCGTAGCCGGACGCATATGGTCAATGACCATTTGCCTCCTGGACTTCGTCACACGCGCTTGCACCCTTGCCAATGCGTCCATTGACAGCACCAAGCCGTCATTAACGCACGATAGCGCCACAGGTGGCACAGGGTGGCCTGCCCCCGCTTCAGCCCACACCGACTGAAGTAGACGATAGGAGTGATTGACAGCGCTCATCGCTGCCCTCACACCCTCATCGCATAGGGCCAGGACTTCTTCCTGGTGTACCTGGGCCTTATTCACTAGTGCCGGACCGGGACCACCCGACCCGGCACTCTGGATGCCCAGTACCCATCGGTCATCCTCCGTGACCGACGGGACTACACCATACCTGTCGTATTCACCCCGCGGAATATGACATCTTGCCCGCACCTCCCTGGAGGCCGCAGGGAGCTGACCCTTGGTCATTAGTTGTTTACTATAAATAGCATCCAACAAATCAATGAACCGTGGATCCAGTCCCACTGACTGGATCCGGGCCACGGGCAAAATCCCCGTCCTAATCGACGCAACCGACGGACGGGGCGCATCTTCATCGGCCGTGGCCGAAACCACAGACGGGTCCACTCTGGCTAGCCACGCCAGAGCATCAGACCAATCTACCTCCGAAGAAGATACCCCCGCAAACACGTCACCCGTTGACGTGCTCACGGGTCTGCCAGCCATGGCCTCCCGGCAAGGAGCCACGGCTGACACGCCAGGCACTCCGCTACCACACGGTTCCGCCGCCACCCCATGAAACACTCCGGTCCATGGGGTAGGTCCGCACGGAAAACCGTACGGACCCGTAACCGTCGCGGAACCATAGCCGGACACGGGCGCCAACGGCACCCCATGTCCGGCTGCCGGACCAGGCGAGATACGTGAGTACCACGCCTGGCCCGGCACACCCGTTCCCCTGACGGCTGGTGACAAACCAAGCCGCGTGGAACCGGTGCACGGTAACGGATTGGCCTCAGCCGCAGGTGGAGCCGCTGACCTGGCTTGCGCCAAACCAGACAAATGGAGGCCGGTTCCGTCCAGGACGGAATCAACCTCCATATTCTCCACCTGCGGCTTCACGGGCCGCAGCAACCTCTCCTCCTCGGCCTCATCGTCTTCAGACTCCGAAGAGCCGTCACTAGACGAATAAACCGTGGAGCCGTCCTGGTGGACGGCTCCCACACCTGACGGACCGGCCACCGCTACTGGACCACCCGGAGGTGGCCGCAGAGAGACAGAACGAGACGGCCCCCTCGGTAACCAGTCCAGAATCCTGTCCGAGGACAGGATCCGTACCAGGCATGGGGAGAAACTGCCCCCCAACCTTTGGTAGCAGGGACGACACCAGCGTGGGCAGAACGCTATGCAGAAAACCCTGCATAGCCGGACCAAACCACGCCGGCGGTGCCATCTCCGCCACCTCCAGCTGGGGACGTGGAGCACCCCCACCGGCCGAACCGGGCGCTCCACGATTTCCTCTCGGACCGCCTGACCCCGCGTCAGCAGCACCCAGAATAAGATGCGCGAATTAATGAAAAAAATTTTCTTCACATAAACATCCGAGCGACCGGGTGTGACGTCACCCGCTCGGATTCTACGGAGAACGACGTCAGCCGATATTCGTGTTAGAAATACCGTAGCAGACACCTATTTTCATATCTGCCGATCGCTTGTTGGGGTTTAAAGAAGGCGATCGTCTGGCATATATCGTTGTTAGCACACGTCCCAGATTCTCTGGGGTCAGAAATTGGGACATGCGACACAATAAAATTTAGAGACCTAAGTCTTTTAACTATGGATAATAAGGAATTATACAACCTGGTTATCCTCAGCGGTATCCATTATTATCCTTTCAAGAACGCACTAGCTATCACAATCACACATTATAACAAGACTTAGTTTTTCTATTAAATCTTTGTCCACTGCGAAAACCATGTAGTGCACTTGTTGCTATGCAAACAAGAATGAGCTCTATGGTAGATGGGTACTCGGCAGTTGGGAGCCGAGTACCCGGTTCCATGGAGTCGGTAAAGCTTTCTAAGTCTATAGTCCTAGAGCCAGCTGTCAGGGCCAGCTGTCAGGGCCAGCTGTATATCAGAAGTAACAGAATGGTGAGTATTGATCGAAGGAGAACACTGAATTGGGGGGGGGGGGGAACAGACATGGGTAAGGGGGCGTGGTCACCATAGGACTTTTACATTTATCACAATTAGTAGTAGTAGTAGTAATAGTAATAGTAATAGTAGTAGTAGTAGTAGTAGTAGTAGTAGTAGTAGTAGTAGTAGCAGTATCATCAGCAGCAGCCATCTCATAACAATGATAATAATAATGGTAATGATTGTTGATGATCTCGACAAGGTAAATGGTGGTGGTTATGTAATATTAATATCATTTTAAATTTGTTCATGCACAAATTTGGTAAAAGTAGAATAATTTCTCAGTCAACTTATGGGTTAAATTTACCCTAAGAATGCGGGAGATCTGATGTCGCCTGAGAACATCGAGCAGCGACAGATATGACTTTCACAAATTATTAGCCAATAGATTAACCGATTAGCCTTTTTCTTAGCCAAATCTGAACTATTTTAACCAATGTCTTCTAACGTCTACGATCCATCACCACCAGGTAACACTTTCAAGGCTACATACCAGATACAAGTTTATGTTGAATATTTTGAAACTAATTTGCCCGGAAGATTTTGCTGCCTAAGGCAGCAACAGCTCCCAGTCAAATTAGTTTCAAAATATTCAACAGCTGGCCAATTTGGGTGCTTTTGGCCCAAGATATTAGGACTTCAGGATTTACTTTGTCACAATAAAACATAACATAAGTAGACCTAGTAGTTACATAAATGTCTCTTAAGATGTTCTTCAATGTTAATGTTAATGATTCTCTACTTAGAAACTATATCATAATATGATTTTAACCATTAGCCAAATATTTATGTAATCCTGCTTTCTATTAGCTAGATTATAATTTTACTAGCATTTGGCTAATTGATGAATGGGTAGGTCGGTCCCCGTCTAGATTTCAAAATTTCCCAGGGGAGGACACCCGGACATCCCTTTTAGGAGGGCTCCTCCCCTCTCTGACCTTCTCATGTTGTGACACTTTTTGGAAGGCCATGCCATCTGGTAGGCCATACAGTGTGTATGTCTTGTGTGGTGGAGTAGCTTCACCACGTAGTTGTTCATATCAACTTCCACTAGGTTTCTGTTGATCTTGTAGAACATAACTTGACAGCTTCTAAAGTTTGCCACTCAAGGATGATCGTTTCACCTGCGCTTGATGTGCTGCAATAGCGATGATTTACGAACTACGAAGCGGGCAGTTCGCCGTTGTACCCTCTCAATTTGGTTCAAGTAGCTACGCTAAATATGTTGTTTCTCTACAAGTTTCCTCTACGTGAGTGTCAATTAATGGGCTATATATTGATTCTAGCCCCTCCAATAGGTTTACTATGGGCTTTCGGTTTGCCCCAAAATCTGGTTAAAACACTATTATCTCTAATGTTTTCAATGGCTACAACATTTTAATAACTAAGGCAATACTTCTAATCTATGACGCTTTTTTCGCCATACGAAGAAAGCGGTAAAATTAAATAACAGAAATAAAAGTAAAATTAAATAACAGAAATAAACGCGCGCTATAAATTTTCGTGAGGGGTAAGAATAAGGATATAGTCAATTAATGTTTACTACAAAAATGCAATAGTGTCTCTTTAAATTTGTTTTAAAAAATATGCCCGGAAACATATTACAAAATCAGTTGGCTTCAAAGATTTCGGTATTATCGTTTTTTATTTTGTGCTATCAGGTATTACTATAACTGTGCATGCTAACTGTGTACTAACCCGTCAGGCGTCGGTTCCATAACATCATGGGAACACGAGAAAGTCGGTGACAGATCGGGTTCCGAGTAAACAGACATTTATTACAAGGGAGATAACTGAATTAGATGTAAAATTTTCTTTCTTCAACTACGAAGAGTTATTTCCCATTTGTACAAAATAAAATGTGAATTGGCGTGTGGAACAAACCGCTATGCCGCGCACATTTGGCCCTCAATCACAAAGAACCGGGATTCAATCCCGAAATCCCTTATTGTTTTATCTTGGGGACTACTGCACTTTAAGGGCCGCCGTTAATGGCCACCAAAATCTCACAAAGTACCGCAAACAGCGTGATTCCCAGAGATTTCAGTGGTTGCTAGGAATCCCTTTAACTTAGAGCTGATTGGTTAACGTCAATCACATGTTCTGGGGAACCTTACTTATGACGTCAATAGCATTATATGTTTTGAACGTTTTGGAGAGGAGAGTAAGGAGTTTGATTGTGACGTCACTGACTTTCCAAATAGTATTACGTCATTGCATTATTACGTCATAAATGAATTGCTCGCATGTATCCTTTGTGTTGGAAATTTGGCAAAATAGTAAATTCAATAAATGTATCATTCCAAATATTTAAAGCGCAGTGTGGATTCATTCCCGCGTTTTCTGGATCTAATAAAGCGCATATATTTCAATGAAAGCAAAGCGAACATATCGCTACCAACATCATCTAATCATTTCTATATAAACCCTGTTTGCTTGAATTGTGTACTATAAAATTATTAGGAAATACTGATCCTATTCTTGGAAAATCCTTAGCAACCATTAAAATCTCGTGAAATCTCACCACTAACGGTATTTCATGATATTTCAGCGGCCATTATCGGCGGCCCCTAAACTGCAGTCTAGCCACACAGGGCCTCAGACTTATAATGTACAATACATACATACATACAAAATTACACATACATATACACGCACACATACCAGGGTTCCAACAAACTTCTAAATACAGGAAGTCTGGGACTTTTTTGGGTAATGCTATTGGGAGTCTAAGCTAGAAACATGAAGGTCTAAAATGGTTCAAATACATATAATTTGGTTAAAATCATTGTTTTTAGAGATATCAGGGCCAATAATAGGAAGTCCAGGACTATTTTGGTATGTTTTGTGGAGTCCAGACATAAACTTTGATATATATGTCATATATATATATATATGTTTTTAATATATATGTCTTCCATTCAGCGGTGAGTGGGTTGGGCTGTCCCTTCTTTGATGTTTACATAGATATATGGCATTTTGTGCACAAACATAAAACACACGACATCAAACACATATTTATGGCATTAATATTTACATACACACATACATATTTACTGACTTAAATAAACATATATTATACATATACTCTCTAATTACATCATTATCTCATTTTATTTTATTTAGTTTGGAGTGATTTATTATTATATAGGACTTTTGTATGCTACTGAGGGTGGGGTGGGGTGGGGTGGAGGGGCATGGAAGAGCTCATCACTGTAATATAAGGTTGAGATAGTTGGAGTTGTTAAGAATCGATAGATGCGTTGATCGTATGTGGGATATTTAGGTGTAGTAGTAGTAGTGAAAGTAAACTGTGAAGTATGTTTGTATTTAGACTTATTACTTCAATTATTAGGTTATGTTAGTTTATCTATAGTGGTGGTGGTGGTGGTGGTGGAATGTCTTAGGCTTGTATTATTATTAATTGGCAGAGAATCTGTGACCATCAGGTATAAATATATTAATTTAGTATTTGTCGATCATAGATTCCCTGGCAATCTTCTTAAAGGATTTCAGGTTTAATATACTATCGCATATTTTTGTACTGGTGCTGTTCCATAGTTTTGTGGCTGCTATTGTTATTCGTCATTTTCCTATTTCTGTTCAAGTAAATTGAGTGTGTAAATTGTGTTTTGTCCTAGTGTTGTGTTTGTGGATGTCGGTGCTTAGTGTGAAATTGGAGGCTATGGATTGTGGTAATGTATTGTGGTGAAACTCCTTTACAATGGTGTACATCTGTAGTTTGCCTATGTCCTTTAGTTTTAATGGCCTTTCTGACTTGAATATATTCTGACCCTTAGGTGAGATGCGGAAGAACAAGGGTGCAGTATAGAGTTTTAGTTGTGGCTGGTGTCATGTAAGGTTTTAGTCTTTGTATGACACCTATGCCTCTTGCCACCTTGGCTGTTACCATCTCGATTTGTTTGGCCCAGGTCAAATGTTTATCCAAATATACTCCCAAGAATTTGGCAAATAGGGGATCCTCAATTTCTTTTTTGTTTATGTAGATTTTTGGAATGTCATCTTTTTTTAGTTTGAGATTTGTAAATAACATATAATTTGTTTTGTCAACATTCAACGATAATTTGTTTATTGAAAATCAGTCAGTAATTTCTTCCATTTCCTTATTTGTTTTTCTGTATAAGGTGTCTATGTTGTCAACGCAGCAAAAAACATTTGTATCATCAGCGAACAGTATTAATGACATGTGTTTGCATATGTTAGGTAGATCATTCATGTAAAGAAGGAACAGCAGTGGGCCAAGAATAGATCCCTGAGGAACACCACAAGTTAATTGCCTGCTTTCAGAGCATATCTCATTATATTGTACGCATTGTGTTCTTTTACTTAGGTAGTTCTGAAACCAGGTGAGTGCCCTGCCTCTTATACCATAATAGGCACGTTTTTCTAGTAAGATCTGGTGGTTGATAGTGTCGAACGCTTTTGAAAGGTCCAAGAAGATGCCTATTATACTTTGTTTTTTTCCCCAGTAATTCAATAATTTTTTCTGTCATTTCGGCTATTGCATGCATTGTTGAATGTTTCTCACGAAATCCATTTTGCGATTTGTATAAAATGGACTTTTTGTCCAGGTAATTTGTCAGTCGATTGTACATAAGGCGCTCTAGTAACTTGGAGAAAAGTGGAAGTATGGAAATTTATAAATTGGTGTAACACGTGCTATTTTTAGTTTTGATGGGAAAATGCCTTGTGCTAGGGATAAGTTGCAAATGTGACTAAGTTGGATAAGGATATCCATAACACAGGTTTTATAAATGCGCTACTTAAAACCATCGATTCCGGCACTTTGGCTGGGGTTGAGTTTGTTTAGAATGTTAAAGATCTCTTCAGTGTTATCGAAGAATGATGATTGATAGCTGCTTGTAAGGTAATCAGAAAACTTTTTCTTGGATGTTGATTGGATTTTGTTCGAAAGTTCTGGTCCTATATTTATGAAATAATCATTGAATCCATTGGCAATTTCGAATTTATCGGTAATGACCTTATTCTTGTGAAGAAATTGTGTCTGTTGTGCCGTATTGGTCTTGTTTAAAAGTTATTTAATGGTTTTCCATGTCTTTTTTATGTCATTTTTAGATTGTTCAAATTTCTTGTGATAATATGTTTTCTTAGCTGTTTTTATTAATTGGTCTAATTTATTTCTATATTTTTTAAACTGAATTTCATTGTAGTTAGTTTGACACTTGATAAATGTTAAGTAGAGCTGATGTTTTGTGTGACAGGAAGCTATTAATCCACTTGTAAGCCAAGGATCTTCGTTGTTTTAATGATTTTAATTTGAAGTTTTAAGTTTAAAGTTTTATTGTAGTGTCTCTCGTGTGTCTCTCGTGTGTTCTAACTCTCTAATCATATTTGAATCGTGTTTAACGAAACATAGACCGGCCACCCACTTGCAGTCCAAACCAAGAGACTAGTTTTCGTTCGCACTGCCTGCGCAGTAACGCCGTCTGGGCGGCGCCATCTTGTTTTTACTTTTAACAACAATTTAAAATTTTTAAATTAATGCTGAATTGAACTTTTAAACTAATGATGAACTGAACTTTTAAATTAATGCTGAACTGAATTTTTAAACTAAAGCTGACAGAGCAGTCACAAAAATCTTTTAAACTAATGATGAACTGAACTTTTAAATTAATGCTGAACTGATTTTTTAAATTAAAGCTGACAGAGCAGTCGCAAAAATCTGAATTGATTTGCCGAACTTCAACAATAATTTATTATATAGTCAACTGCTCACAGTATTCACCCCGTGAACCTGCTATTCGCACAAATGATGAACCATACTCAGCAAAATGCAGTAATGCAGGCCCAACAGCAAAGGCAAACACGTGGAAGCCATAGAAAGTCAATGCAGATCTTACCCAACCTGATGCAAACACGAATCCACCACTATCCTCAAGTAATACGCACAAACCGAATATCATTACTGATTTCACATTCAATATTACGAAAACGATACATAAGCAGATCTCGGCCACTAATCGCTCACTAAATTTAAAAGTCACACCCACCGGGCAGGTATAGTTGTCGAAGCGGATGCGGCCATGTATACCCTCATGAGAAAGGCAACATGTCATTTCTACTCCACCTACCCGTGAGATATGGCAAAGATCACTACACAAGCAACTAATGATAAAAGCGATACAGAAACTCAGGTCACTTATGAATGATGAATGATAGTGCATTTATATTGCGCTGAACTCCATGCGATTGCATGCTCTAAGCGCTGTACATCTGATCCCCTGGCAGCCACATACGACGCACAGAGAGCTATGCCATCACAGGTACCTATTTACAGCTAGGTTGACTGGAGCAACGCAGAGTTAAGTGACTTGCTCAAGGACACAACGTAGCGGACCGGCTTATCAGGTCTTCCTTGGTGAAAGCCATGCGGGCGTACCCAAATATGCCATAAACCTCTATCACACTAATAGCAAATTACTGATAAATGGAGCAACTACCACCGTCCGTCATTTCTTCAACATAGATCTAGAAAAAATACTTCACCTAGTCAGTACAGCAACCATCCATGGTGCTAAAGTAAACTTAGATGAATGGAATCTAAAGCTTAAATTACTATACACCTGTGCAAAAGTTAAGCACCACCCTATTTTTACGCACATGCGAGGGTATATTCATGTGCTATGAAGAAAGCAATAACATAAACATTTATGTACCCATCCATCTTAGTGCAAGAGGTAATAATGCAACTAGAGGAATGCTGATTATGATGGTGGGGAAACACTGTATGTTTTTGTTTGAACTTGAAAACGAGGCCTGAATATGGTTACGTTGACACAACTGACAACTATTGCCCTACAGTTGACACACGTGGCTAGATTGTCATTAATGGTGTCTGAAAACGAAGTTTAACATCTGTGCACGAGTTTGAGACTGTCATTATTAATACCGGGTATATCCACCTTGTGCCTGGATGACGGCCTGGACACGACGTCTCATGCTGGTCACCAACCGACTGATACGCCATTGTGGTATTCGTTGCCATTCAAGATGGAGTGCGTCTGTTAATTCCTGTAGGTTCTGCACAGGAGGATCCCTCCTTCTCACCATGTTTCCCAGAATGTCCCAGATATGCTCAATAGGGTTCATGTCAGGGCTCCTTGCTGGCCATGGTAGGGTTTCGATGGCATTCTGGCGGAGGTATTCATGCACAGCTCTAGCACGATGTGGTCGGGCGTTGTCATCCATGAATATAGGGTGGGTTCCAGGTGCATGATTTACAAAATGAGGGACCACAACTCTATCCAGTATGGAATCTTGATATCTTTGTCCATTTACTGTTCCAGATACAGACAACAGATCCAGCTTACAATCAAATGAGATGCACCCCCATATCATAACGGAACCTCCACCAAATGGAACTTCTTCCATGATGTTACGTTGGTCGTACGCATGCGTCTGGACCTCCATACACGAGTTCGACCATCTGTGGCATGAAGCAGGAACCGACTTTCATCGGACCAGTGTACCCGTCTCCAGGATCTCATGCTCCAGTGTCTTCTTTCGTTGCACCACCTCAGACGCTCCTCTTTGTGGTGTGCAGTGAGGAGAGGACGTCTGACAGGTCTCCTAGCGTTCATGCCAGCAGCATACAGTCTCCTTTTGACGGTAGACATTGACACTCTATTGCGCGTTTCCCATTGCTGGCTGAGCACTCTGCTGTTGGTGAATGGAGATCTCCTAACAAGGCGTACTAGGGCTCGATCATCACGGGCAGTAGTCTTCTTCGGTATTCCAGATCTAGGCCTGTCCTTCACCTCGTTAGTTTGCCCATGTTTTGCAATCAAACGACTGATTACAGTATGGTTAATGTTCAGCTGTCTGCCAATCTCTCTGCATGACATACCAGTGCATGCCTATGATTTGCCATTTCACACGATCACTTAACCTTCGTCTTGCCATAGCGGTTCACAATCAAGAGCTAATTCTCTCTGTACAAATAAACCACGGTCATGAACACAAAATTCCTAATCTTGTCGCCTAAATCTGTATGTAATGTTCTACACCTCAAACTGGACTTTTACATAACTGAACACGTGTGCTGTTTCCCGCCACGCACGGACATCAAGCGGCGTGAAGTCATGCATGCATGTGCATTTCGTACTTGGAATTATGTCAGCTAACGCGGGGACAAAAAGTATGGCAGCCTAGTTGTACCATCATGTTTCTACGTTCTATTGTTTTTGCTGGTGCTTAACTTTTGCACAGGTGTATATTTCAGTCGACTCTGGACCAAACTGATCACAGCCCAAGAAGATATCCGCTGCAGTAAGTGTAAAAAGAATTGTGTTACCCGATCAGCATACTGCGATCCTGGATCCCACTGGATACATTATAGAAGCGCCAGAATGTCACAAGAAGAATTGGGAAATATTGAGAATAGCATCAAGTCATATCACTGCCCAGATCACCTGACAAATAACAGTATCCTAATGCGGAGAATTCCACAAAATGATGTAGACCACCCTCCACCAACAAGTCCAGCAAACTTGGCGCAGAATCTGCAAATATCAGGATCCACTTTACAATCTAGCACAGGGCCTAGCAGCACAGTTGCTGAATCGCTCCACAACCAATCTATCGATCCCATCTGGTACACATGTCCTGTCTGTACCAAGCCATCAGAGCTCAACACAATACAATGCGACAGCTGCTCTTTGTGGTTGCATTATTCATGCACTGGTCTTGATCAACAAAAAGTCAACCAGATAACAGAAGATATTCCATATAACTGTAGCCTGTGTACTGACAACCTGCTATATAATACAGTTATACCAGTGTCATCATCCTCAGGATCAAGCAGCATAGCATCTCGCGAAATAACAGTACCTGCCAATGCCATTAAAATACCTACACTTGAACCAGGACCTAACAACACATCATCGCCGAGAGCAAGATCCGTAAACACTTCATCCTCTGCACGTCTGATCTCTGCAAACGTAGCTCAAAACAACAGTCTAAATCACCCAGTAGGAGAAAGTAAAACGGCGGGAACGTGTTCATCCAAAATGCAAGCTGACAACAACGTTCTTCCAGGATCCGTCAGTAGCGTGATATCAGAAATGGAACCTGGCAACAAAGCATCACCTGAAGTAATATCTGCTGATAGTACCTCGCCAGAAACGATTCCAAGAAGCCTAGATCATCCGCCAACAAAACCACGTCAACATAACATTACCAGCCGCACCACTAAGAGCACAAATGCATCCGTAAATAGTGATGCACAGCTAGCTCAGCTTAAATTATTCATCTCTACATTAGAGCAGAAAATCAATGATCAGGAAAGAACAATTTCATTACTGCAGTTATCAACGGGTGCTAGAAACTCCATCAATACCAGTACAGGTCAGACAACGAAGCCAGGCATGGTCCATAGCCAAATAAAACTCCTCGAGCAACGTCTCGACATTATGATGAAACGTCAAGAGCTAAACATGGCTTCCCATGAGTCAACCATACTGTCTAAGTTAAGTCACCTGGAGAGAAAGTTAAATGAACTAAATAATCAACCCAACCTAGCCAATGGTTAACAGCCCCTTCAATATCAGCATTATCCATCACCTTACGGACCACATTTCCCCCAATACCCATATCAGCCACCACCACCAGCACAACGGGCAATGCTGCCTACTCATCCTCTTCATCTGGTATACTCTCAGCCAACGCCGTATCAGCCAATACCATATCCTGATCCATTCACTCACCACCTCCATTACACAGGGGGTCATGCATAGTTACCCAGACCCTCGACCTCCTGGATTTAATCAACTGCCCACCAACCAATCTCAGAACTCAGGCTTTGTTCCTCCACCTCAGTCAGAAAGGCCACCAATGCTTCAGGTATGTCAACAATTGCCACTTCATAGCTCCTTACATCTCCACCCACCACCTGAATTTGATCAACTTTACACTAACCACTTGCGGAACCAGTGTATTATTCCACCTTCTCTGGTCTCGTGACCACCACTGCCTCCGGAGTACCAGCAGCTGTCAAAAAGACTCTTAGATCATCCATCGCAACCTATAAGTGGGATACCTAGCAAATATAAAGTTCAGCAAGCTATACCTGACCATCAGTTGGCAACACACCGACCACCAATACAAACCCACCACCAGGCAAATCAACCACAGCAAATTGGGCGTCAACGGAGGGCAGAACCTGCAACTCAACCACCGCGCTTCCAGCCACCATCTCTGGATAGACTTTTGCCTCAACACACAAAAATAATTTTGTGACCACCGTTAAACATGTAAAAAAATCCAGCCGTGTCTAAAAACCCAGCCGTACCTCAACAGACGTGTTCTCAGCCGCTACTCAAAGAGTCTTCCTCGTCGTGGCGACCTACAGTTACAACAACAAACGTAACAAATGAGTAGAACCACACTATAGCATCTTTGCCTCAACACACACAAATAATTCCTCGACCATCGTCAAACGTGTCTAAAAATCCAGACATGTCTAAAAATCCAGCTATACCTCAACAGATGTCTTCTCAACCACTACTCAAAGAGTCTTCCTCGTCGTGGCGACCTACGGTTACAACAACAAATGTAACGAATGAGGAGAACCACACGACAGCACAGTCTTTTTTAGCGGCGGAAGGCCGCTGCACCAGACCACCAGAAACTCAATCACAAATAATTCTTCAACCACTATCTCTGGACACGGCCAGCATACTGCAATCAGGAGACTCCTAAGATTGGTAACCTTCAATGTAGAAGGTATTAAGGGAAATGCATCATATGTACAGGAAATTGCACAGCCGGCTGATATCCTCGGTCTACAGGAGCACTGGCTGTGGGACTTTGAGAAGGATGATATTCAGAAATATTTCCCTAACTTCCAGTACTACATTGTATCAGTTGACTCTGACACACCTACCTGTAGATTTGAAAGGTGTAGGGGTTATGGTGGGGTTACGATCATGTGGCGCAGAGAAATACATGACCACATCAAACCTCTGAAAGAAGGAAATGAGCGCATCATTGCTGTCCAGATTGTCTCAGAACCTAAACCATATCTTTTGATCAGCTCATAAATGCCCACATCAGGTTACATAGACTCGGCGAGCAAGTATTCGGAATCGTTGGATAGCATCCACACTGATAGAGGATTACAATAGCTCTCACCACATTATCTGGTGCGGTGACATTAATGGTACCATCTTGTCTAGAAGGAATACGTCTGATGCCCTGCTACAGCAATTCCTTAGCGAACACAGACTTGCCATTGTCAGTAACATTGCAGACAAACCAACCTATATTCACGGGAAGAACTGCTCGCAGATCGATTCTTTCTTTAGCACACAAGCCGAAAACCTATCAGACGTACTTAATAGCAGCATGCATCCCAATAATACTTCTACACATGTTCCAGTATCGAGCGATATTCCAGTAAGCATTACTAGGCTCCCCAGCATTAAGAGAAAATCGGCATCTATTCACAAATTGGAATGGCCAAAAGTGGACAAGCGTGAATATCAGATCGCACTGGCAGAGAAACTGGACAAAGTAAACAACAAATCTCAATACTCTACCCCGAATGATATCATCAGTGACATCCAGAATGCCATAGCACATACTACAAGAAGAATAGTTCCAACAAAGCAGGTCAAAATAAATGGCCCTAAGTGGAAAGCATCGCCTGAAGTGATAAAACTACTCATGCATGGGAAGGAACTCCATAAATACTGGTTAGGCGAAGGAAGGCCATGATCGGCCCACCCACTCCATATGGAACGCAGACTTCTAAGCAAACAACTACATTCTCAACAGATGACTGAAGTCGCGGTTGAATGAAAATCCTTCTATGACAAGATAATGGCTGAACAGGATTTGCCAAATTTTTATAAACTTATCAACAGAGTCCGAGCGAAGCCATTGATGGGGTACATACAACAAATGTACAGGAACAGTGCCGCGGATTTGCAGCTTTATACAAGGTCCTTGCAGTACACCCTCAGAATGACAAATTCGACAAAGACTATCAAGAGCAAACAAGTCAAGATCTGAAGCTTCTTCAGCAAAGCTACAACCAGAGTTATCAGGAATGCCCTATCATCAAACTAGTGAGATCTCCGCCGCAATTGCGCAACTTCACGCCGGAAAATCTCCAGATGAGTTTACACTCTCTGCAGGACATTTTCGCAATGCTGGTAACATAATTGTTCCTCACCTAACGCAACTGTTCAACACTATAATAGCCATGAAACAGATCCCTGCCATATTTAAAAGTGGAATAATAACACCTGTCCATAAACGTGGAAAGGACCAATCCGATCCAAACAATTACCGAAGTATAACAGTAACTTCAATAATCGGGAAGATCTTTGAACATGTCATCTTAGAAAAGATCACATCTCAGCTACCAACATTCCAATCAAGCTTACAATTTGGCTTCACTAAATGATTATCCCCCATTATGGCTGGGCTGGTACTCTCAGAAACTATGCGTGAATGCAAGGATCAAGGCAGTTCTCAATATATTGCATTACTCGACACCCAAAAAGCATTTGACGTCGTAGTTCATTCATCACTAAAGTGCAAGCTGTACGAACAGGGTATCAATCGTCATCTGCTACAGATCTGTACCCAATACATGGGATGCCCAACAGTCGCAGACGGTGTAACCCTTATTAGCACCTCAAGTGAAGAACTACAATGTATGCTCGACATAGCCTATCAATACTCAGTTCGAGAATGATATAGCATTCACCCAGAGAAATCGACAATTATCCTCAAACTTAAACCAAATAGACCTGCAACACATCTCTCAACAATGCAATGGCACCTCGGTCACATAGATGTACCAGTATCACCAACAGGTACACACCTAGAATTAATCCGTACGTTCTCACAAGAACAGACTGTTAATGTTCAGGACCGCATATCATGCGCAAGAAGAACACTGTATAGTCTCACCGGTACGGGCCTTCATGGCACAAACGGAATATCGCCCAAGACATGCTACCGCATATTGTCACTATACGTTATCCCATGCTTAATGTACGGTCTGGAGGTGTTTGTTCTGCAGAAAAAACAAGTCGAGCTGTTAGAGAATTTCTTTGTTGATATCCTGAGAAAAATCCAAGCACTTCCAACGCATACTGCCAAGTGTGGCGTATATTTACTACTTGGTACATGACCAATTACAGCCGAGCTGTATCTAAGACAATTAATAACATTAGGAAACATACTTAGAAGCCATAATGAGGCCGTTGTGAACATCCTTGTACGGCAACTAGCACTGAAAGCAGAAAACGTGGGAAGTTGGTTCACATACATAAACAAGTTACTCCTTGAGTATGACCTACCGCCAATAGTAGAACTTATTCAGAACACACCTACCAAGACTGCCTGGAAATTATCTGTATACCGTGCCGTTGACAACTACTGGAATGGGATTCTGCAGGACGAATGTAGTCTGAAAAGCACATTAGCAAATCTTAATGTTAGCATTCTGTCAATTGGAAAGCTCCACCCATCAGTACAATCGGTCGAGGATGATACAAAGGAGGTTAAAAGAAGCGTGATCAAAGCACGTCTTATCACCGGAACATACCTGGTTCAAGCTACACTTAGCAAGTTCAGTCAGAATGGTGTCACCTCCATATGTCGCCTTTGTCAATCAGCAGAAGAGGACTACTCACATTTTCTGATGCACTGTGGCACCTTACATTCACATAGACGACATTAGCTGTCAAAACTGAAGGCACTGCATATAGATGCATTGGTTCCTGCGGTATGGATACACCTCTGTGGAGACGACAACCTCCTACTACAACTCATCATCGACTGTACTGCTCTGACCACTACAGACGCCCTGCCAAATTGCCCTGACCTGCTTCTCAATATTGAACACCTCACTAGAAGACTCTGCTTTAATCTACACTGTGGTAGGTACTTCCTTATCAACCTACTACCATAACAGCGCTGTGTGAAATACTACACTTACCAGCTATATAGGACTTGTACATTGGACCTTTATGCTCGGACTTGTATGTATGTAACATACACGAATTGAACACTATTAACCTTATGTGTGCCTTAACTAACTAATTAATTAGAATTTTGTGTCAATAGACTTATACGGACCACTGTACGTGGGTGCTCCTATCAAGAGGAGGATGATCCAAACAACAACAACAACAACAACAACAACAACAACAACAACATTTATTATGTATAACTTGAGCTTGATTTCACTACTTTGTTAGTGAAGCAAAATTTAGAATTATCACAAGTTTACGACTTAGAAAAACGGTTCAGAATCAGTATGGGCAAAATTGTCAATAAATGGAAAAGACCACTACATCAGCGGTTGGTATAGGGGACGAGATGCACCATCAGATCACATTATCCTAACAAGAAATCAGCTTCTCATGATCAAGTCAAAACATAAAGCAAACCACCCTCCAAATATCCACATTCTCAGTAACTTTAACTACAGGAAAATTGATTGGAAAACAAAACTCAGCACAGAACTTGGTGCTTCTTTATCAGATTCAGATAGCCAATCCTTAATTGACATCTTTGATGAATTTAGCATGGAGCAGCTAGGATCTTTCCCAACACGTGAAGGAAACACTCTAGATTGAATCGCAACAACATTACCCAGTCAATTAAGTAACCTTCACTCACCAGACAAATTCAGTGACAACGACGCTGTTATGGCCACCCTCGTCTGCAACATCTCTGACAAAAAGAAACCACGTAGACAGTTCTTTCAATATTCTAAAGGAGACGTAAAGATACATTGGAGTTTGCAAGAACAAAGTACTTCAATGGCCATGAGAATGACCATGATATTGAAACCAATTGGCAACTAATTAAGAATTTTCTAAATGAAGCCACCCGAAAAAATTTACCTAGTTCCCAAGAATCATTAACCTGGATAAACACCAAGATAACGGCATTAGGTGCAGGAATAAAGCACCCAGTCAGTTTACAAAGACTGGCAGCCTACGCCTAAAAGATAGTTGGAAAGCTCTGCGAAAGCAAATTAAGAAAGAATTCCCACAGAATCTATGTCAACAATTTGCCACCCCGTCTTCTGGCAATATTTTATCGAAAGATTGAGGGATAGGCTTATCTAAGTGATGATTCTCTGATGGGTTAGACTTTACGAACGTGGGCTGGTGCATTAGACCCAAGAACCTGCCCATAGCGATTCGACAAAATGTGTAGTCTTTTATCTTTCCCAAACCTCCTCCTCCACCGATAGGATACACAATTATTATTTTTAGTTCTTCATTGTTATTACACACCATCAGAAATTAACTTCTCTGTAATCCTCCCACGGTTATGTAGTGTTGTAACTCCTTTGCTCCAAATGTCACCATCCAACATTAACTTAAGGTACAATCTATTTCCGGATACTGGTGAGTTAGGCATCAAGCTCACGCTTAGCAACATGTCCCTTGATTTTTGTGATATCATGGCTTCCACCATCTGGATTCTCTCTGTATATATATTTAGAAGTCGCTATGGTACCATTTATTTCTGCAACGTTAGTCTTTAGTATATGCCAAGCACTGTCAAAGAGGTTAATTCATCTAAACATAGGTTTCCTCTCCCTTCGACATGGAGGTGTAAGTACCAACATATGTTGACGTATGGATGTTGAGTGCTGAAAGAAACTTTTAACTGAAGTTTCAACTCGTTAACGTACTCTATATGCTTTACTCTATTGCCATTCCTAGCTCTACAATCTTAGACGACAGGCATCATGGCAATAAACTTTCTAAATGTCTTATAGTGCATAGAGATTCTTCGCTTAGTAGGGTAGCTGCCAACACTAAATTCATGTATGCCAAATACCATTCTTCTTTATGTTTCATAGCTCCTAGGTACACATTGCTACCGAGATCTACAGGCACTTCTCAATGTCAAAAGTATGCTGAATTCATCATGACACTTACAAATTCTTATTTAATTCTTGAAAGCATGGTGAAATTAAACATTTTCAGATGCTTTTTATCAGGGCATGGAGATGAACCATGACCTGGATTGACAGAATATGTCCGAACATGTCATAACGCTGTAAAATTCCAAAAATGTGGCTAATGGATGGGCGGCTGTTCTGATTGGTCCAGAGCTTATGACATCATCAATGGCGTCATAAATATTTAAATTAGGCCATGCACACTTTTTCCCCGCAAAAGAAATACCTGAATCTGATTGATCGAGAGAGAACAATAGAAAAGGTTCTCGACCAATCAGATTTGAGTATTTTTTGCAATGACCATGACCTAATTCTTATATTTTTATTCTTATCAGTGATGACGTCATGAGCTCTCGACCAATCAGAACAACCGCCCATCCAGCCGCCTTTCTACTTATATGCCATTTTGTTTGTGACGTCAGCTAACTGGTGATGTGATTGAATAAGACGTGAGATGTGAAAATTAATTTGTCCTTATCCAGTGACATTACTCAACCATTGAAAGCCACAATCGATATCATGAATTCTAACTGGTAAACATCCATTTTGTGGTCGAGGTATTCTGGTTTTGATTTCTAATCAATTTATCACCTGCTATTTTGCTATTAGGTCGTGGAATTGATTGGACATCCATGCCTTATATTACTGTATGATTGACCATTTAATCCAGTTATTTATATTGATGATTCGACTAAATCAGGTCATGATAACCCTGCTAAGCTGTAGGGGCTATGAGTGTTTCCATTGAGCCATCATGGTAAAATCAACGTATTAGTCTTTCTGTCATCATTTGTCTTGACTGTCACAACATAATTTATCAATCTATAGATCTGTCTTAATATTGACATACAATTAAACAAGCATTCTGTAAGTATTGCTTTGCAATACATGTTCCCTACCTGGTGATATAAATCGTTAGAGGTTGACAGTCAAACATTTTATTAAAAATTGTCAAGAGCAGCTGAAGGTCGAACATGATCTGAACTTCTCATAACATAGCAATAAACCAAGTCTCAGTTATATATGGTGAAGGAGAAGAAAAAAGTCTTGAAAGCTGATATATGGTTGTATTTCATAAGTCAAAAGGGGGCATAACTCCATCAAAAATTGACGCATACACCTGAAACTCGAACTTAATCTGTAACTTCTCATACCAAAGCAATGTAGTAATTCTCAGTTGAATATCTTGAAAGACTGCGAAAAAAAGTGCGGAAAACTAAAATATTTTGTATTTCATGAGTCGAAAGGGGGCATAACTCCATGAAAAATTGACGAAAATGTCTGAAACTCGAACTTTACCGGTAGGGGACTAATAAGACTAATCACTCGGTTCTGCTACTGATTATATTTCAGCTTTGGTAATTATAATTCCTGGTTGATTCCAATAACTCATTTCTACTTCAGAATTAGTGACTCACTACTTGTCCGTAAACTATAGAGGTTCATGGTTGCTTACGTCATTACTAAGTTGTTACATCATACCAATCCGTATATCCTCAGTTCATCCTTACAGGACAGATTTGATCCCTTAGCGGTAAGTGCTGTAAGAAACTGAGATAGTTTGCATGTGTTTTTGGATACGGTATGGAGTAACCATGTGTTCGTGGATCCGTGATACGTCAGTCACATAAATTGGGAAATGTTTTACTTGACATAAATTCATATACACCAGTGCCTTGATATGCAGGTGAATAATTTCTACAAACATTTTCTATTGCTTTTGACTGTCTTACAAGATGTCGTAACCAGACCGAGTTGCAATACTCCAGGATGAGTCTGATTAATGTTTTGTACAGTAACCCGAAAGTAGTTATGCCCATGTGACTGACTGGTCTCTATATGCCGCCCAGTATGCTGTTGGCTTTATTAACAACAGTGTTGTTATTCCTGTCAAACTTTAATTTCTCATCAATATCGACATTGAGATCCTTCTCACATAGTGTGCTTGATATACGCGGATGGCTACCAGTGTCTGTCATGACATGTCGAAACACATGGTTGGTTTTTTTCAAGATTAAGGATGTCAATTGAACCAGAGTGGCCAAACTCAAACTACTAACCATTTGCAAGTTGAGTCGATGTTCTTCTGTATGTCAGTTGTTTCTGTGGTGCCAATTATTTTAGTGTCATCGGCAAGTAAGTTACAGATATGTCCAATACTGTCAGGTAAGTAACCAATGAATATGACGAATAAGGCTGGACCTACGACGCTATCTAGTGGCTCTCCACTTCTTACATATGTGTACTCTGACATTGCATTGTTAACCTGCACTCTCTGTTTCCGGTCAATTACGAAGTTACGGATACACCTGTTCATTTTTTTTGCTGATACTGAATGTGTGTAGTTTAATCAGAAGTTTTCCATGTGGAACCGTGCCATGACTGTATGACCGTATTGATAATCAACTAAAATTTAGTGATCATTTTAAAACCCAGGTAAAGAAGGATAACACAATTTTAAGATTAATCAATATTAATTTGGATGCACCAACATTTGTAAATTGTATATTTCTCTTGTAAAGCCAAATCTGGAATCAGCAAATCAAAATATGTAGTCCTCTCCATCAACAAGGGTGATACTCATGCAACTTTTCAACTCAATGGAACAACTCTTACACCGTAAAGACAGTTGGACATCTTGGCATCGAAAGGGACAGCCAGTCTCCAAGGAACAAATGGCCTTAACTATAAAGTATTTGTGTATCTGCTTGATATAATTGCACTACCATTCCCTATTCAAGGTCTCGAAGCAATACGTATGACAAAAAAGGATCTAGAGTAAGCAGATAAATTCCACAAACAACGCCAACTGCAGCACTGATCAGGGGGAGGGCAAGAGCCGTAGATGCCATTCCATCCCAAGGTAAAGTTCACAAAAGAATCCGAACAGCCTTCAGTAATATGATCAGGGATCAAGGTTCCACCGAATGCAGAATCTCAGAACGACAGTTTGCCATTAAAACAAAAAACGCACACAATTGGTTCAGCGGTGTAACAGAAATTCTGCATGTTATAGCTTAGCAACTCCATAGGAACTAGGAACCATTGGAACAACCGCCCACATAATGTCAGTGGAAGACTGTAGTGTGTGTGAGGGACTGTTCATGTCTACTGGAAGAATTTTGAGAATAACGGCAGAAGTCCGCGAAAAGTCAGCTTAAAAATACCTGAATATTGACAAAATAAAGATAGGGAACATGCATCCAATTTGTGACAGTGCTGGCTATGATTGCTATACTCTCACTAAAGCTCCAATTAAATCTAAAATCGCCATGGGGACATATATCCTACAAGCTAACAGAAGTAAGTTCAATCAGCACATGGTGAAGGCAAATTGCACCCTTTGCAATACAGAGGTAGACAATCGTATTCATTTTATCACTGTATGCCAATCACTCGAAGCTATCAGAACACCATACATATTAGATCTTCAGAAAATACTGACCGATGTTAGGACTTGAAGTTGAAACTAGAGCAATTAGTATAATAATCAAATGAATATCGCTAAGTCGACATAGTTATTACTGGACTGCTCAGGGTATACTCATTTCAGAGGACCTGAAACCAAACGTCGAGAACATCAGTACACGGCTCTGTTATGCTTTACATATGGCCAGGAACTCAATCCTCAAACGACTCTACTAAACTCGCTGGCTAGATATTGTGTTCTCTGTGGTGGACCAGGTAATTTCAAAACAAATTAACAACTGAATCGGCTACTCGAACCATATCGTATGTATCGTGGACAGCTCGTGACATTTCTAAAAAACGCAATGATAAAAGTAACAAAGTAACAACGCACGTGCTCCCTTACAGGACAGCCACGATTCTCCGGACAGCAGAGAAAAGTACTATATTATCTTCCCCATAATGCAATGGTGCATGCCCCCACCCCTTGGTTACTAATACTTGTGAAACTCTCGAAGCCGTACAGAGAAGAGCAACAAAATAGTGCCTTACTTAAGATCTCCCAACTATCCTGATAGACTTGAACAATTGAAGCTTCCATCATTATAATGTCGGCGTGCCAGGTGGATGATTGAATCATACACCCATCTACATAATATTTATCAAAGTTAGTATCTTAAATTAGATGGCAAAACCAAAACTCGTGGACATAGCTTAAAATTTTCAAAACAGCAGGCAAATAAAACCATAAGACAGCATATCTTTTCAAGTCGTATTGCCAACAATTGAAATGGATTTCCTGAATCTGTCATAAATGCCCAGAGCTTTAAAACCAATTAAATACCTATATTGGACTACCTTTTGGTATATCCAAGAACCTATGTACTTTGGATACTCTGCGGTAAACATTGCCTATATTAGAAACCTGTAAAATGTAATATATTTACTATATGATCTTCCTACAGGGTAAATGGCCTATTAGGGTAATACATGGTAAGTAAGCGAGCGAGCTAGCGACCAAGCGAGCAAGCTGGCACATTCTTTGTCTGGTGTCTATGACATGGGGTGGTGTGGGGGAGGCGGCGGCGTAAAAGAACTCACTCAGATAGATATGCTCAGATAGTGTAAATAGTATCTACTTCACAGAACCTTGTCATCTCTGCAATTTGTGGGTCGATAATGCAATACCTGAAGCCTGTGAGATGGCTATCATGAGGCAGTTGGTACATATGTGTGTAGATTGTCGTCATCCGTAGCAACATCACCACCGCCGCCGCCGACGTTGCCGCCGCCGTCGTCGTCGTAGCCGTCGTCGTCGTCGTCGTCGTCGTCGTCGTCGTCGTCGTCGTCGTCGTTGGTCCATGATGCCCAGAGCTAGGAAACAAAAGCTTGTAAATGGGTCAATTTACGTCTTATGTCTGTAAGTAAGACACTACGAGCTTTTTAGGTGTTGACATCAACTACATCAATTTCCAAGGCTCTTTATGCAAGCTGTCTAGTTGCATGTACAGAACATAGGCAAACATAGCCCATCGTTGCTGGGCTATTTTCACAGACAGTGGGACCACATCGCACATTGTGAACAATGGGTATTTGGCGATTACGTTGTCTTGACAGCAATGTTTGGTGATGGTCCGAGAGGGCGTGCAGTGGTAGGCACCAAGCGAATCTAAAGGGTTCCACAAAAGGGCACACTGGATGGCATTGTCTAAACGAAGATATGAAGTTTGTGTAAACACCCCCACCCACCGCCTCTCATAGAAGGATGTTCAGGGATACCCACCTACCTAACCACCACGAGAAAAAACATTGAAAGGTGCAGGCTCATGACTCGATTTCCTGCATTCTGAGTTTTTAATGATTACGTATAAATGTTCAAGCAATGTTAATCGAAGAACCTATGTATTCTTTGGTCAATTGCACCTGTTCCAAATTCACAATGTGAGAGAGCTGGCGGGCGGGCGGGCGGGCGAGTTGTTGTGTTGTGTATTGTGTCAGATGCACACGTTGAGTTTGAGTCCATTCGTGCATGTGTATGCATGGTGGACCTGCATAGTTTGCCTTGAAAATATTTAATTGGACCTTAGTTCCCAATTATATTTGCAATCAGCGGGATTCAGAAGAAAAATTGTTTTTGTGAAAACAAGGTTATCCAAGACAAATCTACCAATATGCTTAACATGTTCAGCCCTTGCATTAGATGAATACAATGAGGTTTTCTTTAGTTTCATATCAAGTAGTTTCACACGTCTTTAAATGTAATTTTTAAAATAGTGCCAAATCCAAGATGGACACCAACAAAATTGATCAAGCAGCTTTCCGGGACCAACCATGAATCTGACCCTATGGATCCTTTTTGCCCAGCAGTTCTAAAGGACTCGCTTAAAGAATACGATGGACATATACTGGATGAATAGACAGATAAGGTAGCAACACAATTACGTCAAATTAGTAACAAACTATTCAACAGCTATTGTAATTTAAATTATGATTTCGCAGCCTCTTACTCTTGTGCGTGTCAGAGGTACATTCGGCCAGGGCTATTCAAAGGAGCCCTTCAAATGTCTGATTTTGTTTACATGAGGATGGTGGCATAATCTTTTATGGTTAGAACTCAAAGGGCTTGACATGGCTATACATATGTATCACGACTGTACGAGTTGGAGGTATGGTGTGGGGGGGGGGGGGGTGGGGCAGGGGATCATACTCATATAAATAGCACAGTATTAAAAATCCAAGAGGATGATATTTATTACTTAGAGATGTAGGAGATATAGGAGCTGGCTTCGAAGCGCATCTGATTTTTACATTCTTTAGATGGAGGACCCAGACACACCCGCTCCCATACTACATGTGTGATGTGTGTGTGTGTGCGTGCGTGCGTGCGTGCGTGCGTGCGTGCGTGCGTGCGTGCGTGCGTGCGTGCGTGCGTGCGTGCGTGCGTGCGTGGGTGCGTGCGTGTGTGTGCGCGCGCGTGTGCGTGGGCGTGGGGTGGTGGGGGTGGGGGACAAAGTCCACCGAGGAGCGAGAGCTGATAGAAGTACAGCTCCTGCACGAGAGCCTGCCACACAGTTCAATGGCAAGACGATAACAGTACCTGATGTCCACAAGACCTCGTTGGATCAGCTGGACAAGGTAGGGTTCTTCGCCAAGATCGGGATTCGCGTGGATGAACCAGCCGAAGAGGGCACCTGGCACTTGATCAGGCAAGCGGCTCACTACCGTGACACCATGACCATCGGAGTGTGGGACCACCACGCCTTCTACATCAAGAACATCTCGACACATACACTAGTCTGCAGTCACTGTCAGCAGAGGTTTACACAGGCATGCAATCTTCAACGCCACGCTGATCACTGTACAGGTGGCAAAACAACAATTGTGTATCCTGGCGAGAAGGTTGAGGCGCCACAGTCTGCATATGAGAAAGCCTTCTATCCGCCCCAACCATCCAGTTCAGCGGCTACTCGTTGGATCGAGTATGAGTCGAGAAACAGAGGCGTACACATACACCATGTAGAGTGTTGGCACGATGGCGAGCGTTGGATCGAGGGTGCTCCCGTAGATGGTTATGATCTGACCACCAACACCGTTTACCAGTTCCATGGCTGTTACTAGCAGACAGCTGGTTTGGGTTTGCTGAGGCAGATATAGAGGTCCCTAAGGCTCTGTGGGCAAAGTTTGAGGAAATGCATCCTCTCTTCTATAACCGCGAGATCCCGGTAGAGGCAATCTCTTCTGAGATGCTGGCATATCCAGGGCGAGCAGCGAGGAAGCGGCCCACCACCCAGAAGCTGGTCGGTGCCCTCTCTGGCAAGAAGCGGCTGCTGTACTCACCGACACTCAAGTGGTATATAACCCATGGCCTGGAGATCACTGCTGTAAACCGCATCATAGACTATGAGGCCAAGCACCCATTCGAGTGGCTCGTGGAGAATGTTACGGAGGCCCGCCGCTCGGGGGATGTAGATAAAAGCAAAGCGCTCTTGGCAGATCTCTTCATACTCCTCGGCAACATTGCCTACGGGAAGCTCATCGAGGCCCTAGAACGTCATAGCAACACCAGCTTCATGAAGGATGAATGCATGGTAGACAAGGCCCTGCGTAGTGCATGGTTCGAAGATCTCGAGGAGATCGGTGAGTCATACGAGCTCCAGAATCGCAAGCCGAGAATCACTATTCGAAGGCCCTTCCAGGTGGGGATAGCCGTTTATGAGCTCGCGAAGCTGTGAATGCTGGCGTTCTACTACAACTTTCTCGATCGCTATGTAGTTCGTGACAGCTTTGAGTACCTGCAGATGGCCACTGACTCCGTGTATATCACTATAGTAGGTCCAACCTCGACGACGTCATTCCCCCTGAGATGCGAGCAGAGTACCAGGCTCATAAGCGGGACTGGCTAGCCTGGGACAAATGGTCTGGATGGACTCTGGGACTGTTCAAGCTCGAGCTCGAAGGCTCTCGTGGTTTTGCTCTCGGCTCCAAATGCTACTACGTGCAGAGCACAGCTGCAAGTAAGTGCTCGGCTAAGGGAATGTCAAAGCGGCAGAATGGGATCTCTTGGCAGAGGTTCTACAGCGCCCTACATGGCGGGGTGGACAGAGATAAAAACCGAGGCCTACGCATGCGCAACCAGAGTATGGTGACGTATGAGCAGGAAAAACTCGGACTCTCCGCTTACTATGATAAGCGCCATGTGCTGCCAGATGGTGTCCATATCGAGCCCATCGAGTATCATGTTGGCACCCTAGGTGTTGTAGCTGTGTGTCTGCAGGGACTAGCTGAAGCTCTTCCATGACAAATGGTCGCCTAGGCACTCCGTGCTGGCGTGCCAGGTAGTACAGTGTAGGCCGCCCTCCACCTCCACATATCTGTCAAGCCTGTGAACATCTATCAACCAGTTAGGATCTGTTGCGCGCTGTCTACCACCTTTCAGCTCACCAGGCTCATACAGGTACCGAACCAGAGCATCAGGTGGTAGGCACGCGTCTCCCTTGTTCGCTCCTCTAGAGCTGTGACTGGCAACAGCATAGTGTCTGATAACCTCTACCGGCTTCTTCCCGATTAGCCTAGTAACCTCGGCATTGGATCTCTCGACCACAGCACGCAGCGCTCTCACACATGCTCTAGAACGTTCACTCGGTGCGGCCATTTCCTGGGCATATTGGTGTGGGAACAATCTCTCTGCCAGTGTCTGATTCCACTGCTCAACAATAGCCTGGGCATGGTGATGCCCTACCTCACCTCACCTAACTGCCACACCGTGTTTCTGCATGAGGGCTGCAGTATCACCTCTGAACTCCTTACCCTCATCCACCTGCAACAATTCGGGCCACTGGAGGGAATTTTCCAAAGCCTCGTAGACACCCTGGAATGCCTGGACCACCTGGCCAGCTGACTTGTCTGTGAGCGGTACTGCCACCTTGTACCTGCTGGCGACATCGACGATGGTGAGGGCATACTTGTAGGTCTTACAACCAACCGAGTCATATGGAAGGAATAGAACATCTGCCTGGTGAACTCTGTTCGGGACAGTTTCATTGAAATGGGCATGCCTGATGTGCTGTGGACGAGGTCTGTATATCTGCCACATCGCCTGGTGGTTGAGCCACTGGCTAACTGTCTCCAATGTGAAGTTGTGGCCCTTGCGACGTGCAGCCTCGAGTAGTTGAGGGGGCTCACGGTAATATCCACCAGGCTGATAGTAGAGTTCCTCAAGAAAGATGGTTGATAAGCTCCCGGATTTCATCACTGACGTCCACTCCCGTCCGGTCACACACGGCATGGGTGGTTTCATCACTGACGTCCACTCCCGTCCTGTCATGCATGGCCTGGGTGAACTCTAAACAGACGAACAGACGGCCATCATTCATTCGACCATCACTGTAGACCTCCTCAAACACCTCTGTACACTGGCGTCTAATTTCTGCTGGATCCTCACTGAATGGTAGTTTATCGACCAGCCCTCGGAGTTTAAGTGTCTTGACCAGGTCATACAGAGATGCCATCCTTATATAGTACAACTTAAATGTTCACCAGCCCAGATGGCCGCAACTGCTATGGCAACGTATGGTAGCCAAGGGGCGCGACTCTGAAGAATGTACCTACTCCTGAGGCGATGGCTGGTATGGCTTCAGAAATCTTCTCCACGCCATGGAGAGCATTGTTGGCGATCTTGCGGACCATCTCACTAGCCTTCATTGTGAACAGAGCGATCAGAGCCCCAACTGCTGGCAGCGGACTGATAGAACCTTTTACGTAAGTGCGATAGATTCCTTTCACTCTGTGTACTAGCTTGCGGGATTCAGGCTCTACATCACCATCCTCACCACCGACATCGTAGTCTGCATCATAATCCTCCTCATCATAGTCCTCCTCATAGTCCTCGTCATCTATGTCCTCGACTGGATCTTCATAAGCCTCTGGTTCATACATCACTCTGGGGATCCGTCGCTGGGGGACAGCTATATAGTAGCTTTAAACTATAATCTATAGCATGGTATCCACAATCTTGAATGCGGGCGTGTTTGGCTTTAGCGAACTGGAAACTCAACTTCGCTAACAAGAAGGACTGCGATGGAGAGGCTGTCTAAGGAGAAGTTTGAGTACAGCAAAGCACTCAAGCATATGCGCCAGAGGGAGGCACGCCGATGACAACTCCGAGCTCAGGCCAACCAGAGCATCCAAGAGGCAGATGAGAGTCTCGATGAGTACTACGAGGCTGTAGAAATATCTGTGCCAACGCTCGACTATGAAGCATCGACAGTTCATAAGACAGCAGAGCTTATCGTAGTGGTGGCAGCTGCAGCTGTGACAACAGGAGTCGTGCTCTATGCACGCTCAATCTGAATACCTGATGTGTTCGACACGCATACCTTAGCATAGCCAAAGTAAAGTACCGTCACACATAATGAGCCAGTCCCAGCCATGATTAGGTGGGATGTCCATGCCCCCGAGGTGGTGACGGCCCTCGAGTGCCGACACGAGATCGTCGCTTCCACTGGTTAGTCGCAGAAGTGCATATGACTTAGTTCTCTGTCTGTAGAGTTGGCAATCAGCCAGCTCGCGTACCTCACCAAGAACATTGGTCCCAGCAACAAGCTTGAATTCGTCTAACGTATCCACCTGCTGGATGACTTCTCCCTTCTGAACCAGGACCGCAACAGCAACACAGTACGATACACCACGATGCAATGTCACATTCACGTGTGTCTTCTCGAGGAGGGTTAAGAGTGGAACTGGCTCGGGCATCTCGACACCTACCTGTAGTGCGAATTCCGTGAACCCATCATTGCACCCCACAGTGTAGTACCCCTTTCCCTTCGCATAGAAAGTTGGTCCATAAGCCAGCGGACCTAGGATTCAGTACTCATCATTCACATAGGTGGTGTCCACGGTGCTGTTGCTTTGCATGATCTCCCACCTGTTCAGAACCTGCGGGAGCTCTACCGTCTGTTCTGTTGTGCTCTGAAGCTTGAACTCGAGTCTCATGCTCTTGATCTCGTGGATCTGTGCCGAGATTGCAAAGTCGATGTACTTCCCAATAGCGGACAATGGGTTCTCATCATGTATACTGGGTTGAATGACCATCAGGCGGTCCTTCCGAGGATCAGTGCGGTGCGATGTTGCTGGTTCAATGGCCCCATCTGGATGTTGTACATACTGCAGCATGTTTAAGGTCTGGGAATATAGAGGTTTTAAATGACTGCCATGTTCGGTAAAGTTCTCCAGCAGATTGTCTCTAGGTAGCAGGACAAGTCGGCATGACAGTCAGCATGACAGCCACGGCATGCACTGTCCAACTGTGACTGTCCGAGGACTGCTTCGTGACATCAACATTATCCACGAGCGAGCCAAGGTCACGCCTCCATCTGATGCGGAGATACTGGTCGCCATAGAGGAAGGAGCACCAGCTCGTAATACAAAATAATTCCTGACTCGGATACTCTACCGGAAGTTTGACAGCACCCAGGACTACCTCATCAAATCCACTCGCAAGTCAGATGCTAGTCGTACATGGAAAAAGTGGGTGTTCCATGAGAAGTTCCAGAAGAAGAGAGTCCTAGACTCTGACCCTCAGTGGAAAGAGTTTAGGTGACAGCTTAAGCGACAGTTTAAGCGACAGGCTTCTGACGAAACTGACGAGGTTCCTCAAGCTTCTGACGAAGTTCCTCAAGCTTCTGACGAAGGTCCTCAAGCATCTGACGAAGTAGCGGAGACCGCGGATGAAGTTCCTCAGCCTTCTGATGAATGAAAATAAAGTTGTGGCAGCTGCGACAGTCTGTCAGCGATGACACGTAGAGCAGGCTAGTTTCCTGGCTAGATTCAGCTTGTAGGTGAAGGTCTGACCTCTTCCAGAGACAGCTTGAAGTGTGACAGCTCACCTGTCTCCTTGTTGCTGAAGATGAAGCAGTACAGATCAGCTGCCCTCTGTACACCTGCGATAAAGTCCTCTTTGGTCTCCTTGAGGGTTAGGCTGTCGAATATGGTCTCGAGCAGGGCACGTCCACATTTGGAGCTGAAGTATAGCAACCGGGCATTGTGGCGGATGTCCAGTAAGATCTCGCGGGTGTACTTCTGAAAGAGGATGAAGACAGTTATCTTTGTGTGCTGGATGCGCCTGGTGATGTTGCTGAGGTAGGTGTCTTCTGGTCCATTGCAGGGTCATCGATAACTAGAACAAGTGGTTCTGTCAGTCGGGCTGCCAGCAGCTTCTCAATCAGTCCTTGCAGGTTCTGCATCTTGGTGATTGGGCCATTGTACCATTGGTCATTACTGTCAACTGCCTCAGCGGCAGAGTCAGATACCAGAAGGATGTATTAAGAGTGTAGATGTTCAGCCAGGAGAGCCCGCAGCAAGATGTTTTTCCCGTGTCCTGATGGGGCAATGATCAGCACCACCTGGCCAGCATCGGCCGGCCTACTGTTGAATGGTACAGACATGCGTGTGGAGGATGGTTAGCACTTGGTCAGCGGTAGCCTCGTCTATATCTGGGAGACTAAACGGCGGTACTTCCTGCACCAGCTCTTTCAGCTGCAGAGCAGGGAATCCAGCACCTCCGGCGGATACGAAGGATGCGATGGAGGCGTCAAGCATGAAATCCCAGCAGCAGCTGAGAAGATATCGTAGAGGGCCTGTGTCAGCACCCACTGTGTCTAGTACATCCATAATCTGTATGATACATGCACGGGAAGCCATGGCTATCCTGTAGTCTTAAACGGCAAATCAAAGAACCCTGGCTTCTTCACCTCTGGTAGCTGGAGGCTGGAGGTAGCACCTTTTTAGCCATCAACAGTGATATTGCTCAGGCCGATGGTGCCTATCTTGAGACTCTCTCCATGCTGTTGGAATGAGCTCTGCGATATCAGGAGATCCTTATCCAGGTCCTGTGCAAAGGACTCAGCCATAACCTTGATGGCTCCAGCCTCATCGACTCCGAGCATACCTTGCATCGTCGCCCTCTCCTTTATGCCCATCCCCTTGTATACAGTCTTGGCCGTGTTAATGGCCGATTGTCCTACCGTATCAGTGTTCCTGATGAGATGTCGGGCTGGGATGGTACGTCTGATCTCCCGTGCGTCTCCCTTCTCATCGAAGTCTAGGAAGGAGATAGGGGCAACAGTGTTCTCTGAACCGAGGCGTGCCTCGCCCAAGTGAGCAAGATTGCCTAGCTCTTTGCTTTCTAGGTCTGTGAGTGACAGAGTCATAGTGCTATGCACAGAGGACTTAAACCTCCTACTAGCCTTAGAACCGCGGCCTCCATTAGTGTAATAGGTTCACCCATGATCTTGGCGGTGGCAATGTAGGAGGCACCACTGATGGCGATCTTTGGGATGGGGTGAGTTATTCCGAGACGGTGTTCGGTCGCCCCACTCACCACTGTAGCGAGGAAAGCCTCAGCAAAGGCCCCAGCAAAGGCCTCAGCAGTAACCTTGATGACTCCAGCCTCATCGTCGGAGCCATCCTCATCGTCGAAGCCATCCTCATAGTAGGAAGGAGATAGGGGCAACAGTGTCCTCTGAACCAAGGCGTTCCTCGCCCAATTGAGCAAGATCGCCTAGCTCTTTGCTTTCTAGGTCTGTGAGTGCCAAATGCATAGTGTTATATACAGATGGCTTAAACCTACTAGTCATACCCCCAGTGAAATAGTTGGGCATAGGAGGACCACGCAGTTGGCCAAGGGAATAGGTAGCAGTGCTGGCACTAGAAATAGGGTACTGGCCCTCTCTGCAGGGGCACACCTTGTGGGCGGTCCACCATTCCCAGGCATTGGCAATCCTCAGTCTGCATGCTCAACTATGGGCTACACACCGCCCTCTGGCACGCCATGCCTCATATGCTGCAGGGGTCTCGTGATCCATCTCTCACTATTCAGACGCTTTAAACGTAGGCAATGATGATCTCAGCCATTGCACTCGTTGCTAGCCCTAGAACCGCAGTCTCCATTAGTGTAACACGTTCACCCATGATCTTGCCGGTGGACCTGTAGGAGGCACCTCTGATGGCGATCTTTGGGCTGGGGTGAGTTCCGAGACAGTGCTCGGCCACCCCACTCACCACTGTAGCAAGGACAGCTGCAGTGGCGGAAGTAAGGACCTCATTTCCACCTGTCATCTTCACCACGATCACATTCGCTGCCACGTTACTGGCGATATGGACTGCTAGAGGTTTTGTTTTGGTCAGTAACTTCTGTGTCTTGGTTCGCAGCAGGTTTTCCACCTTCTGAAGACTCACCTGGCTCTCGGGCAGTTGCTTCACGATCTGTGCCATTGACGTCATTGTTTAAGCACTGAGTATACAACGCGGTTAAACGTCTGCGTCCCCTGTCGAGAGAGCTAATAAGATCTTCCCAGTCTGCATCTGCCAGGTGTCCAGGTTGGTACTCAGGAATATTCATCTCTCTATTGAAAATTGGATGGATGAGCAGAAGCTAATTCTTTTGAATAAGGTAGATGCATTTTCAATGTCCTCACCCCTCCTATCAGTAGAATGATAGCCCCATAACTAAGAATGACTGTTGAGGTCACCAGCAACGATAGTTGAATCTGGGTGAACTGGGATTTTTCTGCGATTCAATGGTTGATTATTAGGGCAGTAATAGTTGACAACAGTAATAGGATGTTTCTCTGGAATTATCTTGATTGTGAGAATTTCAGGTCCGTCCATGTCTTTCTGAACTTCAATGGCATTTAGGTTATTCCGGACGAGGGTTATGACTTCTCCTTTATGTCTTCCATCCCTGTCAGATCTGAAGCACTGAAATCCTCTTATACAGAATCTTCTGTTGGCATTTAGATGAGGTTCTTGGATACACACGACATCTACGCCTTTCTCCTTGAGAATTTGGCTACGCTGTGTTTTCTTGTTAGAAACTCCTTCAGCATTCCATTGCATGATAGTTAGCGGTTTGCTTACTTGTACTTTAGGTTGGACAACCTTCTGTCTTTTTCTCCAAGGTCTACAAACTTTACCACCAGTAGCTTGGGTGGACCCCTTCGAGGCTTGGGGGGGTGCGGTGCTGCACATGCCTGGCGGGAACTCACACAGCGAGCACCATGACGGATATTCACAATATTAACTGTCATGAAAGATGAGTTGTTTAGTGCTATGGTTGGCCACTCGCTCCAAATACCTGGCTTGGTACCCAGATAAAGTGTTACACCCCTGCGCCCGACCCAAGATCAGAGATCTTAGATCTACTTTGAGGCCTAGCACTTTTAGCAGGGGACACACAATTTGAAGAGTTGATCAATATGTAGCAGAAATAAGTAATTATTGTATCTATCTTTTTATTTGACGTGTGAAAAACAGGTGTTTTCACTATATTATTTTTTTAGGGTCCATTAAAATGTACATAACTTGTAAAGAAATGAATCAAACTGGTTCGTTTTTTGCATCAGACGACATATGCCAGTTGCTGTTATTCCTCTGTAGTTGCTAGGCTGTTTATCATCCTTACCTTTCTTTAATACTGGAGTTAAGATTCCTTGCTTCATATCAGATGGAATGTAGCCTGTACTGATTATATAGTTCATTAGCTTTACGAGATGATGTGTTACCACAGTTGGTGCATACTTTAAGTGTTCTGCTGTTGGCCAATGCGGAGCAGCTGATTTGTTATTCTTAAATCCTGCAATGATCTTTCGGATCTCTGCTTCGGTTACTGATTCAAATTCTGTCTCAGTAGTATGATTCTTACACACGTCTTCAATTATCCAGACATTCAGCTCCACAATTCTCTTGTGCTCTTCATTGAAGGCTTGGTCTACCAGGAGGATGGGGAGTTAACCAAAATGGTTCTTGAATCCGCTCACAATGCCAGCATCATCATTGCATATTTCACTATCAATGATAAGCTGATGCATCCATCTTTGACGAGTTATGCGTTGCTTTGCTATCAACATGATAAATGTCTGCTTGTCATTTTCATGAGTCTCCATGATCTTGTTATGCAATGGTGTTCTCTTTTCACTGTTTAGTAGTCGCACTGCTTGTCTCGGCTTTTGACGAGCTTCTTTACGATTAATATTGATATTGCTGTTGTTACTGTCAGGTCTACAATTGATGTTCCATAGATAACGTGCCTTCTTACATTTGTGTATTAAATTAGCTATATGTGGAGTCCATGTTTTGATGCCCTTTCTTTTGATTTCTAGACTGACCAGTTGCTGTGATTGAGGCACTATGCATCAACGTTGAAAGCTTCCAGACAAGTAGATCAGCAGCAAGGGTTGAACTAAACTTAGGAGTGTCTTCTTTTAGAGAAACATTCAGTAGGTTTTTGAGAAATGTTGTATCATATTTATTCTATCATACAACTGCTGGTATCAGGCTATTTACATTGCTTTTACTGTACTCTGCCAATGGTGACAGTGGCTGTAATTTTACTGAAATTGTTATTCCCAAATTAGTGTGATCTGGGAGATTTAGATGATGTTTGTCGGCTATGTTGACTTGTTGAACCAGATCTTTTGAGTTACTAGTACACATCCAGTAGTCAATTCGGGATTTTGCTCTTCCACTCGCTGAACCGAATGTTGGCTGAGAAGGGTAATTACTAGGAAGTTTTAAATCGTGCTCTACCATAAATCTCCTAAGTATGTTATCTCTAGAGACACCTTGATTTCTGTGCAGTGACGCATTTAGATCTCCTGCAATTAAGATGTAATTGGATTGTTTATGCTTCTCAATCATTTCATGCAGTTCGTCGAGCACAGTAGTGTACTCTTCTTCCGCTTGAGCAGTGTTCCGTGCTGGCATGTAAAACATTGATCAGGCATATAGGAGTGTCTGCATCGAGCTCTATGGCTATTAATCTGTTGCAACCATCTGAAATTTTAGTGACATTTTCCATCTTGAAATTTACGAAACAGTAACCATTGGCAACAACAAACCGAGATCAAAGCTCGGTCACTGGTTCGACGAACCAAGTCAGTAAATCTTCAACTTCCGGAACGCCAAAGCACATGAACCACGAACTGCGTTAGTGGTTCACTGACTCCGTCAGTCGCTAAGTGACAAGTCTTTTATTATCGACCCTTGGTACAGTAATTGCTGGCCGGTGTGGGTGGGAAGAGAATAGTGAGGCGAGTCTACCAGTCACCACAACCAATATGAAAGAAAATTTAGGAAAATGAAAGCGATTCTTCTATTTCAGAAGTGGTAATGGCTATCTACTAGCTTGAGAAGCAGCATATGTGACATGACATATATTTACTATGATAGATTTCTTTGACTATATAAATAAACACGACTCAGATAAGGTGGTAACAGTAGCTTTGGCAATCAGACACAATCACAAGACTATTCGTTACAGTCATGGTTCCTTCCGCTGTCATTCAGCTGCATTTCAGTCTCAGCGTATCATTCGGTATCGTAGTCATTTCAGGTAGGCTAATGCATATTCTATTAGCACCCGTCAATATAATTATTAAGCAATTAGTCCTTAATATCTTAACCTTTTGAACACTAATATCCCAGTATCACGCTTTCAAGGTAACTATACAGGCAAGCTGGTGTGTATTTTGAAACTGATTTGACAGGCACATGTTGCTGCCAGAGTCAGTAGCAGCTCCCAGTCAAATTCGTCTAATATATATTTACTAAGTTGCAAAATGAGTTTTCGCATCTGGACTTTCTGGTTCAATGGGTTATGAGTAGTGATATTAGTAGATTAGTGATATTAGTAGATTTCTTTTCTAGTTTATCATCCATTAACCTATACGGTACGGCTCAGATATAACATAACATGTTTCCAAAACTAAATAAAACGTACTGTTGGATAGTTTGAACTTAATTTGCTTGGAATCCATTGCTGTCCAATGGCTTCCAATAAAATTAACCATGGAATATTCACGAGAACATTTCTTACATCATGTTCAAAATTGTACTCAGATGTTTCTGGAAAGAGGTTAGCTTAGTTATTAACTCTACTGTAAGACTATAGCTACAATGAACATTTCCAATTTATCCATCCATCATATGACGTCATAATCAACTACGTGACGTGCAGGATGACGTGACGTCAAAAACGCGTAATTATTATTAGTGTTGTTCTATGACTTGCATGTCTGTACTAATCATGCTGTTGAATATTTTGAAACTAATTTGACTGGGCGATATTGCGGCTATAGGCAACAACAGCACCCAGTGAAATTAGTTTCAAAATATTCAACAGCTTACCCGTATATTTTTCTGGAAATTGATAGTCAATGAGATCAGGGATCGATCGATCCCAACGATCCCACCACGAGCGAGGTGTGGGTGGAGCGTAGCTAGAAATGGGCCGGACAGAGCTAAAACTAGAAAGCTCCATAGTTACACACTCCAGGCTGCCTATAGAGTACATAACCTGACTTCAGCGGCTACCTTCTCGTCTTCTTGGTAGGCAGAAGTTTGTAATTCTCTAAGACAAGCGTTTTTCAGCCAGAAGACGCCTATTCGCTCGAGCAGGCCGAACTATATAATGCACATGGCTGTAACGAGGGCTATTTGACGCACATTAGGGTACTCTTTGGATACATTTTATAAGTATTACTCCCTGAATCCAGTGCTTTCTAAGTCTATCCCGGTTAGCTGACTTTTGCCTTTGCCCCTTAACCTTTTGATTTCCTAAGTCAGGAGGCTTCTTCGAAATCCAAATGGCAAAGTTTGGTCAAGATCCTTCAGCGGCGCTCGCATTATTGCATTAGAGGATACGTAACGCACGTTACCGTTTTCAGCGTATTTGTTATAATTGCCATACGTATTTCAGGTGTAATGCTCTGTCAGACTGAGTATTACCTTCCGAACGTGTTTTAGAAATTCAGGCTTTCAAAGATTCAAATCGATTCCTATGCGAGTAAAAAGTAGGCGGAGCTTAGCTAGAAATGAATCCCTCTTTTCGACACATCATCTTTACTTTATATTTACAGTAGGCCCTATCTAGTATACTACTGCCGGTTACTCACCTCTCCTTTCTCACAATGTACCAGCTTGTCCTTGTACTGGGGAGAGTTATGGTTCCGATACGAACTTCACGAAGTTCTTCCAAGCGTAGATGTCTCTATTTCCAATTTACACTGCATGTTCTTTAAAGATTCAAGGTTCCTTTTCCGGGTCTAGATCTGCTGCTATATAAATACATATACTCTTACTCTTGTCCTGACTCCAGGTTTTGTTTCTGGCTGTAGAACGGTTACTATATTATTATCATTGGACTTTGCTCAGGGTCGTAGCAAATCTCGTAATCATTCGTGGATCTCCTTCTTTTCTAAGGTATTGGGAAGTAGGGGGCCTGCTTAGTATGAAGGTGTATGTCCACAAGATCCAGTGTATCAAGCGTATGCTCCACTTGGACTGGTGCACACGGCTTGAAAGGGGTGACTTTTCTTTCTTATATTCCTACTATAGGAGCCTGCATTCTGAGAACTGAGCTGAACAGTGGCTCGTTTGGCTAGTTATTTGGTAGGCGTGGTCCACATATATAAATAGTGCCCGCTGTCTCTCTTCGTGTATCTCCTTTCTCTGTATGGAGATTGATGTTCTGGGCATAATTCCGAGAGGCAGTGATCGGGCTGACTGGTTATTCTGAAATGCGGTGCTGCTTATTAATGACTCTCTTCCTCCCTCCCTCCCTCCATGCCTCGCCCTTCCACCAGATATGTATATTTCTTTACTTCGCGGTAGGACTCGAGATAGTGTGTGCACATCACTACAGATCCTTCCTAAATCCTAGCATTAAGTTAAATGATGCTGGCTCTCAATTCTTTTACTTGTTGCTATACATTGAACGCCCCTTCTGGTTCCAGAGCCTACTAGTGTGGCCTATGTTATTGCTCCGTACAATATGTTGGCGTCACTGTTTATGACATAACTCTTCTTTCCAGTTTGTTTTCCAATATCTATTTATCTCTTAAAATCTCATTCTCTATTTCTACTAGCCCGGAACGTTACCCTATTCTCCCTGTCATTGCGCCATTACTTAGCAAAGCTCCACAGCGGATACTATGCCTTTCTAGCTGTCCTCTTCCTGCTTTTCATTATCTTCACTCAATCTATCTATTTCCAACATTTAGCTTCTGTTATATGGAACTTCTCATTCTAGGAGATCAAGACATGCATCATAACCTCTTATCTTTATGGATCAGACATGCTTTGGTAACACTTGTAGTTATGTGGTGTGACGCCCGAGAAACAGTGATGTATTTTCTAATGATTTCTGTTCGTGGTCAAAGCTTCGGTAGTTACTCCGAGAACTTGATTCCCTAATGTTTGGGCGCACTGTTAGTCTCTGGGTATATGTATTCCCTTAGCAGCTGGATTATAACGCTGTTTCTACATAAGAGCGGATCGTTGCCGGGTGTGCAGTACGTTTTATATATCACTGGCTCTCAGCTTTCTTCATTGTTGCTATGATATTAAGGTGCCTAACTTCCCTTTCCGTGTGTGCTCCAGATATATTTGTACAGATGCTGCATGCTCTAAAAGTAGTATAAATAATCATTTCCGCAGTCTAATTTCTTGTTCCGATGTTCAAATACTATCACATAAGTTTTCAGATTTTCTGATTTGAATGGTCATTTCATATCTCTCTAACTAACTGACTGACTAACTGACTGACTGACTGACTGACTGACTGACTGACTGACTGACTGACTGACTGACTGACTGACTGACTGACTGACCGACTGACAAACTGACCGACTGACTGACCAACCGACCGACAAACCAACAAGTTGTTTCGTAACTGGCCACACAATTCTCGTGGGTAAATGGCGCATTCATCCTGCGAATTAGCAACAACCGTAAGCTATAGAAAGCCGACCAAAATCATTTTAAGTAAACATTTACAATATTGTGTGCATTTGGTCTACAGCATCCTTTTATTTTATTTGGCAACAGCACGTAGGCCTATGAAAGAATTTGCTAGGAATTCCTCAGCAGAATCATACATTGAATGTGCTCTAAACGCCCACATTGTCATCTTATAAAATATTGAAAACTGAAATAATGTAATATTTATCTAGAAAAATAAACAGATCCTCCGAACTGAAGGTTGGCATTTGCTAAAGTCATGCAACTAAGTGATATTCTGCCATGTACCCCTATAGAGCATGCTACTGGGCCAGCATCCGAGACAGGATCGATTACTTCACCAGATTATGTCAAAGTGGTGTACAGACATTGTATGGCTCAACGAATGCTTGTGTCAGTAATCATTTCCAAACACTAGGATTTCCACAAAATGGGCATTGAAATGTCACGAGCTTTCGACACACTTAAAGATCCTAGATGTTCTATGGCAGACAAGTCGTGATGAAGATGAGTCACGACCAGTGAGACTACTACTGGCAGACACCAAGCTGAGAGTACGAGTCAAGTCAGTGAAGTATGTAGATTTTGAGACATCAATTGGCTACCCACAGGGAGATGCTCTATCCTCGGTGCTTTTCACCTGCTACCGTGCTGCTGCATTGAAATTTGTGCGGGAAAATTCCACAAGACCAACGCCCCCCAGTGTACATACTAGGTATGCCACTAGAGATGGAATATGCTAACGACATGGACTTCATAGACGAGTGAAACAAACCCCTTGACAAACTTCTCCCAGTAGCTGCAAGCAAACTAAAAATTGAGAATCTCTTTACGAATGAATTCAAAACCGAGTTTACCTACATATACCTATATACAAAGCATGAAATTAAAGAAAATGACGACCCACTTCATGGCAGCGAACCATGGAGGTAAAGTTAAATCCTGGGCTCACTGCTTTGCTGACACTTTGCGCATGCTGCGTCATGGGGAACACAGCTTTCATGTCCTTTTGGAAGCCATGGATCCATCGATCAAAGATGCCCTTGACAAAAAGACTACGTTTATACAACACAGCCTTATATCCTTGATGCTGTAGAACTGTAACAGATGGGCAACTTCAGAGGCAGCTCTAGACAAACTCGATACCTGCTACCGCAAACACTAACTGGACACCGATGGCCAGACAGCATAATTTCCAACGATGCACTATACAAGATGTATAATACATCGCCGCTGTGCGTAAAAGTCGCCCAGCAAAGATGGCCCATGTTTGGTCATGTCCTAATGATGCCAGAAGACACACCAGCACAAAGAGCCTTGGAATTCGCCTTACTTGGGGCCAGCAAATATAGAGCCAGGAGAGGACGTCATTGCATAACTCTGTTAAGCATGCTACGAGATGACCTAAAAACTCAGGACTCTCAAATTAAAAATGGACCCAAGGAAGTTAAAGATTTTGGTTGAGGACAAGACAAAGTGGTTAAAAGTGAGGAGGGCTGTTTGCAACTCTATGATGTTTCTTCTATATAGTAA
Source organism: Chaetoderma sp. LZ-2023a (assembly GCA_034401795.1). Taxonomy (NCBI): domain Eukaryota; kingdom Metazoa; phylum Mollusca; class Caudofoveata; order Chaetodermatida; family Chaetodermatidae; genus Chaetoderma; species Chaetoderma sp. LZ-2023a. The sequence continues at coordinate 57,497,188 of CM067360.1, forward strand.
TCATACATACTGGGGCCAGGATTGGACCAATACCGGGCTAATGCAGCTCGGTAGGGGACCAGTAATGGTCCAGTAACATGCGTTATTACTTTTGGAGAAATTGATGTAAACTATACATATTTCTTCATTATCAATTGCGCAGAAGGTGATGGGTGTGTTCATTAAGTTTTACTGGTGCTGCTATCAGGAGGAGAGCAGTTCACAGAAGAACGTTTACTATGGTGCTCAAACGTGTGGTTATGTCCGGCACTATTCGGTTGTAACTTTCATAAATCCTAACCACGTTTCGAACGTATATTTCAGCACTTGCCGAATTCAAATTGATGGTTCCTAAGCGGCCATTATTGTATGATGATGTCGCTCGCCCGCACCCATATCTGGACAAGCATGCAGTGGAAAACTATGGGTATGTATGCCTAATATGCTTTCGATTTATCATTCATCGATCGTTTGAGTTCTTGAGCACATCTATGTTAGTTTGACAACGTTAGAAGAGGTTCCATAGCAATTTCATAAGATGAGATAAGTTCTGCAGAACACATGCTAGATGCCACGATGATACATTTCTCTATTAGCCTGTTATAGAGTTAGACTGCTTCACAAGTCCATAATAGTTTAGCCTCTGGGCATGCTCACTGGTCCGCCGGATACTCTTGTTCCGTGGCACCGCAAGTATGTGGTACGTTGGGACAAGGCTGCTGGTTAGCTGCAGATCTCAGGTTGCGGATCCGCTGTTGCACGTTGCCGGATTATACAAAGACTGACTTCTAGAGCTGGTGGAACGTTTATGTTCCAGTGGGACCATGCGACCATCACCGCAGAGGTTGAACCTCACAGTCTCATCCTCGCTGTTGGTTTCACCGGTGTGACAGTCTCCTCACTCCATTTAGGGCGGGGACATAATTAAATACATACAATAACTAACCATAACAGTCAAACAATGGTACTCGTTTGCTGCTACAAGTGAGAAGTCAAGTACATAGGGGTAAGTTGATGACTCGCCATCATGGTCCTCGCCAGAGGTACCTCATAGATCATACTCCGTGAGGCATCCCTGCAAAGGAGGGTCCTAACGCGGCCACTTAGCAAGTGTAATATACACTATATTAACCCCTAACACAAACATTATTTGTTGCGAGAGGAAAGTTCCTCGCGTGGACCTCCGTCACAGGAAAATACCTAAAACGCTGAAGCGGAGGAAGAGAGCTGACAAAAAGGACCACTCTCTTGTTCAAACTATGCCATGTAAAAGAATCAACCTAGTGAAATTATAGGTTAAATGTGATGCACGCTGTATTACGTGAAGATGAGGTGGATGATTTCCGCAGAATTCAACACCGTCACCTTCCGCAAGTTCAAATATACTGAATTAGTAGGTGCCACTTTATTTATGCAGGCCTTCTGCGAGATCCTATCCTAACATTTAGTTTTTGGGTCCAGATCTAGGTTAAACCGCAAATGACAGTGTATTCTAACTATCTTTAACATATAAGCCTGACAGGCGAGAATGCTCGGTGACCATATGGTCACTCTTAGGGAGTATCCCCCTCAGCTAGGCAGCACGTGGCAATACCATGAGGCGATAGCTTCGGAGTCATATAACGATCCTGTCACCATAGCATCATGATCACATATAACAGCACAGGGACGAGTCACATTACAGAAGAATTGAAAAGCACATAGAAGTATAGGGTGGGGACAAAGATGCAGCTATCCAACTATAGTGACATTCCCGTGAGGGCGTGGTGGGTTCCAAGACCGCACCCAGTCACTTGTAGAGTTAGATGGAGAGATAAGTCCTGTCCATCACTAGTGTCTCAGGGACGGATCATGTGAGATCCACACCATGGGAACTAACATTTTACCTGTCGTTAGGGTTATGTAAATTCACCCAGAGATACACTGCAGGCCAGTAACTATAATATGTTCGCAGTGCTTCCTATTTTGGCATGGTTTTCTAACTAACTAATACCTGAAGATACAGGGGATGTGTATGCGGTCATTGGCACTTTGTTTCTAACCACTCTGAAACCCCAATAGTTTTAAAGTCAGCTCTAAACAACGTGGCAGAGGGAGGTCCAAATAATTAATAAGCCCGGAGGCTGGAGGAGCGTAGACAGCGACAATTACTCTTATATTCGTAAGAGAAGTAAGCCTTAAGGTATATGGCCAATTTATACAATCTAGCCGGTGTGCAGTGTTACATATCCGCTACTCCAGGAAAAGAGACTTACACAAAATGTCTCTTACAGAGTAATCGTCCCTACTACTATAAACTTATCCTATCGAGCTAAATAGTCCAGGCTTAGTCGGCCGCATGTCATGTTGCGCAATGAGAACATGAACCGCAGCCTCAGTGAAAAATTGATGCTGTTGGGGAACAAGGTGGTGCAATTGTTTTAGCTGTATTGTGTAGCCTAGCAAACAGCGGTTCCAATATTTTTATATGAAATAAGCAACACCTGTCTAACTAGGATGGCCACTGCCATAACTTATCACAGCACGGTAAAAATAGGAGGTCACACGACCTTAGAGGTGCTCAATGTCACAAAAATAAGAAAAATATATGCATTAAAAGAATAAACTATAAAAATGCAGTCTCAAACGACCGGAGGGTATCTATTAGTCATCAGTACCTGTTACAGAAAAACAATACATTAATACAGTAATAATATAATAACAACGGAGTGGAGTACCTATTAGTCATTGGTACAGAAAAAGTTCTGGAATCACAGTAATTGAAGCATCACATCGAGATGGCATGATGTGAAAGTCAGCTGCTAGGGAAAGCAGACTGTATGATGTGGCTCATTCTCAGGAATGGTGAAGAAGAACGTTTGCGGATGTGGATGGCTAGTAGTTAGTCACGTCTATGCACAAAGTTAATGATCTAAGCGGTGTTTTGAAAGTTCTGTAGTGGTGCAGAAATTGAAAGCTGCCCTGTAGCAATGAAGGGCTATGGATGAAAGTTAATAATGCGGATGCATTCTGGTGGATCACAAGACGAGATGCACCGCATGGCTCATGCAATGCATCGGGAAATGTTCCCTGACTCCGGTAAAAATGTCTAAAGTTAAACATAAAACATGTGTGGATTTGATTTACCACTGGTCAGCATGATATGGCAAATCTGGCGAGTTATCCATCGAGCACATCACTCGCCCTACATACTTAGACGAGCTTACATCGGGGCCAACAGGCCCATCTGCATGAAGGTCACTCTGCGGTTGGTAGCTTGGGTCAACTTACTTAAATTTCGTTATTTCCCCCCGGTGATATCTTTCCGGGAACGTCCAAAAACTTGCGCTGCATATGTGGTGGCTAGTACCCTAGAGGCGAGTGCTCAAAACCAAATGGCACCGCAGTTGGCTATAGGGAGCCAGCTATACAGTTAGCAGTTGCCTACCACTCGCTTAGTCTCAGACCAGGTACCTCATCATCACCTTTTCTCTCCCGACTGCTCTCGATTCTGATTTTCTAGCCCATTTTATACTACTCGTGACGTCACAGCTGAAGCACCACAGCCAATCAGCGAGAGAGCTACAGAGGCAGGGAAGTGATCATGTGACACGCTATCGTCCCCATGCACTGAGTGTATGCATGCGCTAAGCCAATGGGGGTTGTATATTTTGAAAGGAATTTGCTGGTTCAATTAAGGATAACTCTGCCATTTCTGGACCAATTTTAAAATAGTAAAAAGATTTGGAGATCGAGACCAAGAACGACGAGAAAAGTATAATTTAAAGGAATTGCCTGGACCAACTCAGTGCAAAATCTGATGCTTTTCTCTCCAACACTAACATGCATTGGCAAGCAGTCTCTGACGCCCGCGCATGCGCACTAGGCGATCTCACGGACTTGTTTTTAGATCCTACCTCATATGGCTCTATACACGCGTATCCTTCCACCCAGGGGGTGGGGTGGGTGGGGTGTGTGTGTGTGTGCTTGAAACGTACCCGGCCCAGTCATTCCGCACCCAGCCTGGCTGGGATGGTCCGTACCTGACCGGTCGATCCACGCTACAATAGTATTGTGGTATTATGGACTTCTGGCGGTCTTGATAGTTAGATTTTATTTCTTGGTTTATCCAGTATTTGTCCAATCTATTTTTGAACATGTTTCAGGTTTGGATTTCCGCATGTTACAACATGGCCAACCAGTGATTTTTTCATGTATCGATTATTCTATTGGTAACGCAATGTTCGTGCAGTTCTAAGTTCTTGCCTGTTTGTGCAGTTCTAACTCCTCCTCGCCTGTTTGTGCAGTTCTAAATCCTTCTCGCCTGTTTGTGCGGTTCTAAATCCTTCTCGCCTATTTGTGCAGTTCTAAATCCTCCTCGTCTAGTTGTGATGTTCTAAATCCTACTCGCCTGTCTGTGCAGTTCTAAATTCTCGCCTGTTTGTGCAGTTCTATATCCTTCTCGCTTGTTTGTGCAGTTCTAATTCCTTCTCGCCTGCTTGTGCAGTTCTAAATCCTTCTCGCCTGCTTGTGCAGTTCTAGATGATCGCCTGTTGGTGATGTTCTTAACCCTTCTCGCCTGTTTGTGCAGTTCTAAATCCTTCTCGCCTGTTTGTGCAGTTCCAAATCCTTCTCGCCTGTGTGTGCAGTTCTAAATCCTTCTCACCTGTTTGTGCAGTTCTACATCCTTCTCACCTGTTTGTGCAGTTCTACATCCTTCTCACCTGTTTGTGTAGTTCTAAATCCTCCTTGCCTGTTTGTGATGTTCTCAATCCTACTCGCCTGTTTGTGCAGTTCTAAATCCTTCTCGCCTGTTTGTGCAGTTCTAAATCTTTCTCGCCTGTTTGTGCAGTTCTAAATCCTTCTTGCCTATTTGTGCAGTTCTAAATCCTTCTCGCCTGTTTGTGCAGTTCTAAATACTTCTCGCCTGTTTGTGCAGTTCTAAATCCTTCTCGCCTGTTTGTGCAGTTCTAAATCCTTCTTGCCTGTTTGTGCAGTTCTAAATTCTCGCCTGTGAGTGCAGTTCTAAATCCTTCTCACCTGTTTGTGCAGTTCTAAATCCGTCTCGCCTGTTTGTGCAGTTCTAAGTTCTCGCCTCTTTGTGATGTTCTCAACCCTTCTCGCCTGTTTGTGCCATTCTAAATCCGTCTCACCTGTTTGTGCAGTTCTAAATCCTTCTCGCCTCTTTGTGATGTTCTCAACCCTTCTCGCCTGTTTGTGCAGTTCTAAATCCTTCTCGCCTGCTTGTGCAGTTCTAAATCCTTCTCGCCTGCTTGTGCAGTTCTAGATGATCGCCTGTTGGTGATGTTCTTAACCCTTCTCGCCTGTTTGTGCAGTTCTAAATCCTTCTCGCCTGTTTGTGCAGTTCCAAATCCTTCTCGCCTGTTTGTGCAGTTCTAAATCCTTCTCACCTGTTTGTGCAGTTCTACATCCTTCTCACCTGTTTGTGCAGTTCTACATCCTTCTCACCTGTTTGTGCAGTTCTAAATCCTTCTTGCCTATTTGTGCAGTTCTAAATCCTTCTCGCCTGTTTGTGCAGTTCTAAATCCTTCTTGCCTGTTTGTGCGGTTCTAAATTCTCGCCTGTGAGTGCAGTTCTAAATCCTTCTCACCTGTTTGTGCAGTTCTAAATCCTTCTCGCCTGTTTGTGCAGTTCTAAGTTCTCGCCTCTTTGTGATGTTCTCAACCCTTCTCGCCTGTTTGTGCCATTCTAAATCCGTCTCACCTGTTTGTGCAGTTCTAAATCCTTCTCGCCTGTTTGTGCAGTTTTAAATCCTTCTCGTCTGTTTGTGCAGTTCTAAGTTCTCGCCTCTTTGTGATGTTCTCAACCCTTTTCGCCTGTTTGTGCCGTTCTAAATCCGTCTCACCTGTTTGTGCAGTTCCAAATCCTTCTCACCTGTTTGTGCAGTTCTAAGTTCCCGTCTGTTTGTGATGTTTGAACTCCTTCTCGCCTGTTTGTGCAGTTTTAAATTTTCGCCTGTTTGGTAAGTTTTAAATTCTCGCCTTTTTTGGCAGTTCTAAATCCTTCTCACCTATTTGTGATGTTCTACATCGTTCTCACCTGTTTGTGCACTTCTAAATCCTTCTCACCTGCTTGTGCAGTTCCAAATCCTTCTCGCCTGTTTGTGCAGTTCTAAGTTCCCGCCTGTTTGTGATGTTCGAAATCCTTCTCGCCTGTTTGTGCAGTTCTAAATATTTCTCACCTGTTTATGCAGATCCAAATCATTCTCACCTGCTTGTGCAGTTCCAAATACTTCTCGCCTGTTTGTGATGTTCGAACTCCTTCTCCCCTGTTTGTGCAGTTTTAAATTCTCGCCTGTTTGGGCAGTTCTAAATCCTTCTCAGCTGGTTGTGCAGTTCCAAATCCTTCTCGCCTGTTTGTGCAGTTGTATGTTCCCGCCTGTTTGTGATGTTCAAAATCCATCTCGCCTGTTTGTGCAGTTCTAAATCCTTCTCGCCTGTTTGTGCAGTTCTAAATTCTCGCTCGTTTGTGCAGTTCTAAATCCTTGTCACCTGTTTGCGCAGTTCTAAATCCTTCTCACCTGTTTGTGCAGTTATACATCCTTCTCACCTGTTTGTGTAGTTGTAAAACCTCCTTGCCTGTTTGTGATGTTCTCAATCCTACTCGCCTGTTTGTGCAGTTCTAAATCCTTCTCGCCTGTTTGTGCAGTTTTAAAACCGTCTCGCCTGTTTGTGCAGTTCTAAATCTTCCTCGCCTGTTTGTGCAGTTCTAAATCCTTCTTGCCTGTTTGTGTAGTTCTAAATTCTCGCCTGTGAGTGCAGTTCTAAATCCTTCTCGCCTGTTTGTGCAGTTCTAAATCCTTCTCGCCTGTTTGTGCAGTTCTAAATCCTTCTTGCCTGTTTGTGCAGTTCTAAGTTCTCGCCTGTTTGTGATGTTCGAATTCCTTCTCGCCTGTTTGTGCAGTTCTAAATTCTCGCCTGTTTGTGCAGTTCTAAATCCTTCTCACCTGTTTGTGCAGTTTTAAATCCTTCTCGGCTGTTTGTGCAGTTCTAAGTTCCCGCCTGTTTGTGCAGTTCTAAATCCTTCTCACCTGTTTGTGCAGTTTTAAATCCTTCTCGCCTGTTTGTGCAGTTCTAAATCCTTCTCGCCTGTTTGTGCAGTTCTAAATTCTCGCTTATTTGTGCAGTTCTAAATCATTCTTGCCTGTTTGTGCAGTTCTAAATTCTCGCCTGTGAGTGCAGCTCTGAATCCTTCTCACCTGTTTGTGCAGTTCTAAATCCTTTTCGCCTGTTTGTGCAGTTCTAAATCTTTCTCGCCTGTTTGTGCAGTTCTAAATCCTTCTTGCCTGTTTGTGCAGTTCTAAGTTCTCGCCTGTGAGTGCAGTTCTGAATGCTTCTCTACTGTTTGTGCAGTTCTAAATCCTTCTCGCCTGTTTGTGCAGTTCTAAATCCTTCTCACCTGTTTGTGCAGTTTTAAATCCTTCTCGCCTGTTTGTGCAGTTCTAAGTTCTCGCCTGTTTGTGATGTTCGAATTCCTTCTCGCCTGTTTGTGCAGTTCTAAGTTCCCGCCTGTTTGTGCAGTTTTAAATCCTTCTCGCCTGTTTGTGCAGTTCTAAATCCTTCTCGCCTGTTTGTGCAGTTCCAAATTCTCGCTTGTTTGTGCAGTTCTAAATCCTTGTCACCTGTTTGCGCAGTTCTAAATCCTTCTCACCTTTTTGTGCAGTTATACATCCTTCTCACCTGTTTGTGTAGTTCTAAATCCTCCTTGCCTGTTTGTGATGATCTCAATCCTACTCGCCTGTTTGTGCAGTTCTAAATCCTTTTCGCCTGTTTGTGCAGTTTTAAAACCGTCTCGCCTGTTTGTGCAGTTCTAAATCCTTCTCGCCTGTTTGTGCAGTTCTAAATCCTTCTTGCCTGTTTGTGCAGTTATAAATTCTCGCCTGTGAGTGCAGTTCTGAATCCTTCTCACCTGTTTGTGCAGTTCTAAATCCTTCTCACCTGTTTGTGCAGTTTTAAATTCTTCTCGCCTCTTTGTGCAGTTCTAAGTTCTCGCCTGTTTGTGATGTTCGAATTCCTTCTCGCCTGTTTGTGCAGTTCTAAATTCTCGCCTGTTTGTGCAGTTCTAAATCCTTCTCACCTGTTTGCGCAGTTTTAAATCCTTCTCGGCTGTTTGTGCAGTTCTAAGTTCCCGCCTGTTTGTGATGTTCGAACTCGTTCTCGCCTGTTTGTGCGGTCTTAAATTTTCGTCTGTTTGGGCATTTCTAAATTCTCGCCTGTATGGGCAGTTCTAAATCCTTCTCACCTGTTTGTGATGTTCTACATCGTTCTCACCTGTTTGTGCAGTTCTAAGTTCCCGCCTGTTTGTGCAGTTTAAATTCTCACCTGTTTGTGCAGTTCTAAATCCGTCTCACCTGTGTGTGCAGTTCCAAATCCTTCTCACCTGTTTGTGCAGTTCTAAATCCTTCTCGCCTGTTTGTGCAGTTCTAAATCCTTCTCACCTGCTTGTGCAGATCCAAATCCTTCTCGCCTGTTTGTGCAGTTCTAAGTTCCCGCCTGTTTGTGATATTCTAAATCCTTCTCGCCTGCTTGTGCAGTTCTAAATTTTCACCTCTTTGTGATGTTCTCAACCCTTCTCGCCTGTTTGTGCAGTTCTAAATCCTTCTCGCCTGTTTGTGCAGTTCTAAGTTCCCGCATGTGTGTGATGTTCGAACTCCTTCTCGCCTGTTTGTGCAGTTTTCAATTCTCGCCTGTTTGTGCACTTCTACATCCTTCTCACCTGCTTGTACAGTTCCAAATCCTTCTCGCCTGTTTGTGCAGTTCTAAGTTCCCGCCCCTTTGTGATGTTCGAAATCCTTCTCGCCTGTTTGTGCAGTTCTAAATCATTCTCACCTGCTTGTGCAGTTCCAAATCCTTCTCCCCTGTTTGTGCAGCTCTAAGTTCCCGCCTGTTTGTGATGTTCGAAATCCTTCTCGCCTGTTTGCACAGTTCTAAATTATTGACTGTTTGTGCAGTTCTAAATCCTTCTCGCCTGTTTGTGCAGTTTTAAATTTTCGCCTCTGTGTGATGTTTTCAACCCTTCTCGCCTGTTTGTGCAGTTCTACATCCTTCTCGCCTGTTTGTGCAGTTTAAATTCTCACCTGTTTGTGCAGTTCTAAATCCGTCTCACCTGTGTGTGCAGTTCCAAATCCTTCTCACCTGTTTGTGCAGTTCTAAATCCTTCTCGCCTGTTTGTGCAGTTCTAAATCCTTCTCGCCTGTTTGTGCAGTTCTAAATCCTTCTTGCCTGTTTGTGCAGTTCTAAATTCTCGCCTGTGAGTGCAGTTCTGAATCCTTCTCACCTGTTTGTGCAGTTCTAAATCCTTCTCGCCTGTTTGTGCAGTTCTAAATCCTTCTCACCTGTTTGTGCAGTTTTAAATCCTTCTCGCCTGTTTGTGCAGTTCTAAGTTCTCGCCTGTTTGTGATGTTCGAATTCCTTCTCGCCTGTTTGTGCAGTTCTAAATTCTCGCCTGTTTGTGCAGTTCTAAATCCTTCTCACCTGTTTGTGCAGTTTTAAATCCTTCTCGGGTGTTTGTGCAGTTCTAAGTTCCCGCCTGTTTGTGATGTTCGAACTCGTTCTCGCCTGTTTGTGCGGTCTTAAATTTTCGCCTGTTTGGGCATTTCTAAATTCTCGCCTGTATGGGCAGTTCTAAATCCTTCTCACCTGTTTGTGATGTTCTACATCGTTCTCACCTGTTTGTGCACTTCTAAATCCTTCTCACCTGTTTGTGCAGTTTCAAATCCTTCTCGCCTGTTTGTGCAGTTCTAAGTTCCCGCCTGTTTGTGATATTCTAAATCCTTCTCGCCTGCTTGTGCAGTTCTAAATTTTCACCTCTTTGTGATGTTCTCAACCCTTCTCACCTGTTTGTGCAGTTCTAAATCCTTCTCGCCTGTTTGTGCAGTTCTAAGTTCCCGCATGTTTGTGATGTTCGAACTCCTTCTCGCCTGTTTGTGCAGTTTTAAATTCTCGCCTGTTTGTGCAGTTCTACATCCTTCTCACCTGCTTGTACAGTTCCAAATCCTTCTCGCCTGTTTGTGCAGTTCTAAATATTTCTCGCCTGTTTGTGCAGTTCTAAATCATTCTCACCTGCTTGTGCAGTTCCAAATCCTTCTCGCCTGTTTGTGCAGCTCTAAGTTCCCGCCTGTTTGTGATGTTCGAAATCCTTCTCGCCTGTTTGCACAGTTCTAAATTCTTGACTGTTTGTGCAGTTCTAAATCCTTCTCGCCTGTTTGTGCAGTTTTAAATTTTCGCCTCTTTGTGATGTTCTCAACCCTTCTCGGCTGTTTGTGCAGTTCTAAATCCTTCTCGCCTGTTTGTGCAGTTTAAATTCTCACCTGTTTGTGCAGTTCTAAATCCGTCTCACCTGTGTGTGCAGTTCCAAATCCGTCTCACCTGTTTGTGCAGTTCTAAGTTCCCGCCTGTTTGTGATGTTCGAACTCCTTCTCGCCTGTTTGGGCAGTTCTAAATCCTTCTCACCTGTTTGTGATGTTCTACATCGTTCTCACCTGTTTGTGCACTTCTAAATCCTTCTTACCTGCTTGTGCAGTTCGAACTCCTTCTCGCCTGCTTGTGCAGTTTTAAATTCTCGCCTGTTTGTGCACTTCTACATCCTTCTCACCCGCTTGTACAGTTCCAAATCATTCTCGCCTGTTTGTGCAGTTCTAAGTTCCCGCCCGTTTGTGATGTTCGAAATCCTTCTTGCCTGTTTGTGCAGTTCTAAATATTTCTCGCCTGTTTGTGCAGTTCTAAATCATTCTCACTTGCTTGTGCAGTTCCAAATCCTTCTCGCCTGTTTGTGCAGTTCTAAGCTCCCGCCTGTTTGTGATGTTCGAAATCCTTCTCGCCTGTTTGTACAGTTCTAAATTCTCGACTGTTTGTGCAGTTCTAAATTCGTCTCACCTGTTTGTGCAGTTTTAAATCCTTCCCACCTGTTTGTAAAGTTCTAAATCCTTCTCGCCTGTTTGTGCAGTTCTAAATTCTCGCTCGTTTGTGCAGTTCTAAATCCTTGTCACCTGTTTGCGCAGTTCTAAATCCTTCTCACCTGTTTGTGCAGTTATACATCCTTCTCACCTGTTTGTGTAGTTCTAAATCCTCCTTGCCTGTTTGTGATGTTCTCAATCCTACTCGCCTGTTTGTGCAGTTCTAAATCCTTCTCGCCTGTTTGTGCAGTTTTAAAACCGTCTCGCCTGTTTGTGCAGTTCTAAATCTTCCTCGCCTGTTTGTGCAGTTCTAAATCCTTCTTGCCTGTTTGTGTAGTTCTAAATTCTCGCCTGTGAGTGCAGTTCTGAATCCTTCTCACCTGTTTGTGCAGTTCTAAATCCTTCTCGCCTGTTTGTGCAGTTCTAAATCTTTCTCGCCTGTTTGTGCAGTTCTAAATCCTTCTTGCCTGTTTGTGCAGTTCTAAATTCTCGCCTGTGAGTGCTGTTCTGAATCCTTCTCGCCTGTTTGTGCAGTTCTATATCCTTCTCGCCTGTTTGTGCAGTTCTAAATCCTTCTCACCTGTTTGTGCAGTTCTAAATATTTCTCGCCTGTATGTGCAGTTCTAAGTCATTCTCGCCGATTTGTACAGTTCTAAATACTTCTCCATTGTTTGTGCAGTTCTATATTCTTCTCCCCTGTTTGTGCAGTTCTAAATTTCTTTTAAAGCAATTTGACTGGAAATGTTTGCTATCTAAAGTAGAAGCTACGTCCAGTTCTTGTTAGATTAGTTTCAAGATACTCCACACATTCCTTCTTAGACCAGAAATGATCTCCGTATATAGAGAGATTGAGCGCAATATACTGTCATGGACAGCTTTATAGCAGGTAACTCTGTAATTCTAACTATGTTTTCTGTTGTTCAGTCGTATAAGATAATTTGGGCAATCTCAAAATTTCAAAATGTCAGCCATTTACAAAATATTTTACGAGATATAGAAACTTGATTTTAAAGGCTATAACATTTTTAAGGGCCAAGGAGTGTTACTCCCATTATTCTGAAGATTGCATAGCGCAGCGACCGTGGGTCTCAAGATGGCGTCCATCAAAATGCTATGTTATTTTCTATCTTTGTACCTAAGTGGTGTAAAAACCTTGATTCCAAAGTTATTAGCTTCTTTATGTTCAACCTTTGTCATAGATGCTTTTTTGAATGGTGTGCAAATTAGTGCCATTTTGGAATTCTAATACTCTACTATGCTATGCCTGGCAGTCCATATTCACGCGTGTCTCATCTGGCTGATACCCTGAGAGTTGAAAACCTAATACAGCTTCAATGGTTAAATTAAGTATGGGTCGAAGCGCAACTCTATTAATTTTTAACTCAAATTTTCAAACATCTAATTTAACCCTTTCAGGCTGATACATTGGTAAAGGCACTTGACCCCTACAAGGTGTCCCCCTGGGGCACTTGTTGGCGTTCCCAGTACATGTATTAATTTCTTACACAGTGGCATTTGATGAAGAGTATATTGAGAATTTGCTAAACAATGTCATGGCATTGATGACAGCAAGGTACCTACATGTAAATCGGCAATCAGAATGCTTACCATTTACAGATATCAACGTCTTAGAGAGGAAACTGAAGTATCTGGAGTGACAACTATTCCTGCTGATACGCTCACAAACAATGACTCCAAATAGATATTCCAAATACTGAGACACCAGTACAAAAATCAGACACATAGAAGAGTTAACTTCAGAGAAAATGAAACAGCAGGAGTCAATAATTCACCATCACCTGACAGTGCCGAAGTCAGACACATACAGGATCTAACTTCAGATACTTCACATATTAGGTGTATATTCAGACATCATAAGCCAATGATTCACCGTCGACTAGCAGTGCTGAGATTAGACAAATAGATGTACAGTTTGCTTCTGCAACAGATGCAAATCACAGAATACCAGTTTGGTCTGTATTTAATTACATTTTAAACACAGGCGGTATCTATTTGTGAGGATAGATAACATACGCTTTACCAATCAAGAATGCCCCCAGCCTATGAGTTACCTATCTTAGTCACTGACTGTCCTGGATCAACTAAGCAGACTCAATGAATTAGTTTCAGGGCGTAGAAAGAAACGTGTAGTTATTTCCGATATGGACTTGTACAAGCGAGTCTTGAAGTTAGAACATCTGGACTCCTAATACAAATACAAATGGGTAATATATCCTGGAGCTTTCCATGCATCACTATCTGCTTTGAGATGCTCAAGAAGGAGTACATGTATATAGGGCAGTGGCTTAGATGGCACCTGGTTTGAAGCTGATCCGTACAGGTTTGTTATCATACAACAAATTATTGCGGGTAATCACTGAGAGCTAGCAGTCCACAAGATCACACTCCAAGTGCCCTCTGGCCTTTGGGTACAGGCTTACTTTTCAAAACAATGTGCAGTGTATGTAGCTTTAGAATGTAATGTCCGGTCGTTGGCAGATGCGTGCGCATCTAAACGCGGTGTTCATGAAGCACATATGACAATACTGGTCATGGTTGAGTCTTCCAACCTCAACAAGCAGTTAGCTGACTTTGATGTTAGACATTCTGAAAATCCCGTGTTTCAATGTGCACGCATATACATGCGACAAATGATGGCACTTGTATTTCATCTCTTGAGAATCCCTGAATATGCTGCACTAATGTACCAACTCGAGACTATGGATCCTTAGGTCTGGCAGCAATTCATTTTGAGGAGATTTCACAGTAAATACGTCAAACCCGATTCCATTTACCCGCATTGGAATATATTAAGCCCATGAGCAGGGCAACACTCCTGTAACGGTCAGGGTGCCATTAAAATTATGCTTGTGCGTCTCAGAACTTGCACGAATTGTCAATGACATGGAAACCATTGTTGCGCTGTCAATTCTGAACAGGAGAGGACATCATTCCCTTAATCATACAACAGTTGGGAGACAGCAGCATGCTATTACGAAGAGATACAAACCTCCATCATTGGCACCGCGTAATATATTCACGTCAGATGAATATCACATGTTCAAGCTAATGACAAAGGAAGTCGCTGAGTTAAAATGATAAAGCATAAGCCCTTATTATGGACCACTTCAACTAAAGAAATAAGTGGCAGGCCAAGTCAATAGTTTTGACTCCCGATTACTGATCGGTGCAGGTTCGTATCGTGTAGTTGACATGGAAGTAGTAATTGGGAAGTATAGGTTTGTGACAATGAATCACACTCTGATGAAACCAGACGACACTGTTCAGCGGTCTTAGATAAAAGTTAAGTAATTGAAGTTTTAGAAAATCTTCCACAGAAAGATCTAGAGATTAGTTCAGTAGACTCTTTCACACAAGGACTTAAAGAGGATACAATGCATTAAAACATGTGTCTGATAATTGGTGGAATGGCCGTTTTAGAGGAGTTGATGGCAGTAAACTCATTTCAAAACTCGAAGGTCCTCGGTGATTAATATGTTAAACTCACAAATGGCAAAGGTAATTATTACAATGTTACCCATGTTATATTTGATAATTGTTCTGTCAAGATACCACTACAGTAGGTAACATGAGAACGATGCATAGCTAGTAAGAATTCCATAACGGAATATATAGTCGAGGATGCAGCGAAAATCAAAGATACAAAATCATTTCTTGGATCCACTACCACAAATAATTCTCTCCCCATCTATCTGGCCCAGATACTTGTAGATAATACAAAAATAGTCATCACTAATGGCAACGTATAAGAACCTCATAGCAAACAGAGCTTTAGGAAGAGCCCGGCACTTTGATGATCTTTGATGATGCTGTTGAAGCAGCGATGGCTGAGTCTATCTACTGTCAGGATAAAGATGTGTTACTTCGTGCATTAAGGCGTGTTCTCCTTCTTGGTAAAAAGAAGCGATGCTGATAGGGCCCCGTGATTGACGTCAACTAGTTTTGCTACAACCAATTCACAATGTACTCTGAGTCAATTTACAATACACGTGGAGCAGATAATGGAGTAGTATTGTGCAAGTAGCATGGCATATTATAGGTAACTGAAACGGCATGCTTGGAGACATTCTTAAAGATAGATCCTGGTACTGAAGCATGTATATCTGCTCTGGAAATTGGGAGTTAATATTCTGATCGTGCTATCAAGGGATGCGTATCACGTCTCTGTAGCCTCATCTACAAGAAGGATATCCACATTACGCAGCCAGACAACCTCAGGTTGGCTTTATTCAAGCAACAACGCATTGAAAGAGGCATGGAATCATTACCGCCATCACTTTGAGCTTGGTCGCATCACATCCGAAGAGCTCACTCAACCTGCTATTTTGGAGCAGGATCTTATTCTCTATCCTGTACCACACTTATACATGTACCTCACTAACTCAACAGCCGCAGATGGGGCTGGTGCAACCTCTGACAATATTGGTGCCAGGAAGCTGTCTTCATTTATCCAGCCGAGTTTGAGAGGATCTGACACCGAGTGCCTCCTTGGCCTAATAAGCAAGATGCATGTTAATATAAGCAGTAGATAGCGGCCACTTTGAAATCTAAAATGGTTGACACAATGTAAAGATTAGATAATTGTGTTTGTTTTAATTGTTATAACAACTATAAGAATCATTGACAGCATTGTTTTTGAAATCTGATTTAACTTGGTCACAGAGAGGAAGATATAGCCAAAAGTAGGTTCGAAATTGTGCCCATTTTGAAATTCAAGATGGCTGACAACACTTTAATAGTCCAGAATGGTTTATTCTATTTAATATGACAACCATGACGGTATCTGATAAGATGAGAGGATTATTTTTGGAATTGCGTTTATATAGTTATTGGAAAGGAAAATACGGTCTACCATAGGTTCAAAATGGTGCCTATTTTGAAATTCAAGATGGCTGACAAAACTGTGCCATTCCAGAATTGTGTTTATTTGATTCAGTATTATAGCAATAACAATCGTTAATCCTGAGAGGACAGTATTACATTTGAAATCGAGTTTATATGTACATTAGTAAGGAAGATATAGCCTAAAGTAGGTTCAAGATGTTTGTCATTTTGAAATCCAAGATGGCGGCTTTTATGGTGACAGAAAAAATGGCAAAAGGTGTTTTTGCATTTCTTTATGATAGAGGAATGTTGTCTGAAAGTTGCTAAGAATGTACCCAAAAATGCAAATAAATTACACGAGCTGACAAACTATTAGGCCGAAAGCCTGTCAGCCGATCCTAGTATCCTTTGCGAGTTAAATCTACATTAAACTGATAATTTCATATGTGCATATAGTATTATATAGGAACTGATTATTTACATTTAATTTTAAAATAGAATCAATTATTTACTGTATTATATACACTTATGTACAACAATCTAGTATGTGCTCCGGAAAGAGCTAATTTTACTTTCGGACAATATCATTTTTCTAAATACATGTACCTAAAGAGTGTAGTTTATTTTACTTATTTCTTTGTTCATTTAACTATTTCCAGTTTTCTTTTATAGTTATGGTGATGGCGATGAGGTGATCATGTCATCTTATTTGCGAAGGTTTGGTTCATGTAGGGCATATTCTTCGTGTTTATTGAATTGTTATGGTCATTATTTACGACTGCTTTCTTTTGAATTCATGGAGTTAGTGAAACTAATCTAGTAAAATTTGGCATTTTAGTCGGCACCATATTTCGTTGTGGATTTAGTGAAGAGTGAATGGTCAAGTTCGGGATCAGGTTGTCCTCGTAATTTTCGTGTGCTCTATGTTTTGTTTGTGGTTCAAGTGACCGGTTTATGAAGTTTTCCAGTGGCCAGGTGTGGCCATGGATGGATTCGGCAGTCTTGCAGAGGTGTGTTCTGTTCTTGATGGCTTCATGGTGTTTGGCAGTGTGGTGGCTGTACTGTGATCGCGGGTTTCGTTTGACACTCGGCATTGCTTTGCGTAATCTGCTTAGTTGCGGTTTCGGTTCACGGATTTCGTTATTCTGGGCTTGAACATTGCTGATCACTTATAATTCTAATCTGTTGTTTCCTGTACATAAACTGTTAGTATTCTTAATTGAAAACCAAAGACTTTATTGTCTTTCGCTGCATATTAAGTCACACGCACGCGACAATCCAAAAGTCTTCCAATGAAGGAATCTATCGCGTTGCCTCTCACTGAATATTTTCGAATGTTTTCTATCTACTA
This sequence comes from Chaetoderma sp. LZ-2023a, assembly GCA_034401795.1. NCBI lineage: Eukaryota > Metazoa > Mollusca > Caudofoveata > Chaetodermatida > Chaetodermatidae > Chaetoderma > Chaetoderma sp. LZ-2023a. Next base: position 57,514,257 of record CM067360.1, read on the forward strand.
TTACCATATTTAATACGAGGTCATTCTAATACTTTCGATTATAGAGTGAAATTGTCATGATTCATGTGTGTGTGTGGATTATTCCCATTATCTTATTGGTTTTATTTACCCGTTCCAATACATGCATGTATGTGTTTACTCCCAAGCTGGTTTGTCTGTCTATAAATATTCCTAACTCTCTTTCGTAATCAACCCATTCAACTGGTGTTGGTATTAGGAGAGATCCCTTCAGCGCCCAATAAATGGTATGATAGGTTTTCTAGAGTTGGTATGATTTTTATTTCCAGAGCCGTATACGTTTGTTTGGATGGAATTTGATCAACCAGGGTGCATTTATCCATGGAGTCACGGTTATTCTTTATTATTTTGGAATGGACCTTTCCAGTTTTAGCTATGCCCCGCACATCTTTATCTAATCTCCACTCATACCTCGCTTGTGTTGGGATCGATCGATTCCTGAACTTCTTGACTATCAATTTCCAGAAAACTAGATGGAGAAACCTGTTGAATAGTTTGAAACTAATTTGACTTGGTGCCCACTGCCCAGTTAAATTAGTTTCAAAATATTCAACAGAATGTTTATTCAATGGTAAAGACTTACAATTCGTACAACGTATCGGACTATTAAGCTTTAAAGACGGACTATATCGAGTCATTCATAACGTCATGATTATGACGTCAGCCTACACGTCACGTAGATAATTATGATGTCATATGATTGAGTGGTGAAATTGATTCATGAATTAACATTATATGGTAGCACTAGGTCATTTATACAAATAACAAAGAGACCCGGTCCGATGACCCTACTCACACTACCGTATGGCGTCAACTTGCCACGTCTTGTCAATTGGAACATTTGTTGTTTACCCGAAACATTTGTTTACGATTTCTCTTCAAGAATCCCATATCCGTAGACATATTGTCTCACTGAATCCATATATTATCAGTCAATCCATCGGCACAATATAAAATGTTTTATTATGTCCATAAATACTACATTTGTTTCACTACAAGTGCTCATTGTACTTTGTCTCATATCATCGGGCTATTCCATCAGTTTTGGTCAAATTTACCTCATTTCGTGGTAAAAATTCCAGTCGAGTTGCCCTTCATTCGGTGGTTAGTACATCACGTGATTTCATAATACCCCCCTCCCCTCAAGTTCCTGAATAGCATAAATATATGCCCTGCCTATGTGTTTGATAAATGACGTTGGCTTACTGACACTATAGATGTATACTAAACTATGCATATTCACTTGCAACTTACTGAATTATAATATCAATATTCGATAGTCATTTAATACAAAATAACCACCATTGGTACTTAATCTCTGATTGCAGTGGCGACATGAAGTTGGTCAACAAGACTGAGTTTCTAGAAAGAGCTACCCGTGTTGCCAGATACTCGAACAGCGATCTGACGTCTAAATACGTCTATTCTAATGGACACATATACGACAGCGCAAATTCTAACTGTATCCAAATAAAAGCGACTCCACCAACCAGTGCAGCGGCACTCTATAAAGTAAGTTTGGTGTCAGTTTTGAACACATGCCTTCAGCTGAACTTTCAGCATGGAGATTGTAATCTTTGTTTAAACTGTTCGTATTAATGACTTATGGACACATGTATACATAAGTAATATGATAAAATGTTACTGTGCACGTTCTTATAGATAAGTATCATATTCTTTTATTCCAGCCAATCTACGCTCAATTAAAGGGTTTATATTTGCTAGTAAAAGGATGTAGATGCAAGGCAGAAGATTTATGGAGTCTCGACCCCGTGTATAATATGGCCAGTTATTGGAGGCATGAGATATGCTTCTTATCCATTTATCATATTTATTTTAGTTTAGAATGTCATATACACATGGGTGAAAATACTGCTAGGTTTATGTGAATGACATTCTGCTTCACGGAACATTACAGTGACTTTGTAGATTAATCTTTGTTGCTTTAATATTTGTTCTCGGATAATTTTTAAAAACTTTGGTGCCAGTTTATTACATCTGATTGTCACAAAGACATGTCCGAGGCAAGGAAAGCAAAAGATCATAAGGATAGTCTGAACATTTTAGAATAGTTTCAAGACCATTGTCCCTTTCTGCCAAATGACGAATTGCATCTCGCAATCAACACAAGGCAAGGGAAGTTGGGAATGCCATACTGACGAAAATGGAAGGACAGAATGTCTTCGAGTTTTCATACAGACAAAAATACCAAGTGATGTGTATAGGACAACATATAGTGTCTGTTGATGGTGAAAAACTCATACAGCTCCTTTTCCAATGCTTGCTGATCGTGGTAAATAACAGTGATTGTAATTTAGACACAGCTTTGAAGCATGACCTATCTACATATCCGTCAACTCTGTTTGATAAACATGGTCATCTACGAGAAGCCAACAAGCCGCAGCTGACAGATGCCTTGGAATCTGCAACTTCTACTAAGAACAATACTGCAAGCCAACAAACAGCGCCAGAATATGCTGTTTTTGGAGGGGAATCATTGATTCACAGATTTCAGTGGATGAAAGGTGTCACATTTGGTGACATTGCTACGATGTACGTGGACTATGTAAAGAAATACAACAATCCAACTGTTGCGTTTGATGGTTATATGTCTGGGTCATCAACCAAGGATATGACTCCGAGACGGTCAAAAGAAGACGTACTATTTTCAAACAACATGAAACTCAAGGCCAAGAATGATCATTACTTGGCGAACTCGGCAAATAAACAGAACTTCATTAATCCCTTGTGCGAAAAGCTCCAAGAAAGTGGTGTTGGAACCTTGAATGGTGTCGATGATGCAGGTGCTCTGATAGCATTGACAGGGGTTGAGTGTGCCACATTGGGTACAACCCACGTTATTGAGGAAGACACAGACATATTAGTGTTGCTGTGTCACTTTGCAGAGCCTGGCCTCCACGGTCTAATTTACAGATCGGATAAGCCAAAGAAACAAGACAGGACAGGCAGATGCAACTTTTGACACATTAATTTACTTCGAGCAGACGTTGCCCCTCTCTAATTCAAGCTTTAGGCTGCTGTGATACAACATAATGTTTATTTGCATGAAATAGAGAACGGTGTTCCTCTTAGAAAGATAGAGACCAACGCCTCCTTCAATAAACATACAGAAGAGGGGCATTCAGCTGGCTGGTAAAAAGTTACTGTGTGCCTGTATGGAGGCAATGCGAATGATACATTGGATACTCTGAGGCTTCGAAAGTTTCGGGTAAAGTGGTTCGTCTGTGCAGATTCAAAATTTGCCACCAACGTCTGATGCTGCCAAATATCACAGTTTTCGGGTTTTCTACCAAGTCAAGTTGTGAACGAGAGAGCGGGAGAATGTAAAACCAGGAGATTTCTGTTGGCAGTGTCATCAGGGGAAACGTGTTCGCAGAACTATGAATAGTCTACCAGCTCATGATTGCATTCTGAAAATTATTCGATGGCAGTGCCAGGGAGACTGTGCGACTGTTAGATGCAGCTAACGAAAGCATCGCTTACATTGTATAGATGTCTGTAGTGAATACAGAGGTGTTCACTGCAGCAACGTTCCAAGTTTCAAAGCAGATTTTGCAGAATTTGATGACATTGACATTGATTTCGTATACATATTAGTAGTAATGAGCCTACATTGTTTGCATCAGAAACCATGAAGAAATTTATTATATTGATTTGCCAAACGTAAAACTTGGATCGAATTTGCCTGATTGGTGAAAAATTGCTTTTTGATGCCATAATGGTATCATCATGAGCCCTGATGATGCATACACTTTTTTGGGACACCATATAGTCTTAATAACATGAAATATCAACTGTTTGGTATGACTTATATCTGTAGTTAATACATTGTATGGGTCTAAAACCAACGATAAGTGAGATATTCAGCTTAATACTTGATTTTCGGCAGCCATTAAATATTATGTTAATTACGTCCTTTCCCGGATGAGATTACTAGGAAATTTTTTAATATTTTTGTACCTGAGGACTGATAAAAACGTATAAAACAAGGAAACATTATGTTGCAATTTGTTTTAGGTCTATCCTTATATTGACTAGACTATTTCAATTCTGCCAGAATGAGTTTCAGGGGGACGAACAATTGAGTAGGCCTATAAGTTATGGGTGCTTACCATAAAGCTAGATGCTAAATCTGTAGGACATCTATCGTGCTCTCTTGTTCTCATCCTCAGGCAGCATACATAGTCTCCCAAGTGGTCAAAGATATGTCAACCGATATGTTTCGTCGAGCAGCTGGTGGGACAACAATTGGAGTATTTACTTTGCCTGAGACATTGACGTCATTCCCAGGATTTCACTATTGGGCAGACACAGCTGCGTGTGCAGGTAATACGTTTGTATTTAGCATTCTCTCACTCAGGTATTGAATGTCTTCAACCTCAGAATAGAAAGTCTGCTGCTGTGTGCGTGCGTACATACGTACGCGTGTGCGTGTGTGCGTGCGTGCGTGTGCCCTCACATCAGGTCAATGACGTCACTAAGCATAACTACATAATTGTCTAGGACATATATAATGCATGCTATGTAATAGAACTATGAAATAACTCAAATTACACGCGCTATTAATCACATATACTGTCTGGAAAGCATCAAAACTTGGGCTGAATAACCATTCTCTAAAGTTGACATAAGTTGCATTATGTCACACAATGTGATCACACTGTCAAGAAAAGTGGCTCAGACAAGATTGTCTATGTATGCCCATGATCTACGAATCACACCACACACCTGCACATCCAGCTTTGGAATTCGCATCATTATCGTCGTTGTTGCCTTGCCGTGCTGTGCCGTGCCGTGCCGCCACCGCTGCCACCGCTGTCGTCTTCAATTATCATCATCATCATCATCATAGTCATCATCATCATCATCATCATCATCATCATCATCATCATCATCATTGACTAATATTGCCCACCGATCAGTTTCACCGTGAAACCTTTCTCATATGACCCAAATGATTTATGAGCATCTGACTTGCGAGTAGCTTTGATGATATAGTCCTAGTAGTTTTCAGGTAACACCAGACCCATTGCCAGATCTTTGATTACATGCGCCTCTTACTCATTGAATGCTTGTTGGTTTTCTTGTGCCATCAGGAGGTCCCACTGTGTGTTAGTTGCCTGGCCACCCACTTACTTGAAAGGTAGGACTAATTTCCTCTCGGAAGTAACTGTGTAGCCAGAGCATGTAGCCAAGCCACCTCGTATGTGTCGACCATCCGTTTTGATGCCAAACACTCTTAGCTCAACGCTTGCCTCAGATAATATTATGCTTAGTCTGATTTATGGACAAGTTAGGTACATAACTGTGAATTCTGTGGAATTTCTAGATTTTTACGTCATTGCTGCTACCGTGCTACTAGTTGTTGTACTGCCTTTTTGAAGGGAGTATGATTTGGAAATCGTCTTACTGGTAACCAGTAAATATAAAGGCAGGAGAGGATGTCATTACATAAATCTGTGCTGCGAAGCGATCTATCATTTTGATCTAGTACAGATAGAATTTGGACATATTGCAACCGTGTCAAGATTAGTAGGCTGATTCGTTTTAGCATAGCATAGCATTTATTCCAGCATCATTGTATAGGAAATAATACGGACGTACAGATTGGTACAGTTCCTGCGTAACTTTGTACTACGGTAGATTGGTACGAAGTTCTACCTTTCAGGAATACAAAGATATGAAACAAGTCCCATGAATCTTAGATAGAACTCTATTATGTTACGTTTGTGGTACTAACCTACCGACACATTGTGCGCACCGCCGCATGGTGGTCACGCTCCTTCCAGAAAGCTTTTTCATCGCTAAGCTTTGTTTAGTACCATGGCTTGAAGAAATCTATTGACTCGTTATAGTTATGCATGACAAGTTCGTTCTAGATGTTTAAGTTATGATCTCGAATTCGTATCCGTTTAATGTCCAGATGCCTAAGTATCCTCTGCATTTTATCATGGTACCGTTTCCGCTGGTTGACACCACATAGTTTGTATCTGTTTGTTATGCATTAACATCCATCAGGAGAATTGCTGTGTGATCGTATTATTTCATCATCCCATAATAATTTACAATAGTTTCTCCCGTAAAGTATATATGTTAAAATTAGTCCAGAAGATACGGTGTATGTGTTTAAAGGCACCATTTCTTACTATCATCATCGCTTTATGTTGGCCTGGACAGACCCTAAGTTGGTTGAAGAGCGGTGGAGAAAAACCGGGCACACTTGGTTGTAATAATACCTGCCTCATTCACGGACTCTTGGAGACTAGTACCAACGTTCTTAGGGCAGCCACGGCACATATACAGAGTTTGTGCAAAAAATAACGGACCTTTCCATTTTAGCCATGCCCCACCCACCTCTAGCTAAGCTCCAACTACACATCGCTCGTGTTTGGATCGATCGATCTCATAACTCTCTGACTATCGATTTCCAGAAAACTATGCAGGTAAGCTATTGAATATTTTGGAACTAATTCGACTGGGCGCTTTTGCTGCCAATGGTAGCAACAGCATCCAGTTAAATTAGTTTCAAAATATTCAACAGCATGTTTATGACGTCATCCTATACGCCACCTAGCTGAATATGACGTCATATGGCGTCAGATTGATAGACGGATACTCTGGACAATCTCACTGTCCTCTACCATGGCCAGGGGTATGGGGGAATATGCTATGTCACGAAAACCACTCCTGCTACATTTTATTATATGATTAGTTCGTGATTACATTGAGTGTATTTATAGAGTGTGAATAATTGTTGTTTTCCTCTTCTAGGTCGATGTGATTGTGAGTGTAGTGTGACATGCACTAGTGACGGACGTAAATATTCCAGTTTGCCTGGGGCCGGAGGTAGCGTTGCCGTTGTATGTGCTGAAAACATCATCTGCTCCCAACAAGATCCATATTGCCATAGGTATTTACAAGACGACAAGATACAAAATATTTGTTTATTCAGACATAAGATTTACACATTGGAATTTCTATCACAACTACCTTCTAGAGGCATATGCATACTAACTATTACAAGAGTAGATACGACCTGCCATATCACTATGCAACACCCTAATACAAATCAAAGCCTGCTGTTGTCACGGCTGACAGTAGGCTTGCCCTGCCATGGTATGCTCCCCTCCTTGGGGTTATGAGAGGACAGCGTGACTGTTATACTGGCTGCATCTTATGTTATTTTTCCACCATGAGCCCCGTAATCGAAAACGATACTCTACAGTGCGCACGAAGTATCGATCGTGGTGAGGCCCGTGCTGCTTTGAGCGCAGCAAACCAACAGCGGCTGTGTAAGCGAGTACACTCATCAGATCAGCACGAATTTATTTTCCATTTACTCTGGAGCCGGGGCCTCTATAAATTAGTCAGAATTAGTGGCACACATAAAATAAGAGGAAGAAGAAGAAGAAGAAGAAGAAGAAGAAAATATACCATTATGTTGCTACGGTTGCCTTATATCCAAATGGGAAAACAACTAACTATCTGATAAGCTGGTATACCTTATCGGCAGTGGTGCCGCTGGTTACTGGCGCACTGGGCCAGTGACCGTGATGTTTTTCACAATGCCTCGAGTCCTTTTCAGCTAATATTCTAAAAATCTTTCAGCTAACTCAATCACTGCTAATAAACTTTCAAAATCTAGACAAAAGTTTGAGAATTTATGTCCGAATTCGCAATGGCTAGCCACTAGAGGAGTATCCATTTTAACATAGTCATAATCATAATAATGTAATCATAATCTTGCTTGGTGAAATTCATTGTGTTATTCATAATTTTATTAAACCATTAAACTCGAAAGACCAAATATGAAAAATCATTTATAGTTTAATAAATAATCCGTTGTATATTTTGTAACCAATTTAACTGGGAACATACCACTACGAGATGAAAGCCAGTGAACTACATATCAATAATAAATTCCTGAAAACGGATAAAGATAGAATAATTTCACAAGCAAATGAAGGTCACTATTTAGCCTACCTCCAGAAATCGGGAAATACCCTCTTAGAGCATCTAGATTTTCAAAATTTCTGGGAGGACCCCCACCCACGACGCCTAACGTGAGAAAGTGCACGCTCTCCGCCCACAATCTTGTGTATTTTGATGCTGGATGCTGGTCTATCACGTTAATCTCAACTGGATTAGGAAATACCAGAAAATACTTTTTGTCATCCTTTTGGTAGATTCTTAAAATGAAATCTGTATAAATATAACATCAAGATGTTCCAGTCTTTTTAGCTGGTAAGACATTAAATCTCGAGGCTGTATATAATGCCATTTACGCGCATACAGATAATATCTCTGTGTATGGATCATGCCCCTTCAGTATATGTTGTCTGTAACATTATACAGTGTATCTCAAAGCATATGAAAATGGGTACCTATATGGTTACCTATAGTATATCCCAATATTAAAATGCATAAATTACTTTGAGTCTCTGAGAATGCATGATAGAATCGGCCATGCATTCTCAGAACAATTTATACTGATATGCAACCAATTTCCAAACTTTGAACCCACCTGACGCCAGCATATCGACGTGAGATTGTGTCCTACAAGCTATGCATTATTTTTTCCTTTCAAATAAAAAGCTATAATTTTACATCACAATAAAGATGCTCTTTTATCACCTAGTGGTCGAAAATCCTTCTTACGACACTTAATTGTCATTAAAAAAATCCAGTGGAATGCACTCCGAACCCCTCACCTTGTGGGAAGGTCGACACCCCTCCCTGAACCCCCCTCGGGCACGGGCCCATAGTCGGTTTGATGTCCAGAGACGCCCATGCTTATCGGTAAACAGGTGTGTTCATTAGTGTTTTTACTTGAGGGGACCTAATCTACATATACAATATAAGAATAATAAAAATAGCAGCTGGAACCCATCACAGGAGTCAAATTCTAAGGTTACATTCTTATCCTGAATCGTTAGTGTGCGCTTAAGAGATCGGTCATAGGCCGATCTATATAACGTTATAAAGTTTTTGTAACACTGCCAGCAGTTTTGTTGTCCAGATATCGACATTCAGAGTTCGCCATCGCCAAGTACCAATTTTGGACACTACCGACTCTTAGCTATGTAGTGTATAGCTATGTAGCTCCTCTTGATATAAAATGTTGTAAGAATTAAAACGCTAACAACTAAGCTGGTATAATTTATGCATTGTGAATTTGTACTGTCCCATCACTTTATTTAGTTCCCGCTCTCTCCATTTTCAGCTATACCGATACGTCGGGAATATAGTAGTGCATATTAATCTTAGGTTGTGTTCTCACTACAGAGGTTATCTGGAGTAACGCCTGACTTAAGGGTGAGCCCACAGTGGCTGGAATTACAGATACAGTATGGCGTCACTCAGGATTAAGTCTCTAGTGAGAACACGGCCTCAGAAACAAAATCAAACAAATAATACTTAAATTAAATAACATAATATACACGGGGAATCTCTCTTGCTCAAAGGTGCACATTCACAGCAAAATGACTGAAAATAAAATTGTTTAAGTTGTATACTTTTAGAGGCTTAAAGTGTGAGTCTAGATGGAATGAAACGAAATAAATCTTAGCATATGATGATTTCATTACCTAAAAATTAACATAATTTTTTAAGTTGTGAATTTGGATTAGGGACTTGTGCCTCTATTTCAAATTCACAACTAGGGCCTAAAAATACCAAATTTATTTATACAGATTGAAATCATCATAATATGTTAAGATTTATTTCGTTTCATTTCATCGAGGCACACAATTTAAGGCTGTAAAAGTATACAATTTTAACACTTTTATTTTCAAGCGCTTTGGTGTGAATATGCACCTTTATGTAAGCATAGCTACTGGTTCTGGCCCAATATATGTGGTTCAAACCTCCGGTTCTCTCCAGACTCTCCCTCCATGTTCCAAATGAAACGAATAAAACCCCTGCCATCAGGCTCAATCTGAAGGGAAATATCAAGAGTTGATCTGAATCAGCCATTTCGCGTGACACTATTGTCAAAGTTTTGTCAGAAGAAAACGCCGAAACATACACTGAATTAATTTGCATACGGTAATAACGTTAGCCCTTACCACTCTGATGTCAATATTCTATCTTTTTACTGTGTCAGTAGCAAAGAAACTGATGTACATTTCCCAACAATTTTGGTGGACGATGTTGCTGTCTACGACAGCACCTCTACGACAGCACCTCTACGACAGCACCTCTACGACAGCACCTCTACGACAGCACCTCTACGACAGCACCTCTACGACAGCACCTCTACGACAGCACCTCTACGACAGCACCTCTACGACAGCACCTCTACGACAGCACCTCTACGACAGCACCTCTACGACAGCACTATCCTCCAGCAAATTTGTTGAAAAACGAACATCAGTTCATCTTTTAACTTAATTAGAAAATTTAAAGTTTTTACACCAGAGTGGTAATGGTTAAGATTGATAGAGAGTGTGAAACAAAGCTTCACATGATACAACATTTTGCACGCAATTTCTATACCTTATATAAGTATACTGGTATATTCCAATTAACTTTTACACTTCCTTTTATAAACCATGTAGCCTACGTTCTTTTAACCAAACCCATTAAAAAGTGGGTCCTGAATATAATTCATCAAATTACAATTCATATGACGTCATAATTAACTAAGTGGCGTGTATGATGACGTCATAATCATTACGTCATGAATGATTCGATATAGTCCGTTTTTAGCGCTTAATAGTCCGACGCGTTGTACGAATTGTATGTCTTTACTATTTAATAAACATTCTGTCGAATATTTTGAAACTAATTTGACTGGGCGATTAGTGAGATTTCTTATGTCGTCGTGGTCCGCCTGTCTAAGTTGACATGTTCTCCGCACTGGACTAGTGAGCGCACATCGTCACCAGAATCCTGAAATATAAATATCAGCTTTTATCTTTACTTCTTGAGACTAGCGATAGTACTTAAATGTCGGAAATGGTCCTTAATTTGAAGGGCCCAAACGTCCAGAGGGATCCACACGTGCTCCACTGCCTGTGATATTCTAGGATTGCTTTTATATATTGTATGTCGGATTTCTAAGCAAAAATGGCAAATGGCTCCCTTTGAGTCAGCTCCTAAGTTTAATATCTGGTAGATCTATCCTGATGTCACCAGAGTTAATCTCTTTCTGGCTCCATGTTTCGTTCTTTATCAATCTTATTCTATGCATATGGTGGGAGATTTCTCCTCTATCACTCCTCGTGTGTGTTTTTTGGAAGGCCGCGTGAAGAGCCCTTCTGGATTTATGGATTAAGCTTGATAGATACTAGTTCTAATCTATGATCTCCTTCGCATAGGCCAGTCCGGAACGACAGGCGATGCAGGAAGATCACTCCATATGGCTCTGTCTTTAACCTCATCGCGAGGATATACGCATGTCTTCCAGACTCTCAGAGCTGTAAGAAGCTCGTATCGAATGCAGCAAAACTTCAGTAACGAATCGACTCTTATTAACGACATATCTGGAGGCGTATGAGGCGACCGATGGTGATTCAGACTATTGTAGCCAATGTCTAGCCAATTTGAATGATGGTGACCGGTATAGTAAAACAAGCTCGTAATCGTTGTCTCCAATTTCTTAATACTTGTTTCACTTGGTTTAAGTTTCTCGTCCTTCTGTATTCTGAATTATATTTATAATTGGTTATGCCTTCAAAGGGCTTCCATAGTGGTGTTAAATTTATAAGTAAATTTCAGTGAATTCATGTATTTTATGTTTCCCAAATTCTTATCATAGGACAGTAATTTCGAACGGATTCTTTTCTTTGTGATTATGAGGCTTCCCTCTAACTCCGCTACACTATGTATCTCCTATGCATGTTTGCTTAGAAAATGCTTATGTCTACCGTTGTTACTCGTGTAATAATTATGTTTTATCTAGATACAATGTGTTAATTCACGAGTTCGCCCACACCTTGTTTGAATATGGCTTGCCAACAACTACACAGAGCAGGGTAAGATAACGCGGTGCTGCTGCTGTTGTTGTTGTTGTTGTTGTTGTTGTTGCTGCTGCTGCCGTCGTCGTTGTCCTCGTAGTCGTCTCGTCGTTGTCGTTGATGTTGGTATTGCTGCTGCTGCTACTACTTCTACAGCTACTACTACTACTACTACTACTACTACTACTACTACTACTACTACTACTACTACTACTACTACTACTACTACTACTACTACTACTACTACTACTACTACGACTTGTTGTCGTCGTCGTCGCCGCCGTCGTCGTAGTCGTCGCCATCGTCGTCGTCGTCTCGTCATTGTCGTTGTTGTTGTTGCTACTGCTGCTGCTATTACTGCTACTACTGCTACTGCTGCTACTACTACTACTACTACTACTACTACTACTACTACTACTACTACTACTACTACTACTACTACTACTACTACTACTACTACTACTACTACTACTACTGTATTTATAATTAGATCAGGACTGCATACAACCAAGCCCGAGCTTCATCCACATGGCTGGTGACGAGTTATGACATGTCCACAGAATATGAATATTTCGCTGGAGCAAGCAGTATCTTCTTTAATGGAGACCATCAATTTGAGGCTGGAAATGTCATGAATCAGTAAGAGATTGTACATGATAATAATGCAGCCAATGGACCTTTGCAGTTTTTCCATCAATCATATGATGTCATAATCAACTACGTGACGTGCAGGATGACGTCATAGTCAACGACGCCATGAACGGCGTAGACAAGTTCGTCACGAACGCATAACTGACGACAGACTAAGCGTTGGTGTACGAATTGTATGGCTTTACTGTTTACTGTAAGCATGCTGTTGAATATTTTGAAACTAATTTATTTGGGTGCTGAAGCGTGGGTGGAACATAGCTAGGGATGGGCTGGGCATATCTAAAACAGGAAAGGTCCATTTCCTCTTGTTTCGGGTAGACGACAGTTTATTAAATTATGCCGATAATATAATCAGATTTTGACTGAAATCACAGAGATTTGGGTTGTAATGGTGTTTAACAACATAATATCTTCGTTTGAAAGCAATAATATAGGAACACTGTAGACTAGTTTGAAAATAGCATTGACTGAAAACTGCCTCTATTGTTAAATTCAATTGAATATATTCATCAGAATGCTTTAAATAGTAAGTGATTTACAATACCACGCCATCGACACATCACCAACATCCCACCAAGCGCCTATCAACACTCCATCAACAACCCATCAATAATGTGCCAGCATCCACCAACACGTCATCTACACGTCATCAACAACCCGTCAGTAACCAACGAAATGCCTATCAACGGCAGATCGAGAATTTAGCAACATTCTATAAATTAAAAAAATCAACACGTCATCAACAACGTCAACCTGTCAATAACGTCGCAACAATTCTTCAGCAATCTGTCATCGACGCAACAAACTACTAACAGCCCATCAATAAGCCATCAGCATCTATTAACACTCCAACACGGATATTCCACTGGGGGATTTTATGCATCTGACGTAAAGTACTAATTTTCCGCATTAATTTGAGACCAAGAGCACAATTTCATGCCAACAAATAAAAAAGATATCCTCAATTTAAATTGCTAAAGTAACCGGTAGATAGAGGCGCCATTTTGGACAAGCAGCTGACGTCATCGACACACCTACTCTGTTTTCCCGATCGAGGATAGCCGTAACCAGGGGAGGTAAATCTTGCATCTCGTGGATAATTAGCGTCCTGGCTAAACAACTGACACTTTGCCACAGCGTTTGGAGGAAATTAAAGTGCAATTAGTGTGTCGATGATCGCGCCAGTCATTGAAGTGCTAAATTGTCAAAAATTGTTTTCCTATGGGCAATTTCTATTTTTTTAAAACATTGAAGGTTTGTGCCAGGAGCGTGTTTGCGATCAACCAGCTACAACAAATTCTTGAAAAATATGTTAGTTGAATAAATGTTGAATGTAATTTCTCTGAAAGCTGTTGCTATTGCAACTTCTGCTTCCAGTCAAATTCCAGTTTCAAAATATTCAACAGGCAGTAAATATGGGTCAACATTTAAAAATTTGGGATCAATTAGTTAACCCTTTCAAGGACAGAAAAGCAGAAAGCTTAAAATTTACCCTGCATATGCCTATTGTGTGAAACTAATTAGTTTGGAAGCTACTGCAACATAATTCCAGGAAAATTTAATTCAGAATATTCAACACTCAGCATAGTTATTTTAAAATTGGGAGTAAACGTTGTAAATGATTAATAACGCTGGATTTCAATAGTGTGAAAGCACTAAACTACTAATTATGTCTAGCGTACACTTGTCATTATTTACTAGCTGTCATTATTTACTAGCTGTCACATACTATCGTCTACAAAGTAAGCCGCTAAGCGGTTGCCTATAAGTGACCGACCGGGCAATCAGCGACATCGTTTCATTTTGGTTTGCAAATCCCGTTTTACAATTGATGCAAGCAAATACGACGTTAATTGTCGAGTTTGATTCTGTTATATTAAAATTAAGTACCGCGCCTTTTGTTTTGAATATGCATGACACATTATTTTAAAATTATGCGGACTATATGTTCTAAACTTGTGTCTCCCAAATTTAAATGTGGAAGATATCCTTCCAGTGCCGATGTTATGAAGCCATCTTTCAGTTAGCCCCTTTTCATGCGGATGCTTCCGTGGATCGGTATCTGAAAATGTGAATTTCCGTACCCTTTCCATGATCGTTTCTATTACTGCAAGCCCATGCTTGACATACGGACATGATGCGATTTAACCATTTCACGCCAGGACTGGCCTCTGCAATCGTCAAGTTGAGGACGCAGGTCAAAAGAAGGCTATTTTGATAATTTACAACTAAAACGACTGTCTCAGTAACCGAACCAGCCATTCCGGTGGTCAATTTTCAAAAATAGTCTTCGCTTGGCCTGCAAATGGCCATTCAATAAGGAAATATTCTGATTTTCCTGACAGAATTTGGTTATTAAAGTTTTAATTAATATTCGGCCTCCATAACGCGAAGTAAACAGGTAAATCTAAAAGCGCTGGCGATATTTTGCTGGTGTGTCGTTGACGTCATAATCTCCCGGTTTCTCGCTCTCGTTGAGAGAAAATGGATGCGCCCAGGAGTCACGTTTTCGAGCGTTTTGGGCATATTCATTTTATTATTTCTCGGCAATGGAACAGTGTATTTTATATTTTTTTGCGACAACTATTTCGGATTATAGTATATTTTTAGTTGACTTATTCCCGATTTTCACTGGAATTTCCCTTTAACAACCCATCAAGATTTCATCGACACCTCATCAACACATCATTTATTTATATTCTGTTAATACTGATTCGCGTAAGCCTAAATACCCCCCCCCCCCCCACTTCACTGTAAGAGCAGGATTGCATTGCATACACTCGTGCGTATGTGCGTGCGTGTGTACGTGTGTACGTACACACGTGTGCGTGCGTGTGTGCGCGCGTGCATGAGTGAGTGAGTGAGTGAGTGAGTGGGTGGGTGGGTGGGTGAGTGAGTGAGTGAGTGAGTGAGTGAGTGAGTGAGTGAGTGAGTGAGTGAGTGAGTGAGTGAGTGAGCGAGCGAGCGAGCGAGCGAGTAGTGCGTGCATGTGTGCATGTGCACGTTCCCGCATATGAGCCAGACCACACGCGCGTGCATGCGTCCGTGCGTGCGCGAGCGAGCGAGCGAGCGAGCGAGAGAGAGAGCGTGCGTGCGTGCGTGCGTGCGTGCGTGCGTGCGTGCGTGCGTGCGTGCGTGCGTGCGTGCGTGCGTGCGTGCGTGCGTGCGTGCGTGCGTGCGTGCGTGCGTGCGTGCGTGCGTGCGTGCGTGCGTGCGAGGGAGAGTGCACGTGTGTGTGTGTGCGTGTGCACGTTCCCGCACATGCGCCGGACCACCTGCGTGTGCACGCGTGTGTGCGTGCGTACGTACGTATGTGTGTCCAGAGCTGTATTTAAAGAACTACTGACACGATCTGACTCACGGTTTAACAGCACAACGGATCATACCATGAAAGAGGTGTTCCATGCTTTCCAAGCTATGATCCGAATAAAAAAACCAGGATCCGATTGGATCAAATTCAGTTTGTGTGGATATCTTGGTAACTTCTGGTTTGATTTGGCTCAAATTTTCAAACAAGAAATGGTGTGGCCGTACATTAGGAATCCAGAAAAATGTACAATGTGACAAAAGAACGGATCTTTCCAAGTTTATCCATAGATCATATGACGTCGTATGACGTCATAACCAACTAAGTGACGTGTAGGATGGCGTCATAAATGACTGGATATATCCCTTGTTAAACGCTTAATCTTCCGACACGCTGTACGAATTGTATGTTTTTGCTATTTAATGAACATGCTGTTGAATATTTCGAAACTAATTTGACTGGGCGCTGTTGCTGCTATAGGCAGCAACAGCACCCATTCAAATTAGTTTCAAAATATTCAACAGCTTACCTGTATAGTTTTCTGGAAATTGATAGTCAGGGAGTTCAGGGATCGATCGATCTCAACACGAGCGTAATGTTGGTGGAGCTTAGCTACAGATGGGGCGGGCCTAGCTAAAAATGGAAAGGTCCATTGGAGGCGCGATCGATGGTCTACAATATCTGATTGCTCTTGTTTCCGTTACAGCTGCCATCCTAGTCGAACATGTCAAAGCTCGCAGGAAGGTCGTGCCAGGCTTCTTCAGTATGACCCTACATTGCACAACATTCTGAGCGAGATATACACTAATAACAGACCTCACTTGCCAACTGTTCTGTCACCATGCGTGTGATAACATACCCAGCAGAGAACGAAATATAATATAAATTGCACAGGTCCCTGGTTCTTATCTTCTTTTGGGACAATTTATATAAGTTATATTTCTTTTTGTCTGTTGTGTGTGAGAGTCAGGTGCAGGGTTGGTGGGGGTGCAGTAGGGAAGGAGGGTGGGGAGGAGAGCCAGCTTTAGGGCCTAATTGTTTATTTTAGGACTATGTTCGCTTTATGAAAACGTCCAATTTGCCGTTGCTCAGCATGCGCTAGCACAGTAAATACTTGCCAACGGATTTAGTTCCAATTTAAGCCGAGATGCCACTAATGAATGCCAGGAAATGTATGAATGGTTCGCCTAATCACTACAGTAAAGCCGCTCCGGATGAATAACGCAGTCCTCATTGCGTGGCCGCTCGAGCGGTCACGCATATATGTGCTTGTGTCTAGAATTGCCCATGGGCGCGGCCATTTTGCGCAAGGGATTGTGGTCTCCAACCGCTAACTAGAGAGAGAGATTTAGCGCGTCTTTATTTTTAGATTGTAACCATAGATTTATGATATATATTGGCTAGATCGCTCATTGGCATACGCTCACTATGTGGGCTGGTGGACCGACTGACTGCCATCTGACACAGACGATTAGCTGTGCATATAGCCTTCAAAAGTAAGTAAATCTTTTATTGGTAATTGGAATAGAAATTTTGCTTAAACTACGGTGAAAAAAGAAATTGGGTAAATACGGTAATACGGAGAGACTTATGGAATTACAGAAATGTGTTAAAACCTAACTCATACATTGCTGAAATTCCACATATTTCTGTACATATAAATATATGATAACTTCCATTCATTTTGGAAACTGCTGCCGTAAGCTGTTCCTGCACACATGTAGACAACTTTCAGCATTATTGCTAACTTAATCTACACAAATCTTTCATGGACTGGCCGTGAAACAACTAGGCCTTTGAAACCTGAAACCAGCAAGATAATGGTTAAAGCAAGTTTTTCAATATCTCAGTTTCCTCGAAACCTGACACCGTTTGGTATAGAAGACAACAAAAATAAATTAACACGTTTTAAAAACAAGGTAGAATTTATCTTTTTCTTTGTTAATATAGTAAATTATATACATGTATGAGCTGTACTGCAAAACCGCCGAATCTATGATATAGAACATCTAAAAAATAAAATAACATGTTTGCAAACCAAGACAGAATTTCTGTTTTTGTTTTGTGGGTATATTAACTTATTTATGAGCTGTAAAACGTAGCCTAAGCGTTCGAATCACTGGTAATAAGTGAGCATATATTTTAGCAAGAGCGGTCAAATATTGTAGGTAAGCTGATACAAATTTTGAAACTAAGTTGAGTGGATGCTGTTGCTGCTTACGGCAGCAACAGCAACCCGTCAAATTAGTTTCTAAATATTAAACAGCATGTTTATAAAATAGCAAAAACATACAATTCTTACAACATGTTGGACTATTAAGAGTTAAAGACTGGCCAAATACAAGCGTTTATGACGTAATGGTTATGATGTCAGCATACATGTCACTTAGTTGGTTATGACGTCATATGACGTTGTATAATCGATTGATAAACTTGGAAAGGTCCATTGAAGATGGACTACGTGTTGTTGTAAGAACTGCATGTCTACTATTTAATACATATTCTGTTGAATAAATTTGACTGGGCGCTGTTGCTACCATAGTTAAATTTGTTTCAAAATATTCCACAGGTTACCTGTATAGATTTCAGGAAATTGATAGTTATGGCATCCATGGATCGATCGATCCCAACTTAGCGAAGTGTGGGTGGAGCTTAGCTAGAGGTGGGCGGGGCATAGCTAAAACTGGAAAGGTCCATTGCCTATAGGCGCTGCCATTTTGCGCAAGAGACTGTGAGCAATGTCAAGTTGTATGCCAGGAGGGGACATTTTTTGGTAATTTACCACTGGAATGACTCTCGAGACAGTCATTCCAGATTCCACTGGCAAATCTGCAAAAAAAACCCAGCCTTCTCTTGGCCTGCAATAGACATTCAATGTCTAAATATTTTAACAATCTTTACCAAATTTAGACAGTAAATGTTTAATATATTATGACGACAATACCAGGTCCTGTGTCTGTTTCATTTTCTCCTTATTTATGTATTATAGCATAAAACACTAGGCTGACATTCGAGATAGTCCATACATTTCCATTGTTATGTCTTGTAGAGCGTCGGGGCAATGATTTTATTATCATGGACACATTTTACTAGTCACAATGTGTGTGGTAAATTTTCAAAGTAAAACATGTATAATAATATTGTAGAGCATGAAAAAGTAGACAAAATTCGCTAAAAATAACGTATGTATGACTTTCATTAGTAATTTATTGTCCTTAATCCTTCACTGGGAAAAGAGCTGTGCATGGAATTATTGAGCACTATGGATAGATAACTGATGTTCTGAATTTCCAGCCAAAATAACATTGTAGCAGGTTGTTTAGATACAGAAATCAACAGAAAGGGTATGAATGTGTTAGGTTAGTAATGCCTGCAATGTGTTCAGTCCAAAAATTCCTCCCATATGGTTAGTTTGAATATGCTAATGAAGTATTGAGTTAAAAATGTTTTCCATGAAGTAATCTAATTCGTTTTCATGCTGAAAATTAGCTGAAATTTTAGCCAATTCACGTTCTTCACTGCCCTATTGTCTGTAGGTTATGCTCGGCCCCAGATTTTCATCCACATAGACTTGAGTTTGATTATGCTAGCTATATAAAAAGATTTCTAGATGAAGTAATTTCATAGTATGCAAATCCATACCGAAAACTTATGAAAATTGTATCTGATTCATGCTTTTCAGTGCCCTACTGTCTGTAATATATTCGGCCCCAGTATTTCGGACACATAATATTGACAATTCAAAAGAAATTCTACAGCGAAGTAATTTGTCAGATCCACGGTTTTCAGTATGCTACTGTCTGCAATAGATTCGGTCCCAGAATTCCACTGATGTGTTTAGATCGTATATAAATGCACTTTTAAAATGTCGAGTTTAAAAATAGTCTACCATAATGTAATCTCGCAATATGTAATTTAGTTGCGTCCAACAGTTATCAGATGTCAATAATCTACTATTTTAAGTACCAATATCTGCATAATCTGTTTTCACTCTGCTTTCAAACATATTTACATTTAGAACTCTTTATAGTGTTGTACGGAATATTGCACAATTCTACCACCAAGTAATTTCATAGTATGTAGTTATATAATCGACATATGCCACGATTGTAAGATAGTTGGTTCACATTCATCACATTCACCACATTCCGATAGCTGTTGATATGTCCTAGCATATTGCATGTAATAGCTTCGACCCCAAAATGACAGCGATATGTTTACATATGTATATGAATACGTTAATGAAGTATTGAGTTTAAACGGTTTATACCATGAAGTAATTTCGTAGTACACAATTTAATCTAAAAGCTCCGAAGGCAGCTCTAGACAAATTCGATGCCTGCCACCACAAACACCTATGCACCATCACTGGGCACCGATGGCCAGACAGCATAATTTCCACAGATGCGCTATGCAAGATGTGGAATACGTCACCGCTGTCTGTAAAAGTCACCCAGCAAAGATGGCCCATGATTGGCCATGTGCTAAGGATGCCAAAAGAGACACGTGAACAGAGATCCTTCGAATTCGACCTACACGGAGCCAGCAAATACAAAGCCAGGAAATGACGCCACTGCATACATCTGCTAAGCATGCTACGAGGTGACCTCAAGAAAGCAGGACTTGGTACACCCAAGTCAAAAATGGACGTGAGGAAGCTAAGGACTTCGGCTGAGGACAAGACACATTGGGTAAAAGCGAAGAAGAACCGATTGCAGCTGTAGGATGTTTCTGCTACTACAGCCACAGAATACAGTAATCATACATAATAGATTATGTGTGAAATCACACCGATCTGTGCTGTACCCAAAATATTAATATATGTATATATTGCATTACAAATAGATGTGCGGAAAGCCACCATGGTCTGTATTGTACCAATAGTATTCTATTACACGTCAATTATGTGTGCAATCACATCAGTCTATATTATACCACATACAATGCTACAGGTATATATTATCACTATTAGGCAGTGGGTCGAACAACACCGGTCTCTTCGTTTGACCAGACTAAAACTTACCCTAACTTGCACTACATACACTATGAAAAATTATGACTGTATATAATAGAACCCATATCTTTACTTTTCGGAATCGCTGTGACCCATCTGTTTAAAAAGCAATCTAACTAAAAAGTATAATTCAGCCAAAATTTCCTCTCAGCTGTAAACAATATATCATATCATTGCTAGCTATATTCATAATTAAATCAAATTCTACAGTGAAATAGTGCCATAGTCCGCAATTCCATACCAAAAATTGGCTTAAATTTTGATGGATCAGTGATTTTCAGTACCATACTGCCTGCAATAGGTTAGCCCCCTATCCGGTTCTAAATTCATACATATGATCAGATCGGTATATGAATACGCTAATAAAGTATCAAGCTTAAAAATGTCTAGCATGAAGTAATAAGCTAATAAAATATTGATTTTTTAAAATTCCACCATAAAATAATTTTATAATACACAACTTAGTAACGACCAAAATTGTCAGATGCTAATAATTTATGTACCGATATCTATGTACTCTGTTTGTAACCACTTTTCGAACATCTAGCCATACAGAACTCAATATCTATTATTATGTACTCGTGCTGTACGAAATATTTCACGATTCTAATATCAAATAATAGCATAATTCCAAAGTATGTCCATGGGGTTAATTGTTCGCAATATGGCCCCATTGAAAGATAGTTGGTTCACATTAGCCACAATCGGATGGATGTCAGTATGTCCTGGCATATCGCTTGTAATAGGTTCGGCTCCAGAATTTCACCCATATGTTTAGCTAGATATATATATGAATGCGCTAATAAAGTATGGAATTTTAACAATTTCTACAATGGAGTAATTTTGAAACATGCAATTTAGTCACAACTTACAGTTTTCCAATGGTAACAATTTACTATATATTCTGTATCAGAATCTCTATACTCGGTTTATAACCAGGCTTTCGAACATAATACCATCTAGAACTCGCTAGATATTGCACGATTCTATTATCAACTATTTCTTGTAATAATGTGAAAATCTTTCTATATATCCTATAATTTAGCTCCGGATAGAATCTGAATTATCAAACAAAACCCCCAGAATTTACACATATCGTCAACAAGATGTATGGAAAGATGGCCGGACGGCCCCAAAATATAATCTGCTTCTTCCAATAGCCCATAGCTAATCCTATCTAAGGCAGATGTCATTACAGCCATTTTAAACATATGACACTACCAAGAAACTATCATTATCACGATCGCAATCACCATCAGCACTACATGGCAGAGGTAAGAAACTGTAAATGATAGTAAGAACCAATGTAACATTGAATCTTAATATAACAAGATAAACACACTTCTCTCTGTCCTGCAAATATGTTGTCAATTTATCACATTGTCTAATGGCCTATGTCTTTATGGTACATTGACTTTAACTCGAATCCCATGTCTTCTTATTGTGTATAGTGACTGTACCAGTTCTACATGTATGATTTATTTTGTGTTCTATGTAGGGGCCCAAGGTCTAGATATAGTCACTGTCTTTGGTGGAGAACCTGTTGTGCTACTGCAAATTGTATATTATATATAAAATGAATTTGAAGCTCAACTTGAATTATAATAATATCCGACCATGCTATTTACCATTGATGCCTTGCATCAATTTGTGTACTTGTAAGTAATGTTATCGGAATTTATACCGGTCTCGGCGCGAGTGGGTCAGTTAATGTTGGCGTGCCCCATGAAATAGAGAAACATTTGCTGATTACACGAGATACCGTATGAAATGCCTGTTGAACATCTGTGTTATTTACCCATTATATAATGCCCTGACTCCATATTCGATGTGACTATTGGATGGGACATTCCTTGAATCTGTTGTTTGTACAGGTAGAGACTTCTCAAAGAAAAGGCCTCCGTCTGAAGTAACCCAACACCTCATACACATGTTTATCTATTTAATGCGATACGAGAACTTTTAAAGTGTATAATACGATACAGACAGAGGAGGATAGAAATAGGCGTGAGTCTAGACCCTAGCATTGGGAACTAGCAAATAAACGCCTTAAAGATTACAACACACACGAGGATAGAAATGACTTACAAGCATTACAGAATGGAACTTTCCACTGTATCCATCCGTCATATGACGACATAATCAACAACGTGACGTGTAGAATGGCATCACAATCAATGCCATTGTAACGTCATGAATGGCGTAGATATGTACGTCACGAGCACATAATTGAAGACTGGCTATCCCTTGTTGTACGACTTGTATGTCTGTACTTTTAATAAACATGCCGTTGAATATTTTGTAACTAATTTGACTGGACGCTGTTCGCCGCAATTAAGTCTGACATGCTTTAGGCAATTATGTCTGACATGCCATAGGCAGAAACAACAACCAGTCAAATTAGTTTCAAAATATTCAACAGCTTACCTGTATAGTTTTCTGGAAATTGATAGTCATGGAGTGCAGGGATCGATTGGGTGAGGTGTCGGTGGAACATAGCTAAAGACGGGCATAGCTAAAAGTGGATTCCTCCATTGGTTTGATTGTCCTATATAGAGTCCCTAAAAGCAAGAATGTTATGTAAAGGTAGATAATGATATGTACAGGTTGATAACAAGCATAGATAATGTTATGTATAGGTTGATAACAGGTATAGATACTGTTATGTACAGGTGGATAACAGGTAGATAATGTTTTATATTTCCAGGCCGGCAGTTTAAGAACTTAGATATGTAAAAATAGAATATAGGCTTTTATGAAGTTAGGATTTTACCATAAAATCTAGTGTTTCAGTAATCCAGTGGGAAAGATTTCAGCAAAGAACCCTTTGTTCTGGTCCCATAATATGCCCTACTTGACAGAGGGATACATTTCTAGCTTTGCCCGCCAATGGACCGTTCCAGTTTTAGCTATATCCCGCCCATCCCTAGTTAAGCTCTGTCCGCACCTCGCTCGTGTTGCGATAGATCCATCCCTGAACCTCTTGACTATCAATTTCGAGAAAACCATACAGGGAAACCTGTTGAATATTTTGAAACTAATTTGACTGGGTGTTGTTGCTGTCTAAGGCAGCAATAGCGCCCAGTCAAATTAGTTTCAAAATATTCAACAGAATATTTATTAAATGGTAAAGACATACAATTCGTAAAACGTGTTGGACTATTAAGCGCCAAAGACGGACTATATCGAGTCATTCATGACGTCATGATTATGACGTCAGCCCGAGCGTCTCATAGTTGAATATGACGTCATATGGTTGAGCGAGGAAATGGACTCACGAATTTCTATCTAAGTCCGCCCACTTTTTGCGCAACTCCGCATGGCATCAGAAACCAGACATCTTTCCACTGGATCACCGCGCCAAGACTAAGACGTTTAGGTTTAGCCGACCAGCTTTCACATGTCTGATATACTCACACTCCGACGATCGTACTTTGGCCTAGGGTTGGTTGGGGTAGGGATTAAACTGTGTGTAGGGCCACTAGGGGACATTATGTGGATGCAACTATGGGAAGGAAAAAAACATGGAAGGTGTGTGTGTGCGTGCGTGCGTGCCCGGTGGTCCAGTGGAAAGATGTCTGGTTTCTGATGCCAGGCGGAGTTGCAGCATGGCGGTTCGATCCTCGACTGGGGATATGGTGATCAACAAATCAAACTAATGGATGCATGACTGTCGGTTGGTTAGCATGTGAAAATTGAAGCCGCACGTTGCCAGTGCGTCAATAAAAAAAAAATACATATACTGCCAGGGCCGTGATGGAGTCAGAGTACAATAGGCTTAAAAGCCAAGGATTGAATTGTGGTAGGTGCATCCACAGATAGTCCCATATGAATCGGCAGAGTGTCAGTATATCAGATATGTGAAAGCTGGTCGGCTAAACCTAGACTTCTTAGTCTTGGCGCGGTGGACCTCTTATAAGTAAGACCGAAATTCGTAGTTCGTAGTTCGAAATTGGACGGGAGCAGGCATTATAGGGTAAATATTAGATGATGCAGCTTAAGCCATAGGCGGCAGGCCTACATAAAAACTGAATAACGAACTACGTTCTAGCAATAAGATGCAATCCGATATACGGTCTGGACTGTAATTCAAACTGAAAAAAATTCTATTAGGATGGCGCATATATGGATTGTCAGGCCGATCCATAGACTGATTAACGAACTCGTTCAAGCAGTAAGATACAAAACGAATTATGGTCTGCACTGTGATTCAAACTGAATAACAGTCTAGAAGGAAATTCAGTCTTCATCCAAATTACGGTCTGGACCGTGATTCAAACTGAATTATGTTCTAGCATGTGACGTCATCCGAATATAGGTCTGGACTGTGATTCAAACCGAATTATGTTCTAGCATGTGACGTCATCCGAATTACGACCTGGACCGTGATTCAAACTGAAGTACATTCTAGCAAGCGATGTCATCCGAATTACGATCTTGACTGTGATTCAAACTGAATTATGTTCTAGCATGTGATGTCATCCGAATTACGATCTTGACTGTGATTCAAACTGAATTATGTTTTAGCATGTGATGTCATCCGAATTACGATCTTGACTGTGATTCAAACTGAATTATGTCCTAACATGTGATGGCATCCGAATTACGGTCTGGACTGTGATTCAAACTGAATTATGTCCTAACATGTGATGGCATCCGAATTACGGTCTGAACTGTGATTCAAACTGAATTATGTTTTAGCATGTGATGTCATCCGAATTACGATCTTGACTGTGATTCAAACTGAATTATGTTCTAGCATGTGACGTCATCCGAATTACGACCTGGACCGTAATTCAAACTGAAGTGCATTCTAGCATGCGATGTCACCCGAATTACGGTCTGGATTGTGATTCAAACTGAATTATGTTCAAGCATGTGACGTCATCCGAATTACGGTCTGGACTGTGATTCAAGCCGAATTATGTTCTAGCATGTGACGTCACCCGAATTACGACCTGGACCGTGATTCAAACTGAAGTACATTCTAGCATGCGATGTCATCCGAATTAAGGTCTGGACTGTGATTCAAACTGAATTATGTTCCAGCATTGACGTCATCCGAATTACGGCCTGGACCGTGATTCAAACTGAATTTTGTTCTAGCATGTGATGTCATCCGAATTACGGTCTGGATTGTGATTCAAACTGAATTATGTTCAAGCATGTGACGTCATCCGAATTACGGTCTGGACTGTGATTCAAACTGAATTATGTTCTAGCATGTGATGTCATCCGAATTACGATCTTGACTGTGATTCAAACTGAATTATGTTCTAGCATGTGATGTTATCCGAATTACGGTCTGGACTGTGATTCAAACTGAATTATGTTTTAGTATGTGATGTCATCCGAATTACGATCTTGACTGTGATTCAAACTGAATTATGTTCTAGCATGTGATGTCATCCGAATTACGATCTTGACTGTGATTCAAACTGAATTATGTTCTAGCATGTGATGTTATCCGAATTACGGTCTGGACTGTGATTCAAACTGAATTATGTCCTAACATGTGATGGCATCCGAATTACGACCTGGACCGTAATTCAAACTGAAGTGCATTCTAGCATGCGATGTCATCCGAATTACGGTCTGGATTGTGATTCAAACTGAATTATGTTCAAGCATGTGACGTCATCCGAATTACGGTCTGGACTGTGATTCAAACTGAATTATGTTCTAGCATGTGATGTCATCCGAATTACGGTCTGGACTGTGATTCAAACTGAATTGTGTTCTGGCATGTGATGTCATCCGAATTACGGTCTGGACTGTGATTCAAAGCTGAATTATGTTCTAGCATGTTACGTCATCCAGAATTACCGTCTGGACCGTGATTCAAACTGAATTACATTGTACATGTGATGTTATCCGAATTACGATCTTGACCATGATTCAAACTGAATTATGTTCTAGCATGTGACGTCATCCTGAATTACGCTTTGGACTGTGATTCAAACTGAATTTTGTTCTAGCATGTGACGTCATCCCGAATTACGTTCTGGCCCGTGACTCAAACTGAATTATGTTCTAACATGTGATGCCATCCGAAATAGGCTGTGGACAGTGATTCAAAGCTGAATTATCTTCTTGCATGTGATGGCATTCGAATTACTGTCTGCGCCGTGATTCAACCTGAGTTATGCCCTAACATGTGATGTCATCTGAATTACGGTCTATACTGTGGTTCGAAGCTGAATTATGTTCTTGCACGTGATGGCATCCGAATTACGGTCTGGACTGTGATTCAAAACTGAATTATGTTCTAACATGTGATGCCATCCGAATTACGCTCTGGACTGTGATACAAACTGAATTATGTTCTAGTCTGTGACGTCATCCCGAATTACGGTCTGGACCATGATTCAAACTGAATTATGTCCTAACAGGTGATGGCATCTGAATTACGGTCTGGCCGGTGATTCAAACTAAACTATGTTCTAAAATGTGATGTCATTCTAATTACGGTCCGGACCGTGATTCAATCTGAATTGTGTCCTAACATCCGAATTACGGTCTGGAAGGTGATTCAAACCTGAATTATGTTCTTGCATGTGATGTCATCGGAATTACGATCTGGACCATGATTCAACCTGAATTATGTCCTAACGTGTGAGGTCATCCGAATTACCGTCTGGACTGTGATTCAAAACTGAATTATGTTCCTGCATATGATGTCATCGGAATTACGATCTGCACCGTGATTCAAACTGAATTATGTCCTAACATGTCATGTAAACCGAATTACGGTCTGGACTGTGATTCAGAGCTGAATTATGTTCTTGCATGTGATGGTATCCGAATTACGGTCTGGACCGTGATTCTAACTGAATTACATTCTAGCATGTGATGTCATCCGAATTACGATCTGGACCATGATTCAAACTGAATTATGACCTACGTGTGATGTCATCCGAATTACGGTCTGGACTGTGATTCAAAACTGAATGATGTTTTTGCACATGATGTCATCCGAATTACGATCTGGACCATGATTCAAAGCTGAATTATGTTCTTGCACATGATGGCATCCGAATTACGGTCTGGACCGTGATTCTAACTGAATTACATTCTAGCATGTGATGTCATCCGAATTACGATCTGGACCATGATTCAAACTGAATTATGACCTACGTGTGATGTCATCCGAATTACGGTCTGGACTGTGATTCAAAACTGAATGATGTTTTTGCACATGATGTCATCCGAATTACGATCTGGACCATGATTCAAAGCTGAATTATGTTCTTGCACATGATGGCATCCGAATTACGGTCTGGACCGTGATTCAATCTGAATTATGTTCTAACATTTGATGTCATCCGAATTACGCTCTGGACTGTAATTCAAACTGAATTATGTTCTAGACTGTGACGTTCTCCCGAATTACGGTCTGGACCGTGATTCAAAGTGAATTACATTCTGGCATTGATTTCATCCGAATTACGATCTGGACCATCATTCAAAATGAATTTTGTCCTAACGTGTGATGTCATCCGAATTAAGATCTGGACTGTAGTTCAAACTGAATTATGTTTTAGACTGTGACGTCCTCCAGAATTACGGTCTGGACCGTGATTCAAAGTGAATTGCATTCTAGCATGGGATGTCATCCGAATTACGATCTGGACCATGATTCAAACTGAATTATGTCCTAATGTGTGATGTCATCCGAATTGCTGTCTGGACTGTGATTTAAAACTGAATTATGTCTTTGCATATGATGCGATCCGAATTACGGTCTGGACTGTGGTTCAGAACTGAATTATGTTCTAACATGTGGTGCCATCCGAATTACGCTCTGGACTGTGATTCAAACTGTATTATGTTCTAGCCTGTGACGTTATCCCGAATTATGGTCTGGACCGTGATTCAAACTGAATTATGTCCTAACAGGTGATTGTATCTGAATTACGGTCTGGACAGTGATTCAAACTAAATTATGTCCTAACATGTGATGTGATTCTAATTAGGGTCTGGACCGTGATTCAATCTGAATTATGTCCTCACATCCGAATTACGGTCTGGACTGTGATTAAAACCTGAATTATGTTCTTGCATGTGATGTCTTCGGAATTACGATCTGGACGCTTATGATCATGTCGATAGTCACTTACAGGACTGGCGGTATGATCAGCGAACGAAAAGAAGAAGAAGAAGAAGAAGAAGACGATCTGGACCATGATTCAAACTGAATTGTGTCCTAACATGTGATGTCATCTGAATTACGGTCTGGACCGTGATTCAATCTGAATTATGTTCTAACATTTGATGTCATCCGAATTACGGTCTGGACTGTGATTCAAAGCTGAATTATGTTCGTGCATGTGATGGCATCCGAATTACAGTCTGGACCATGATTCAAACTGAATTATGTCCTAACATGGGATGTGATCCGAATTACAATCTGCTCCGTGATTCAAACTGAATTATGTTCTAACATGTGATGCCATCCGAATTACGGTCTGGACTGTGATTCAATCTGAATTATGTTCTAACATTTGATGTCATCCGAATTACAGTCTGGGCTATGATTCAAAGTTGAATTATGTTCATGCATGTGATGGCATTCGAATTACGTTCTGGACAATGATTCAAACTGAATTATGTTCTAGACTGTGACGGCATCCCGAATTACGGTCTGGACCGTGATTCAAAGTGAATTACATTCTAGCATGTGATGTCATCCGAATTACGGTCTGGACTGTGATACAAAACTGATTAACATTCTAGCATTTGATGTCATCCGAATTACAGTCTGGACTGTGATTCAAACTGAATTATGTCCTAACCTGTGATGTGATCCGAATTACAGTCTGGACCATGATTCAAACTGAATTATTATGTCCTAACATGGGATGTGATCCGAATTACGATCTGCTCTGTGATTCAAACTGAAAAGATTTTCTAACATGTGATGCCATCCGAATTACGGTCTGGACTGTGATTCAATCTTAATTATGTTCTAACATTTGATGTCATCCGAATTACGGTCTGGGCTGTGATTCAAAGCTGAATTATGTTCTTGCATATGATGTCATCCGAATTACGGTCTGGACTGTGATACAAAACTGATTAACATTCTAGCATTTGATGTCATCCGAATTACGGTCTGGACTGTGATTCAAACTGAATTATGTCCTAACATGTGATGTCATCCGATTTACGATCTGACCCATGATTCAAACTGAATTATGTTCTAACATGCGATGCCATCCGAATTACAGTCTGGAATGTGATTCAAACTGAATGTTCTAGCAATACAATGCAATCCGAATTATTGTCTGAACTGTGATTCAAACTGAATTACGTTCAAGAAAGATATTCATTCTGATAACTCAGAATAATGGCCTTTTTACATGGAATAAAAATCATGTGTAATGAAATAACTCGGAATAATGGCCATATTATGGGGGAAAATTGTCACATTTCATAGAATAACTCGGAATAATGGCGATATTCCATGGACTACTTGTCATATTTCATGGAATAAATCAGGATAATGGCCATATTATGTGGACTACTGGTCATCTTTAATGGAATAACTCTGAATAATGGTCATATTACACAGAATAATTGCCATATTTCATGGAATAAATCGGAATAATTGCCATAATACAGGAAAAATGTGTCATATTTCAAGGAATAAGTCAGAATAATGCCCACATTGCACAGAATAATTGTCACATTTCATGCTATAGCTTGGAATAATGGCCATATTCCATGGAATAAATCAGAATGATGGCTATATTATATGGACTAATGGTCATCTTTCATGGAATATATCGGAATAATCGCCATATTATATGGAATAATTGTCATATATCATGGAATAACTCGGAATAATGCCCATAATAAATGGAATGAAAATCCCCACGTTCACTTTTGGCACACACCCTACCACATCTCGCAGCCAGGGGCGGAGCCAAATGTAAATGTCCTTTTGCACTCCGCAATCATATGGGTAACTCACATACCACATTTGGTTGGGTTTTGTCCAACAGTTTCAGATGAGTTGCATTACAATCAATCTCATAACCTTTAGACCTCATCCACCAACACTCCCACCCCCATCCCTTGAGGTGGGGTCAAATGTAAATGTGCTCGTCCATTCCAAAATTTAGTTGAATTCCGTCCAATGGTTTCGGAGGAGCGCACTACAATCAATATATTGACATTTTGACCTATATCTCCAGCAACCGCTGGGTGTTTGGGGGGGGGGGTGGGGGTGGGGGGGGGGGGAGGCGGATGGCGGGACCAAATTTAAATGTGTTCCTGCACTACACATACTACACATTGATATGAGTAACTCACATACCAAATTTGACTGAATTCCACCTAATGGTGACGGATGGACAGATGGACAGATGGACAGACGGACAAACAAACAGATGGACGGAGACGATTACAATATCCCTGACAGTTTTTAAAACGTGGGGATAATAATTGCCATATTTCATAGAATAACTATAATAATGGCCATATTACACGGAATAATTGAAATGTTTCACAGAATAACTCTGAATAGTGGATATATTAGATGGAATAATTGTCATAATTCCCGAAATAACTCGGAATAATGGCAATAATATTTGGAATAGTTGTCACATTTCATAGAATACCTATGAATAATAGCCATATTACACGGAATAATGGTAATATTTCATGGAATAGCTCGAAATAATGGTAATATTGCATAGAATAATTGTCATATTTCATGGAATGACTCAGATGGATGGATGAAATTGACAGAGATTACACTACCATGGAGTTGGAATACTCCGCCAAGTGTACGAATTGTTTGTCTTTGATTGATTTACTATCTACTAAACATTTTGTTGAATATTTTGAATCTAATTTGACTGGGCGCTGTTAGCAAAGTTTTAAAATATCCAACAGTTATCTGTATGGTTACATTAAATTTGGGATTCAAAGTATATAAATCGACCCCAGCGCGCGCATGAGCTTGGCTTCTCTAGAACTCGGCGGGGCATGACTAGAAATGGGCGGGGCATAGCTAAACGGGCGGCGAATAGCTAAATGGATGCCTCTATTACCTGGAATGTTTAGGAGGTTAATGTATATTACTCAATTCCATCCCATTTATACAATAAGTAGCTATATGCCTATTGTTGCTTTTTCTAAACAATGTTGCTGCAAACCTTTTCTCTAAGGCAGCAACAGTTTCCAGCAACATTGTTTCCAAGCTGTAATCCTGTCTATCGTGTTACTTTATCTCTGTAAAGGTTAAATTTAATCAAGAAAATTTAAATATTTGATTATCGAATGTGCATTTACAGGCCAATAGAAGAGTATGTTTGAATTTTTACCACTGGAATAACTGGATAGTCATTCCATTGGTAAATTTGCAACAATCCTGTAAATGGACATTCCTCAAGCCCACTGCATGGCAAAATATTGAAAGAAATTACCGATTGTGTAGGACACGCAATGAAACAGACAACGAAAATCATTTTCTTTACACTTGCAGAAAATACGATGATGAGCGATCAAAAAACAGTCCGTAATACTTTATCACAAGTTTCAACCAAGGCAAACCAAAAGATTTATTAACTATATGCAATGTGCCTGTTCCCATAAAACTGTGTACATGTTTAGTATTTAAAAAAAAGTCAAAGGTTTAAAAGCTGACACCGACAGCGACGACGACGACGACGACGACGACTACTACTACTACTACTACTACTACTACTACTACTACTACTACTACTACTACTACTTTTTTTTTCTTTTTTTTTGAAAAACCGACGCTGACGCAGTCGGACAAACTTCACGGAGGAACTCCTTTAAAAAGGCTTGCAAACCCCCAGAAAAAAACCTGGTGAACTAGTAATCTTGATTAATATTACACCAAAACAATGATAAATAATGAGCATTAATACAATCTATAAATACATATGGCTTAAAAAGTATAGATACAAAACAATAGGCTGATAAAGCTCCGATAGCAAAACAAAACTTAACAAAGGCATTACTATTCAACCCAGGTGTAGTAGTAGACCCGTGTGGCGAGTGCAACTATCCAACAAATGAAAAGTGCCTCGTCAATCTATGACAAATAAGTCAATCATTGACGCCAGTGGGCTGATTCTCTAAAGATCAGCGGGCGTAGTAGCATTTGGGTAGTATAATACATATAGTCGGCAGAAAAATTTCAGAAAAATTGATGGCGCTCTTGTTTACATTTTCAATTTACTTTATTGTAAGGTTTTGTAAATTACCATTCAATCCATGTGTGGTAGTAGGCCCGTGTGACGAGTGCAACTATTCAACAAATGAAAAGTGACTCGTCAATCAATGACAAATAAGTCAATCATTGACGCCAGTGGGCTGAGTCTTTAAAGATCAGCGGGGGTAGTAGCATTTGGGTAGCATAACATATATAGTCAGCAGGAAAATTACAGAAAAATAGATGGAAATAGATGGCGCTCTTGTTTCCATTTTTGATTTACTTTGTTGTAAGGTTTTGTAAATTACCCGGGAACAAATAACCCCATAAAACTCTGTGCAAATTCCTAAAATTACCTGGGACAATTTTATGATTCAATGGCAACTTACTTTATCGTTTGATTATTAAATTACGCAAGTCTGTTTATTTGTTAACATAAATTATTAAACATAACAATATCAAAGTGCAGACTAAAATGAATTACATGACACAGATTAATTAAAAGACACAGATAAATCAGCTGTAGTAATTAAATGATTTAAGCTAGTGCAGGCTCATTTATTTCTACAGCTCCCAACTCTATTGAAACTATGTTTGTTTTGCACCATATGTCCTTGAATACTTTTTCTTTACCATGCTGCTTTAATCTAAAATATTCACAAGGAATATGATTCAGCAGCAATGAACGAAATATTGCCTTTATTGCTCTATTGTGATTGCACATAGATGGATTTTTCGTCTGTGCACACCGATGTTTCCAAATGGCCCAAACACCTATGGTTAGTATTGTTATTAAAATAGTTCTTTCAGACTTTATGATATTTACACCGCTTGATCCAAATTCTCTAAATAAGACTACATGCGTGTCTAGAACAATGGGCTTCGCTCCAAATTTTGCCAAGATTTGGCTGATATAGTCCCAAAATTGTGACGA
Organism: Chaetoderma sp. LZ-2023a; assembly: GCA_034401795.1. Taxonomy (NCBI): domain Eukaryota; kingdom Metazoa; phylum Mollusca; class Caudofoveata; order Chaetodermatida; family Chaetodermatidae; genus Chaetoderma; species Chaetoderma sp. LZ-2023a. The sequence goes on from CM067360.1 coordinate 57,548,355, forward strand.
TATTGGACATTCCGCAAATAAATGCTCGATTGTTTCCTCGTCTGTTTGACATAAGTAACACCTATCAGAAGTCGTAATATTGCACTTGTATGTCAAGTGTCCCACCCATAGCCGTCGATGTAGTAATCGCCACAATAAATCACGAGCCATATTTGGTATGTATGGAGAATGTAAGATTTTCCATACATTTTTCCAACTGGATGGTTTATAGCTTGAGTCATCCCATCTCCTAATTGCTATGGGAGGTGTTACTTGTTTTCGTCTCATAATATGGTACCATTCCTTGGATCTCATCTTGTATTTTAACATCTCATCATCAAGAACTAATGCGGGTTGTGGAGTCAAACTATTATTATTTACATTTGGCAGACGAAACCATTCAATTGGTACAGCATGTTTTATTTTATTTAGCAACCGCTGGACATCTATATGTCTCATATGTGTTTTTCTAGCTACGTCTTGCATTGAAATCCATCTACGTGTTTGAGGGTGTATCATATCAGATAAATGTTGAATGCCATATTTTGCAAAGGACGGTAGATAAAGTACTGCATTGTTATAACATATATTACTATTGCCCCACAATTGCTGTTCTAGTACTTCCTTCCAGCACGTTGGTGGAGGCATGTATCTGTCAAATATTTCTAACTCCGTAACTTGATCTTTAAACACATCTGGTATCATTTGGCTATTCGGAGGTGGCTTCTTTGAGGTAAAAACATGCTCCGCCAGAAATGGTTCTACAATTCTCTCCATGAGAGCTCGTGAAACACATGCTCACGTCTCATCTGATGTAATAAGATCATCCAAAAATTTTAACCTTAAAGAAACACATTTCACTTTAATATCAATTAAATCAAGTCCTCCTTCTAACTTAGCATTATTGAGAACACGATGGGAAACCAAATGATTCTTTTCTTCCCATATGAATGACAATATCAACTCATTAACCTCCTTTTCTACATGTTTTGGCACGTGTACAACAGATGCTGTATACCATAGCCCAGATAATGTCAAGTTGTTGACAACAAACACTCTACCAAAGATTGAAAGACGACGACGCTTCCAATTTGATAATATTCTCTTAAGCTTAGATACTTGTTCATTCCAATTTTGTATTGTATTCGGTTTCCTGCCAAAATAGATGCCTAATATCTTAATGGTATCATTAGACCAATTGATTTCAAGTGGCTGGTCATTCCGCTCTTTCTATGGCCCCAAAAATAATCCTTTGGATTTTCCTTTATTGATTTTCAAACCAGATGCATTTTGGAACTTTTCTAGTACGTGGTTTAAAATTGCAAAATCATTGTTTGAACTGGTAAACACAGTTGTGTCATCAGCATATTGTGACAGCTTAAGTGGTCTTTCTATGCCACGAATACATATGCCTTGAAAGTTATTATTTTGCCTCAATGCTATGCCAAGTGATTCCATCACAATAACAAATAATAATGGCGATAGGGAACACCCCTGTCTAACCCCACGTTCTAAGACAATTTCTCTGGATAATTGATTGTTCACTAAATAGCTACTCTTGATATCCGTATATAAAATCTTTACCCATTTAATAAAGTTTGAGCCTAAGCCAAACGATTGCAAAGAATTAAAAAGAAAATCCCATTCCACACGGTCAAATGCCTCTTCATTGTCCAAGGCAATCACAGCTGAAGGGATGCTATCCTTCTCAACCAATTGTATAAGGTCTCTTATTACCATGGTATTGGTTAGAATTGTCCTCCTGGGTACAGCACATGTCTGCTCTGTTCCAATGATTTCTCCTAAAACACTACCTAGTTTCAATGTTAGTGTTCTGGATATTATTTTGTAGTCTACACATAGTAGAGAAATTGGTCTGTAGTTCTGAATTAGACGTCTGTCATTTCCTTTATATATTAGCCTTACGTATGCCCTAGCCATAGTTGGTGGTAAATGGCCTTTCTAAAAAATTTCAGTGCCTAATTCTTCCATTATTGGACCTACAAGGTGCCAAAACGTTTGGTAAAATTCAACTGGAAGGCCATCACACCCCGGTGATTTTTCTAGTTTCATACCTTTAAGGGATTTAGTTAAATCTTCTAGTGTTAAGGGTTGATCACAAAATTCACTGCCTGTGTCTGACACCTTTTTGTCTATATTTGCTAACAAATCCAATTTTGCATCTTCATCAATTCCCTCTGACTTGTACAATGACTCATAGTAATTGCATACAATAGTACTCATTTCATTGTTGGTAAAGACGGTTGAACCATCCGGCATGTTTAATGAGCACATCACCTTATCTATTGCCCGTGCTTTTTCTAATGTTCAAAAATATCGGGTTGGCTTTTCCCCGTCTGCGTGCATCTGGGCTCTTGCTCTAATTTTTGCACCCTCAAACTCATATTGTTCTATATCTCTTATTTTACTTTTAATTTAAACCAGTAATTCATAATAATTATCTTCACCATTATTTACTTTAGCATTAATTTTCATCAGTGATCGATGAAGTGTTTTCTTGCGTTTGCGTATTTCCTGTGCTTTTCTAATAGCATACTTTCGGGAAACATACTTTAAATCCAGTTTTACATCCTCCCACCATTGCAATGTGCTCTTATATGATGCTTTCCTATTAATCCAATGTTGCCAACAACTCTCTATATTATTCTTATAAAATTCTTCTCCCAACAGTGTTGTGTTTAATTTCCAAAACCCGACCCCTTTTGTTACCCAGTCAGTATTGGCAAAGGTTACACAAACCATGTTATGATCGGAGAATGCAACTGGCTTAATATTAACATCTCTCCAGTACCCTGTTAACAAACTATTCACATAAATTCTGTCGATCCTTGAACCAACGTTACCATCTACCGAAAAACATGTAAGATCTTTACCATGAGGTTTTGATATTCTATAGGTGTCAACTAAATTTTCATTATCACATATTTCTTTTTAAGAGTCTATGTGATGTATCAGTATAAGTTGAAGTTGCATTCCTGTCATTTTCTTTGTCTATGACACAATTAAAGTCACCACCCATTACTAGGTTTTCAGTGATGTTATCTAGTGCTGTTTTAGACATCTCCATAAAAAAATTACGACGTAGTTGATGAGATGCAGGTGCATATATACACAGCAACGTGATACGTGTTTGTTGTATATCTAGCGTGACTCACACCCAGCGACCATTTGCACCTGATACTGAAGAGATTATATTTACATAGGCTGAACAACGAGGGAGTATAGCAATTGCTACGCCTGCACTATTATCCTGAGATAACGAATAAAATATTCTGGATCCAGAAATCTTTTCTAAATTATCGTATGATTCTGACTTCTGAATTTTTGTTTCCTGTATCAAAGCAATGTCAATCTGCTCATTTTTCAGAGTCTCTAGTAAGTGACGTTGCTTTATGTCACTATTTAAGCCTCTACAATTGAGTGTGCAAATTAGCATAAAAGGTAATAAAATGCTGTGTAAAACCGCCATTATTAAGCTAACTAGATTTTGGTTTTTTCGACCCTCTCTTAGACCATTTACCTATTTTACTCACAAACGCTGCATTACTTAGCTCAACTTTTTCCAAATGCTTATATTTTAATATATCTGAATCATGACGCAGATGCCTATATTTAACACCATTTGCCGTCACATATGGAACTAACACCTCTCCTGCCTCTGACCTGTACATGACCATTTCATCAGGTGATTTAGAACTCTGTGTTTGAATGGATATATCAGATTCAGCGACTGACATATTATCGTCTTCTATATCACTTTCCTCTATTTCTGATTCAGAACTCTCTCCATCTTTCTGTCGCTTTGTTCCACTCAATCGATCCGAGACACCAATTACTTTCTCTATATTATTTAAATCGTCTAGATTGAGTGTACTCAGTGGAAAATCAAAGTTAGTTTCAGTATCTTGCGACCTGAATTTTACTTGTCCTAAATTAAAACTCTCTTCCAGAGGGTATTGATCATCATCTTCAACTTGTGTGGAATTACCCTCTCTGTCATCAAACTTGGATTGACTTGTTACTGGAGTAAGACTTAGCCCCTCATCTAGAACCTCTATTTCATCGCCTGCAACTACAGCGATTGGATTCTTAGTTTTTTCCCCATGCTTCTCATTAACATGGACTTCAGCTACAATCTCAGCAACTACTGGTTCGATAACATTTTCCTAAGCAACGTACTTCCCATTAGTATGGATTTCAGCTACAATCTCAGCAGCTACCGGTTCTATGAAATTCTCTTTAGAGACAACTTGCTCTGCACTTTTATCAGCACCCTTTTTGACATATTTGTTCTGCGGGCATCGCCACTTAAAATGATCAGATGATCCACAAACTAGACATTTGTTTTTGTTGGGGCAATCTGTTGCAAGATGTTCTGTGCTTAAGCAGATTCTACACTCTTTGATTTGCCCCCTGTACCATAATGGAAGGATAAATCGACCATCTATGGTGACCTTGCTTGGGAGAGGTTGTTCTACCTTTTCAAACCAAATTCTTCTGATGCCATTTTCTAAGGTTCGATCAAATGGATAGGTCTCGTGTTCTACTTTGTCCACTTTGCCATACTTGATCAATTCAGTGATAACCCGTTCATCTGGGATCTCTAATGGAACCTTCATCTTGACTAATAGACGATCAGAATCTATTTCCTCCACATTACCCACCTCACCCTTCACGACAAGGACCTCGTCGAGCAACTTTTCCTTCACACTTTCATTAACTACGGTGACATTCCATACAGATTTGGAAACATTAACGAGACCTTGAAGGACCCGTGGCCCTGCCCCAACTACATCCTTCAACCCATGATACACCTCAATTGCCGAAAAACCCCAAGCCTTTGTCGTGATTTTAAGACTCAGGGTACGCTTATATGAGGTTGCCATGGTGTTTTATAAAAAGAGGAACCCCATACTACTACAATATATAATACAAATATATAACACCAAGACGTCGGGGAAAGAGCTAAACACTAAATAAATAGTGTCCCCTTTTGAAACCCTGACGTCTACCAACAAATATACGAATAGAGAGTACAGTCGTATATTTGTTAGTTTGAACCACTTTCTAAGTGGTTCACTAACACCTAACCGATTAAAGTGGTTTCCTAATGCATACTAACATATTACAGTCATATATTTGTTAGTCTGTTCGAGTTGACCGGGGACAGCCAACTGACTTTAAGGATTTATATAGTTAAAGAACTAGGCTTGTGCTTACAAATGACAAAGGAATTAAATCCACTCACTCAAGCGATCTTGCCAAATATAATGCGCTAGCCTACGAACTATAGAAATAGCAGACTGGCGCAGCGAGAAATGTATTGCATTGACCCCAGTAAGAGGAGCCCTACTAAATGGCGGAAACGGCCAGCTAAGAGGAATGCCTTTAGAAAATGGAGACACAAAATGCGCTCCAACCAAGACAAGAATTTACAAATTAAACATAAAGTTTGAAAGGAAACACTAATACGAAATATATGTATAAAATTTATCTACAAAATCGCGCTAGAAACTAGCAAATTCGGGCAGCAATTGCAGAGCTAAATAAACGCGTGCGTTCACTTCGACTACTACTACTACTACTACTACTACTACTACTACTACTACTACTACTACTACTACTACTACTACTACTACTACTACTACTACTACTACTACTACTACTACTACTACTACTACTACTACTTTGTTTATCAGTTTCTTCTGCCGTATCTGAAAGGGGTGGCTGTTCAATCGGCATAATTTCAAAGTCACGAGGGACTAAATGGTCAGGAAGATTAAAAGGTTCGGAAACATGTGTGTCTTCCTCTAGCCTAATATCTGAGAGGTGTCGAGTTGCCCGCCATCTTAATGGACAATTGGTTTCGCCGACATACTGTTTTGGCACAATTTGCATGAAATTAGATAAATAACATTTTCAGAGTCACAATTTAGATTAGACTGTAGTTGGAACTTGCTTTTGTTCTGAAAGCTCATGAAAGTATTCTGGTTTGGGAGAAATTCATCTAACTTGCACCTTTTCTTTCCGCATTTGCGAGATTCGCCTACACCTATAATAGGACGATTGTGAGAAATTTTGGTAGGCCGACGATTTGAGGCATTATCTGGAATGGTGTCCCAGCCGTCTAATGTTTCAGATTTGATTTGAGTAACCTCGTGGTTTGAGGGCTTTGAATAGGGTAGAGCAAGCTTCTTCAAAGTTTTTCCTATCACTCGAATTCCTGTGAAAACGGATTATCTGTGATTTTACTATTTCTTTAAAAGTATGCGGTGGATGGAAAGATTTTTTGTGCAATAGCTGATGCGAATCGGTTGGTTTGAAATACACTTTGTAGTCTAAGTAGCCAGTTGTTTCATACTTTGGACCTTTATATACAGTTACATCCAGGAAATCTACGGACATCTCGTCAATGGTTGCTTTTAATTTGATATTCGGATCGTGCTTGTTCAGAATTTCGAAAAATTCATCAAACTCTGCCTTTGTGTGTTGCCAAATCATGAAAATGTCATCAAGGTACCTGCGATAAATGAGGGGCTGTTTTGAACACTTTTCTAACGCTTCCTCCTCCCACTCTGCTACGTAAATATTGGCAAAACATGGGCTAAAGCGCTTGCCCATCGCGCAGCCACAAATTTGTTGGTAAATTTCGCCATCGAATTCAAAATCATTGCCTTTCAGACTCAGCTCTAATAGAGCTATTACTTCTCTGTCTGGCCTGTTGGTGTCTGGGTAGTTCTGGGAATGCTTTACGGATAGAATTTATACCCTTCTCGATGTCAATGTTTGTATGCATAGCATCGATGTCAAGCGTGACCAAGAATGAATTTGGAGGTATCCAGGTCACAGAAACCTGTGATTAGAAGTCTTCTGTATTTTTCAAGAAGCTGGGGTGTCTATTTGCTATTGGATGTAGATGGTAATCGATGTATTCACTGATTCTGTATGATTCTGAGCCACAATCAGAGATTATAGGTCGCCCAGGCGGTGACATTGGGTCCATCCACGAATCTATGGGTTTATGAATTTTTGGCAAAAGATGGAAAGTCCGTGGTTTTGACTCAAGTTTAGCAAAGAGATACTTATGTTGCTTTTCGGTGATCTTCTTGCTTTTGAGTAATTTTTGAAGAATCTCATTTTTTGAGGTGTCTCATGGCTCAGAATCTTCAATAATTGAAAAAATTCACAAATTTAAGATATTTTGGTTTATCTTACTGCCTGAGATTTGTTATTTTGTTTGAGGAAAGCCATATGGCATTAATGTTAACCCTTTACTGGTTAAATTTGTTCAGTAAAATCCAAATATGCGCTTACTTATTTAATGTATATTTGCAGGCACAGACGAGGTCATTCTCGAGAATATACCACTGGAACGACTGTCTCGGTTCCCGAGCCAGTCATTACAGTGGTAAATTTTCAAAAATACTCCAATCCCCACCGGTAAATGGACATTGCCCAAGATCACTAAATTGACCGTTTTTGGCTGGCCATCATGCAAGGGTTAATGTTGAATGATTGAGATGGATATTATGGATAGCTATTTGAGTTTTGCTTTTACCAAGATGTCACGTAGATTCGGATTTTTCTTAAACGCAATTACTGGACGATTGTTAAAGGGTTGTTTCAGTTTCTCCTGTAGGTTTTGATACTCATCTTTCAAGATTTTGGAAATTTCAACGTTTTTCCGATTATAGGTCAGAATGAATGGAATTTTGTCACGTTGATCAGATAAGCCTGGGTCCGAGTTTATTCCCCTTGGCCACTGTGTTTCGAGTTCTTTAATCCAAAATGATTCTCGAAGTTTTCTTTGTTTATCAGTTTCTTCTGCCGTATCTGAAAGGGGTGGCTGTTCAATCGGCATAATTTCAAAGTTACGAAGGGCTAAATGGTCAGGAAGATTAAAATGTTCGGAAACATGTGTGTCTTCCTCTAGCCTAATATCTGAGAGGTGTCGAGTTGCCCGCCATCTTAATGGACATTTGGTTTCGCCGACATACTGTTTTTGGCACAATTTGCATGAAATTAGATAAATAACATTTTCAGAGTCACAATCTAGATTAGACTGAAGTTGGAACTTGCTTTTGTTCTGAAAGCTCGTGAAAGTATTCTGGTTTGGGAGAAATTCATCTAACTTGCACCTTTTCTTTCCGCATTTGCGAGATTCGCCTACACCTATAATAGGACGATTGTGAGAAATGTTGGTAGGCCGACGATTTGAGGCATTATCTGGAATGGTTTCCAAGCCGTCCAATGTTTCAGATTTGATTTTGCGCAAGAATCGTGAGGAGTAACCTCGTGGTGTGAGGGCTTTGAATAGGGTAGAGCACGCTTCTTCAAAGTTTTTCCTATCACTCGAATTCCTGTGAAAACGGATTATTTGTGATTTTACTATTCCTTTAAAAGTATGCGGTGGATGGAAAGATTTTTTGTGCAATAGCTGATGCGAATCGGTTGGTTTGAAATACACTTTGTAGTCTAAGTAGCCAGTTGTTTCATACTTTAGATCTTTATATACAGTTACATCCAGGAAATCTACGGACATCTCGTCAATGATTGCTTTTAATTTAATATTCGGATCGTGATTGTTCAGAATTTCGAAAAATTCATCAAACTCTGCCTTTGTGTGTTGCCAAATCATGAACATGTCATCTAGGTACCTGCGATAAATGAGGGGCTGTTTTGGACACTTTTCTAACGCTTCCTCCTCCCAGTCTGCTACGTAAATATTGGCAAAACATGGGCTCAAGCGCTTGCCCATCGCGCAGCCGCAAATTTGTTGGTAAATTTCGCCATCGAATTCAAAATCATTGCCTTTCAGACTCAGCTCTAATAGAGCTATTACTTCTCTGTCTGGCCTGTTGGTGTCTGGGTAGTTCTGGGAATGCTTTAAGGATAGAATTTATACCCTTCTCGATGTCAATGTTTGTATACATAGCATCGATGTCAAGCGTGACCAAGAATGAATTTGGAGGTATCCAGGTCTCAGAGACCTGTGATAAGAAGTCTTCTGTATTTTTCAAGAAGCTGGGGTGTCTATTTGCTATTGGATGTAGATGGTAATCGATGTATTCACTGATTCTGTAGGATTCTGAGCCACAATCAGAGATTATAGGTCGCCCGGGCGGTGACATTGGGTCCATCCACGAATCTATGGGTTTATGAATTTTTGGCAAAAGATGGAAAGTCCGTGGTTTGACTCAAGTTTAGCAAAGAGATACTTATGTTGCTTTTCGGTGATCTTCTTGCTTTTGAGTAATTTTTGAAGAATCTCATTAAATTTGCTGCAATTATTTTGCCAAAGTGGTTTGCTTGGTAATACTTTGGGTTACTAAGTTGTCGTTGTGCTTCACGTTTATAGTTATCTTTAAGCAATATTACAGTCGCAGACCCTTTATCTGCAGGTTTGATGACAATTTCGCTGCTTTTAGACAAGTCAATTAGGGCCTGGCGTTCCTCATAGTGTAAATTTGGTTGATCATTAGGGAATGCAGAATTTTTAACACGCTCATTCAACATTAACCCTTGCATGATGGTCAGCCAAAAACGGTCAATTTAGTGATCTTGGGCAATGTCCATTTGCCGGCGGGGATTGGAGTATTTTTGAGAATTTACCGCTGTAATGACTGGCTCGGGAACCGAGACAGTCGTTCCAGTGGTATATTCTCGGGAATGACCTTGTCTGTGCCTGCAAATGTACATTAAATAAGTAAGCGCATATTTGGATTTTACTGAACAAATTTAACCAGTAAAGGGTTAACATTAATGCCATATGGCTTTCCTCAAACAAAATGACAAATCTCAGGCAGTAAGATAAACCAAAATATCTTAAATTTTCTAATTTTTTCAATTATTGAAGATTCTGAGCCAGTGCGTTGACAATATTGACTACTACTACTACTACTACTACTACTACTACTACTACTACTACTACTACTACTACTACTACTACTACTACTACTACTACTACTACTGCTACTGCTACTGCTACAACTACTAGTACTACTACTAGTACTACTACTACTGCTACTACTACTACTACTACTACTACTACTACTACTACTACTACTACTACTACTACTACTACTACTACTACTACTGCTACTTCTACTACTACTACTACTACTACTACTACTACTACTACTACTACTACTACTACTACTACTACTAGTGGTAGGTATGTATGTAGGTATGTAGGTAGGTAGGTAGGTAGGTAGGTAGGTAGTAGTAGTAGTAGTAGTAGTAGTAGTAGTAGTAGTAGTAGTAGTAGTAGTAGTAGTAGTAGTAGTAGTAGTAGTAGTTGTAGTAGTCGTAGTAGTAGTAGTAGTAGTAGTAGTAGTAGTAGTAGTAGTAGTAGTAGTAGTAGTAGTAGTAGTAGTAGTAGTAGTAGTAGTAGTAGTAGTAGTAGTAGCTATACACTAATTCTCCTGAATCCTGTACGGTATAATTGCCAAATTATGAATGAATAGAAAAATATGTGTAGGATGTCAAATGATCAAATATCTAGGTCACGGGGTCACTTAGTGTATACCAGAACACACATTTTCATCGAGAACTCTGTAATGTAAGAAAGTAGAATCACTAAATCCCTAAATGGCAGTGCATGTATTGTGGTTGGTTAGATCCACAATTTAGTTTCCCATCAAATGTTCAAATGCCGATGTACCGTGAAATGCGTGAGTCAGCTTCTCCCTGGAGTGAATTCTGGGTACAACAGCGGCCCGCAGACAAATATTATTTTCAAGATCACCAGTAATGATGATCAGTAGCATCCCTAAGTCCAGCAAAAGAAGTAAACCACCACACTTGTCTTACTAAGGTAACGTGCTTTGTCTCGTGATACATATATTCCTAATGTTCTGTTCAATATACGATTCTCAACAGCAACATAATTGAATTCGCCTGTCTTCGCCACGCAGAAAGCATCGTTCTTTGAGAATTACCATCAACAGTACATTAAAGATCTGTAACATCCATGGGAACAATAGTCACATGCGTATTATTATCATCTATTTATTTGCTTGTACCTAATAAAGAGATAATATTTCCAACCGCAATAATAAGGCTGTTATATATTGATGCCGCAGCATGATTTGTTATCGGTTTCAAGATGAGTGTAGTCAGAGATTTTAAGATTAGAGTAATGCAAGTGATTCCAGGTGTTGTGGTTCTTTTTTACTGGTCTCCTACAAGTTGAGCAAAGGAACTTGGTAGGCATTAGGGTTTGGCAGGGGACGATTGGAAGAGAGAGAGGATAGATGGCAACCGGGTCTAGTTAGTCAATGGCCTACGGAGTGGGTTCCTCGTCTTGGTGCTGTAACTGTATTGATTTAAGATTCAATATTATTTATCTGCTTCTTGGATACCAATTTACATATTTTCAATACAGGTTGTCCGCCGAAGGCATTGCCTATAGTGGCGGCGGACACCTAACATTAAACATACATATACAATTACACACACAGCTTAACATAGAATGTGAGATATACTTGTGAATGTACAGATACGGTACTGAGCTAAGTAAACATAGAAAAAAGAACAAACGATACAATACATCTATGTTTTTCCTTTTAGTTATTGAGGTTAGAGATTTGTGTTTGGGGGGGGGGAGAAGAAATGGGGATGGGGTCATGCATGGTAATTACCCCAGCTCAACCTATAAGTTGCTATTTAGTAGTAGCACTTGTTGAGGTGTGTCAGCTTGAAGGAACCAGTAGTCGCGATAGCTGTAATACTGGATTATGATGTTGTAGTAGTAGTAGTAGTAGTAGTAGTAGTAGTAGTAGTAGTAGTAGTAGTAGTAGTAGTAGTAGTAGTAGTAGCAATAGTTGTAGTAGCAGTAGTAGTAATAGTAGTGGTGGTGGTGGTGGTGGTGGTGGTGGTGGTGGTGGTGGCGGTAGTGGTAGTGGTAGTTGTAGTAGCACTAATAGTTGTAGTGGTGGTGGTCGTAGCGGTGGTGGTGGTGGTACATGTAGTAGTAGTAGTAGTAGTAGTAGTAGTAGTAGTAGTAGTAGTAGTAGTAGTAGTAGTAGTAGTAGTAGTAGTAGTGGGTGGTTGTTATGATAGTAGCTATGGCAATGATACAGGAAGTGTGTGATCTTAGTTCTCATGTCATTATGTAATGATAGCTGTTTAGAGTGTTTTCTAGATGTGGTATGTATTGTGTATGTCAGTTTTAGTTATGTCTTTGTAAGATTTTAGTGTTAGTATTTTTTCGCGTGTGTGTTTATCTATATTATTCCACGCTTTGACGACACCAACTGAAATTCTACGTTTCCCTGTGTCCGTTCGTGTGTATCTAATGTGGAGATCATGTTTGTTCCTAGTGTTGTAAGCGTGGATTTCGATGTTGTTTGCAAAGCTGTTGGTTATAGATTTAGGTAGGATTTTGTGATGAAAGGCTATGGCAATGTTTATCATCTGTGACTTACATATATCTGTGAGTTTAAGAAGTTTTTGTGTTTTGAAAATGTTTTGACCCTTTGCTGTTTTTGAGAGCATTTTAACGCATTTTTTCTGCATGCTTTGTATTTTTGTTAATTTGACTTTTTGTGTGTTAATCCAGATGGCATTGCAGTATGTGAGGTGTGGAAGGATCAGTGTGGAATACAGGGTTTTAATAGTGGCTTGTGTTAGGTATGGCTTTAGTCTTTGAATGACCCCATGCCTGTTGCCACTTTAGCTGTGACTACCTCAATTTGTTTGCCTCAGGTCAGGTTCTTGTCTAAATAAACTCCTAAGAATTTAGCAAAAGGAGGTTGTTTTCTCTTTTTTACTAATATAAATTTTTGGAATACTATTGTTTCTTGATTGTCTAGACTTTGAAAATAGCATGTAGTTTGTTTTATCAACATTTAATGATAGCTTGTTTACTTTGAACCAATTAATAACTTCTTCCATTTCTTTATTTACTCTTTCGTATAATATATCTAAGTTTTTGTCGGAGCAAAAGGCATTGGTGTCATCGGCATACAGTATTAGTGACAAATTATGGCACATCGTATCAAAAGCTTTTGAAAGGTCCAAGAAGGTGCCCATTATATGGTTTTTCTTTTCAATTGATTCAATTATTTTTTCTGTCGTTTCAGCTAGTGCGAGCATCGTTGAGTGTTTCTGGCGGAATCCATACTGTGAAGAAAATAAAATTTCCTTTTTTCTAGGTAATTGATTAATCTATTAAATGTTAATCGCTCCATTAATTTAGAAAAAAAGTGGAAGTATTGAGACAGGCCTGTAATTTGTGAAGTTGGACAAGTCTTTTGCTTTATATATTGGAGTGACACGTGCAGATTTTAGTTTTGATGGAAATATGCCTTGTACTATTGATTGATTGCAGATATGGTTGAGTGGCGTTAGTAAATCAAATATGCAGTGTTTAAATATGCTCCATTTAAACCCATCTACGCGGCACTTTTCGCAGGATTGAGTGAATTAAGTATAGTGATGATTGCTTCATTGTTAACAGGATAACAAAAAAACGAGGAGGATTGATAAGCGGAAGTATCTGTGAGGTAATCACTGTATTTAATTCCTGATGTAGATATGATTTTCTTTGAGAGATCTGGACCTATGTTAACGAAATATTGATTGAAACCGTTTGCAATTTCATTGTTATCCGTGATTACCATGTTATTGTAAAGAAGCTAGGTCTGTTGTGCTTTTCTATTGTTTTTATTCAAAAGTGATTTTAGAATTTTCCATGTTTCATTTATATCATTTTTGGATTGCTCAAATTTATTCTGATAATAGTTCTTTTTTGATGTTTTTATTATTTGGTCCAACTTATTTCTTTATTTTTAAAACTTTGTCTCATTATACTTTGTTTGACATTTTATAAATGTCAAATAAAGTTGCTGCATTTTTGACAGGCAAATATCAATCCTCTTGTCAGCCATGGTTTAGTAGGGTTGTGCTTGAATACTTTCTTTTCTTTCATGGGGAAACTGTGCTCAAAGATGTTAGTGCATATGTTGTGGAGCTTGGTGTAGGCATCATCACATGACTCTATATCTATCACAGTCTACCTGAGACATGGCCTTTTTATATTTTTCAATGTTGACCTGATTCATTTCTCTACACTTAATTTTTTCATTTTTAAATGGTTTACTGTAGTTTGCCTGTTTTTTCAAGGATAACAATTGGTAGGTGATCTGATGTGTCTGTTACGAAAACTACTGAATGTATTTTGTTGATGAAACTGATATTATTACTGAATATATTATCAATAGGTGTAGTCAGAGATTTTGAGCTTAGAGCATTTCAAGTGAATCCAGGTATTACATAAATCGCATAATAGTGCTCTGTGGTTCTTTTTTACTGGTTTCCTACAAGTTGAGCAAAGGAACTTGGCAGGCATTAGGGTTTGACAGGGGAAGATTGGAGAAAGAAGAGAGAGGATAGATGACACCCAGGTCTAGGTAGTCAATTCCTCATCTTGGCGCGGTAACTGTATTGATGTTTGATGGCAGCAATGGTGGAAATATCAAATATGGTGTTAATGCTTACGCCAAACACTCCTTTAGGCCAGATGTTGAATATTCAGACATTAATCTGACTGAAGGCAATATCTGATATCTGATTGCAGCAATGTTGTTATGCCAAATACTCCTTCAGGCCAGCTGTTGAATATCTCGAGACTAATCTGACTGTGGGCTGTTTCTGACGTAGGCAGCAACAGCTTCCCGGCAACTCAGTTTTCAGAATATTCAACAGTCTCCCTGTATAGTTACATTGAAATTGGGATTCTGGAAACTCATGACTCAAAATATATAAATTGATTTCGGCGTATGCATAATAGTAGGTGGAGCTTAGCTAGAGTTACATGGTGGAGATGATTTATACAGAGTATCTATACAAGCTATCGCATAACATTGATATAATACAGTGGATACAATAATCAACAAAAACAAAGATAATCTTGAACAACTCTGTAAAATAGACATGAAACAGAAAGGAGCATTGTCCACTCGAGCGAAATCAATCTTGGAACTGGTCAGCTTGCAGCCGGATTATGTTTTAACACGTGAGAAATATTAGTTCTCACAGAGAAAGGCAGCAGCACATAACATGCAAATTGTACACTTAATATTACCCTGAGTTGATCTGTAAGGAATATTCTGTTGAATAGTGAAGTGATGCTGGATGATTTTGAAAATGGCTTGACTGAGAACCACTGCTTCCATTAGGCAGCAATAATTTCCAGGCAACTTAATCCCAAATGTCATGCAATGCTAAGTATTTGAATATGCATGAATTAAAATTTAAACGGTATTTGACTATACAGAATGAGCAATTCAGTAAGATGGGTAAATAAGCAAAGCAGCAAGGATTAAGGATTGCGATGGTTTGTAAATGAAAGCAATACGCTTACAAATAAGTTGCTATAAAGTAGCATAGATTAGATTTTGAAAGAATCCCTTTTACTTCCAGGAGTCCATGCCCAGAGTGGCTGCGATTCAACCAGTATTTAGCACAGTTGGAACGAAGACGTGGGCGGATGCTATAAGCAGCTGTCCAGAGCCGATAGCTGTTATTATATGCTTAGGTCGAAAGCAGCAAGAACGTCAGCGCAGGATGTGATTGTGTGACCTTAGTGTTGCTAGCCTACAGCAAACAGATATATCAATTACTGATATCATTGATGATCTTAGGCATACTCTATTCATCAGAACGTGCATAGCAAGGGATAAGTTACCGCCTACAATGGGTTATATATATATATATATTTATATATATATATATATATATATATATATATATATATATATATATATATATATATATATATATATATATATATATATATATATTTATATATATATATATATATATATATATATATATATATATATATATCTTCTCCATCACTGAAGCATCTGTTCAATCATGTTTCTCCAACACAAACACATGCATCTGTACACAGGATACCTTATTTCTTACATTTAAACGTCTTGTACTACAACCTGTCGTACATTTACATTGTGTGAATTCTAATACTACATCTAGCACAGGGGCCTGGTCATGATAATAGGAATAAGATGTCCAGTAGCATCGAACAGCCAACCATGATCTTGTGGTGAGGGCAACTTCAACATCGGAACTGTAGCATGCATCCGTATATACTCGCACGCACGCACGAGCGAACGCACGTACGCACGCACACACACGCACGCTCGAACGCATACATGTACACACACGCACGCACGCACGCACGCACGCACACACGCACACGCGCGCGCGCACATGCACACACGCGCACGCGCACGCGCACGCACACACATACACACACACACATACACACACACATACACACACAAATGCAACCATGCAATGATGCTGGTGGTACTCTTTCAGCTGTCCAAGACCTACAGCTGCATTACATATGTTTCCCGTCACTAGTGCCTGAGAACCTGAGAACGGATAGACTCAAACCTTTGCTTTATATGTCGAGTCTCACCAGTTGTACGTTTGTGCTTCAGCTGAAATTGGCTACGTTGTCTCGATAAGTCAATGGTATTAGTATTTGAGTACACATGTTGTTGTCAATTTAACGAAACACATTTTCTTTTCATTTGCTGTGCGTAATCATGTCTGCATTACGTGTATACAATCATATCTAGCCACTACTTATGACAGGTGCATATTTTGATTTGATCCAGTCACCTCCTGTAGTTTCACCCAACGTCATAAATGTTTGAATACCAAATTCAAGTCGAGTTCAAACCCTTCGCAAGTCCTTAATACAATGACCAAGTACATGGACTGTCATTTCCAACTTCTCTTTACATCCTTCCTTTCACCTGATGTAATTTCCCCCAGCCCCTTCACATCGTATCTCGCCAACCTTTGATAAACTCATCCTCAAGCCTCTCCCTACATTCTCGAAGTGCCAGCTCTAACTCAAATCCCCAGCACTCAATGATGTCACATGTACTTTTCCCATTTCCCCTCGAGACAGTCTTCCCGTTTACACCAATTTTGAGATATGTATTTCCAGTAGATGGGCCAAACTCGAGAACTAAGGCTTTAAGTGTAAAAATGTGATGCATTTTCAAAGAACTTTCAACCTTACGGCATACCATAAATTAACAACAGCGTTTAGAGTGCAGAAAATCTGCACACACAACCTTCGAACATTCATTGCAAGATGTACGTCATAATTCGGCTACAGTAATAATGACAAAAAAGATAATTACATACAAGAAGCTCTGACACAGCTGAATAGCATTAAGCACTACAAAAAATTGGGTGAAGCGATTTGGCCACACAACTATCCCATATGTAATGGCATTCTCGAGGCATCACTAAAAAGGATAAGGTCACTAAAACAATTTAAGTACTTGTCTGCCAAATATGATTCAAAGCCACGTACATTCTACTTACTGCCTAAAATTCACAAACCGATAAGCTCGTGGATGAATCCCATGACACCACCAGGTTATTTCAGACTGTGGCTCTGAATCATACAGGATCAGCGAGTTTATCCGATTATCATCTACAGCCCATTGCTAATAGGTACCCGAGCTTTCCAAAAACACTGAAGATTTCCTAGCAAAACTGTCCCAAATCAAAGTCCCACCAACTGCATTCCTAGTAACTCTAGATTGTAGATTCAATGTACACAAACATTGATATGGAAAAGGGGATGAACACGGTCCGACGGGCCTTTAAGAAATACCCAGATATTCAACGTCCTGATACAGAGATCTTGTCCCTATTAGAACTTAGTCTAAAAGGCAATGATTTTGAATTCTTTGGTGATATCTACAGATTAGTGGTTGCGCCATGAGTAAATGTTTTAGCCCAAGTTTCGCAAATATCTACATAGCGTTAGATCCAATGCTGAAGTTGCCCTCACCACAAGATCATGGTTGGCTGTTCGATGCTACTGGACATCTTATTCCCATTATCATGGCCAGGCCCCTATCCTAGATGTAGTATTAGAATTCACACAATGTAAATGTATGACAAGTTGTAGTACAAGACGTTTAAATGTAAGAAAGAAGGTATCCTGTGTACAGATGCATGTGTTTGTGTTGGAGAAACATGATTGAACAGATGCTCCAGTGATGGAGAAGACATGGATTCTAATCTGGAGTAATTCTTGTGAAACCGGGACACATGGCACGTGCTGACATGGTGAATATTACACTTTATATTGTACATTTATATAAACATAACACATACAAAAGATACATTTTTCATTTAGTTGACATTTTTCTTACCTATATTCTAAGTTTATCAGGAAATATAAACTTGTGTGACAAGCCCAGATATATTTGTGTAAATTTGCTATTTAAGTATCATTATTCGACGAGAATAGACGTTGTTTCATGGGTATGATTCAACATTATACTAAGATGTTTGCATTTTGGTAACGGTACCCTTAGTTTACTAGTACATATATTTTATTTTGGGGATATTCCTATGTTAAATCTTCTGATATTTAAAAGTGCACCATGTTGGAAGCTCATCACCCATAAAGAGTTATGGCCGATGCATGCTTAAACATGTTAGCAATATAGGTCATTTTCTACCTGATGTGTGCTACATCTTAGAAAGAATAATTATTTTCTGACTTTTCATTTAACCGGGTTCAAACAGACATTCGCGTGTTTCGTAATGAGAAATTTATCAATCAGTAATTTTGTGTTAGATAGTTGGAGAGATATGGCTAGATTCAAATACTTTGTATTTCATGAAAATCGGCCCATAATTGGCAGAAGTATTCATATTTAACTAACCCTACCTCTATGTTTAATATATTGATTCCTGCAGCAATGTCCTATTAAAATTACGCATGCACAAAAGTTGTACCACTTTTGAACTCTACATCCACCCTGGAGCTAAAATAGACCCATGTAGCAAAATTATTTGACTATCAGAATTTTTCTACCTGGTGGGTTGAGCTATTTCATTAACTATAGCTCCTTTTGAATTGCCTGCTGGACTATCGGTCTTTCAACAGTTTTTAGACAACTCATTTTAACTCTTTGAACTCTCTAGCCTCATAGGCTAAGTTTCACGACAAGCGTACAGAAAGAGCTGATGACTGTTATGAAACTAAATTGTCCAGAAGCATCCAGTCAAATTAGTTTCAAATTATTTTCAAAGATTTAACAACATATTTCTTAAATTTGAAAGGAATCTTTTCAAATAAGCCATTCTAGTTCAAAGCCCTAATCAACTGATGATGACTGTTAGATGTTTTGAAACCGTAGGTCGAATATGGTCCGGTATACATTGGCCCAGCACTGGCCCAGTAACCTGCGTTATCAGGGCTGATAGTGACTATAGCTCTACGCTAGTGAAATAAAATCTATCGTTGCTTACACATCATCCCCGCATTTCTGGCTTCGGGATGTCGGTTTGTGTTCTCCTGTATGGATGTTTATGCCTCGCTGTATTTACCGGTAAGTAGATAGTTAACCATACTGACCTGAAACACCAAGCTCATTCTAAAGGATGTACGGAATATGTTGGTGAATCCTTTGAGACTAATTTGAGTGAAAGCTGCTTATTACATATCTTTTCTGTATAGGCCTAGTTATCCTGAATTTGAGACACCGAATTTTATGAGTTAACACTTTAATGACAGAATTTTGTCAAGAAAATTAAAATATTTTCTTATTGAATCTCCATTTGCAGGTCAAGAGATAAATATTTTTGAAAATGTATCAGTAGAATGGCTGGCTCTGTTACCGAGCCCATCATTCCAGTGATAAATTTTCGAAAAGAGTCTTTCTCAGCCTGCAAATGGATATTCCTCAAGCAGGGTGCAGAGGCCGTTTTTGGCCTGTTTCGTCATGAACGGGTTAATAAACATTACCGACCACAGACGCTAAACTCTTGAGGATTTAAGGCATATTTTGTTGAATATTTTTAAACTAGTTCGAGTGGAAGCTGTTGCTGCCTAT